>JAHHFK020005003.1:0-349410 GCA_024533555.2 Aedes koreicus
TGAATCGGATGATTATGAAGAAGTAAATTTTCAAATTGTAGGTTCCAAAGAAACTCTGAGGTGAATTCAAAAAATGGACTACCATATACAGTTATAAACTTTCCATCAGGCATTAAAGCAAATCCTCACAAAAATTTGTCACGCAAATTTTTGGTATAAAAAAAGATGTTCCTTTTTATTTATTCAAATTTCATAGCTTTTTTGATGGCATATTGGGCTACGAGACCTTGTCACAATTGCACGCTGTTTTAGATATAGGGAAAAATGTTCTAATATTTACAAAAAAATCAGTTAAATTTGAAATCAGAAAAAATGGACTCCCTGATGTGGTGATAAAAATGAGAATCTCTGCAAAATTCATAAAAATTCCGGTCTGCGAACAAAATGGTGACGTTTTCTTCGACAAACAATAATTAAAACTCAAAGATATTTGCTGTATCTCCAGGTAATGACATTTATCCAAAAGTCAGATTTGGTTTATCATTCACGACGAAACTGTGTATTCAAAATTCAATTTTCATCTTGGACATCGCCTATTTGGATAGTTCCAAAAAAGGACGGGGGGAGGGGAAGGAAAAAGTGGCGAATTGTGGTCGATTATCGTAAATTAAACGAAAAGACCATCTTTGACAAATTTCCATCCCTTAATATGGAAGAAATTTGGATAAGTTGGGAAGAAGTGTTTACTTCACCACACTGGATCTTAAATCAGGCTTCCACCAAATAGAAGTGGATCCTAAGGATAGATCAAAGATTGTTTTTAGTACCGAAATTGGGTCATTTTGAATTCATTCGAAGTGCCCTTCGGATAAATAAGGCGCCAGCTACATTTCAACGCGCAATGAACTGTATATTAGGGACCTCATCGGAAAATGCTGCCTTGTCTATCTTGATGATATAGTTATTTTTGGAAATTCCTTACAACAACACCTGGATAACCTTAATAAAGTTTTGAAAAGATTGATTGAAGCTAATTTGAAAATTCAGCTGGATAAATGCGAATTTTTACAAAAACAATGCGAATTTCTCGGTCACATTGTTACAGAAAATGGAATTAAACCCAATCCTAATAAAATCGAAAAAATTTTGTCATGGCCCTTACCAAAAACAACAAAGCAAATCAAGGGATTTCTAGGACTCCTTGGGTATTATAGAAAATTCATAAAAGACTTTGCAAAACTCACAAAACCTTTGACAAAGTGCTTGAAGAAAGGAACAACAATTGTTCATCACGATGAGTTCAAAGATTGTTTCAATGACCGTAAACAATTGTTAACATCTGACCCTATTTTACGATATCCAGACTTTGATAAGCCGTTTATCCTTGAAACGGACGCTAGCGATTTTGCACTTGGTGCTGTTCTTTCGCAAAAATTTGAAGATTCAAAAGAACATCCAATTGCGTATGCATCGCGAACACTAAATGACACGGAATGCAATTGGTCAGCAACCGAAAAGGAGCTTGCTGCCATTGTGTGGTCAGTAAAACATTTTCGACCTTATATTTATGGTACAAAGTTTCAATTGCGAACTGACCATAAAGCCTTGTTATGGCTTAGGCAAAAGAAAGATTTGAACCGCAAACTTCTAAATATGAAACTTGAATTAGAAGAATATGAATTTGATATAACATATAAAAAAGGAACTTTGAATAGGAACGCAGATGCCCTATCGAGAATAGAGTCAGAAAATTTAACATCAGCTGAAATACATGCCACCAGTGAAAGTAGCATGACTCAACACTCCGCTGATACGGATGATGGTGACTTTATACCTAGCACAGAGAAACCGTTAAACGTATTTAAAAATCAAATTATTTTGGAAGAATCCAATGAAGATAGTCGGGAATCGACTACATTATTCAGAAATTACCATAGGACTGTTATTAAAAAACCACATTTTAGTCCGGCAGTCCTAATAAATATTTTGAAAATTTTGCAAGTCCTACTTGTGCCAATGGACTTTACTGTAGTCAAAATATACTGAACAATTTACAAATAGTCTATAAAAACTATTTTGCTAGGGCAAAAACCTTTAGAATATTTTGGACAGAAAAAATGTTGCAAGACATTACGGAGGAAATTGAACAAGATCAAATTATCTCAGCACAGCATAACGGTAACCATAGAGGAATATTAGAGACGACCAAACATATTTTAACAAAATACTTTTTTCCAAATGTTAAATCAAAAGTAACTCGTTTCATTAACGTATGTAAATTATGCCAAAAAAGTAAATATGAACGGCACCCATACAAACTGAAATACAACGTGACACAGACCCCTGCAAAACCATTGGAAATTGTCCACATGGATATTTTTATAATCAGAAAGAAAAATTATCTCACCTTTTGCGATAGATTTTCTAGACTTGCATTAGTTATTCCGATCCATACACGGAATGCAATACACATTTTACAAGCATTGACAAAATTCATAGCTCTTGTAGGAAAACCTAATCTTATAGTCATGGACTCGGAAACAGCCTTTACATCAGTATCAGCTCGCGAATTTTTTGAAGAAAATCAGATAGAATACCATTATACAAGCTTGGGACAATCATCGTCAAATGGTACAGTTGAAATCGTTCACCGCACCCTCCGAGAATTACACAATATCCTGTCAAATAAAGAATCAACGAAAGATCTATCAGAAACTGCAAGAATGAATTTAGCCACTGCCATTTATAACGACTCCATACATTCGCAAACCAATATTACCCCAAAAGAACTTTTCTATGGTTACCGAAACAGTGACACTCTTCCTGATGATCTTGACGAACGTATTCGACTGAAGGAGAAATTGTTCCACACATTTAAGGAACGCGAATTAGCAAGAAAGAATTCAGAAATCAAAAAAATTAATCGTAACAGAGAAAGTCATGTAAGACTTGCCCCAGGCGATACAATGTATGAAAGAAAAAGGAATAATTTAAAGCACCAAGAACGTTATAAAGAAATAAAAATAGCTGAAAATATGGATGTGAATATACTTGATGAAGACGAAAGGAAAATTCATAAGTCAAAATTGAAAAGAAAAAGAAAAACACCGGAATAACAGAACAAATACCATGTCTAAAAGTCCTAGCAAAGTACAGCTGCTCGAAAAAAAAAAAAAAAAAAAAAATAAATAAAAAAACAGGATATTTGGCACATTACTCAAAATAACAAGTGCTTTGCTGGTACTTGCCCATAATATAGAGTATTTCTCTAAATTTTCTTTTCTTATGTTCACAGATATGAAGGTGTTCCTTTGGATACTGTTACTCCCAATATTCCCCGTATTATCCTCACATCTAGAGATATTAGATCTGAAGAACAACCCTGGCGTACTAGCAATAAAAAATGGAAGAGTCTACATCAAAACAGGAAATGATTTGCTTTTACAGACACTTGAACTAGGGATATTTGATAGAGTGTTAGACCAATATAATTCCTTGATAATAAAGTTAGGCTCCAATAAAAATTCGAAGGAAATGTTTGAAATTTTAAAACTAAAATATGAACAGACCTTAACTACTTTAAAAAGATTACTTCCAAAGCAAAAGAACGAATCAAAACAGAAAAGAGCAATTAATGTATTGGGCAGCATAATTAAAGCAGTTACTGGAAATTTAGATAATAATGATTTGATAAATATAAATGATTGTATAAGAAAACTAGAGCTGTCTAATGAAAACGTTATAATAGAAAACAACAAACAGGTTAAAATAAATTATCAATTTCAAGAAAAACTAAATAATTTGACAAGAATAGTTCAAAAGCAATCAACAGATTTAGCTAGACTTACGAATCAGTTAGGGACTAATTTCAACATACAAGTCACTTGGGAACAAGTTCTACAAATTCAACGGATCATTTTCAACCTCGACATCATTCAAAAGCATCTGGACACCATATTTGAGTCAATCCAGCTGGCCAAAATGGGAATAATCGCTACGGACATAATCCACCCCGAGGAATTCGAAATCATCAGAAGAAAATTGGAAACACAAGGAATTGTATTACTCAGCGACGACCAAGTCTACGAATATTTGGAGGCAGCAGCATACTACAATGGCTCATCAATCGTATTCGTTATAAAAATTCCACGTTTTTTGGATGAACATTATGAGCAAGTAATCATTGAAAATCTCCCTATTAATGGCGAGATAGTCCTTCTAAATGCATCGTATGCTGTACTAGGTAGTAAATCAACATTCATTATGAACGAAACCTGCAATCGTATAGAGGATAATATTATCTGCGATTTACACAAAATTACAAATGTTACAACTAATAAGTGTATCCACACACTACTAAGAGGAAACCCCAGTTATTGCCCTTTCCAGAAATACAGCCGTGTCAATGAAATCACAACCATCGACAAGAACAATATACTTATAAAAAATGCGATCAATCCAATCAGATTGGAAAATAACTGTGGATACGGGCCAAAGAACATAACTGGTACGTTTCTTATTATCTACAACAACTGCTCTATAAAAATCAACAATGTGACATTTGAAAAACTTCAGTTCAATGTGGAACACGCTATTGAAATATTACCTCTGCAAGCAGTAAAAATCAACAAATCAAAGACAGTTCTCACGGATACGCAGTATTTAGAAGAACTTCATATCGAAAATAGGAAAAGAGACACCAATTCACTCAACAAATCAACTTCAAAATGTTACAACATGGACAAATTTGGTATGGATTGTACTACTAATAGCAGTTTCTACGTACCTGACGGCACAGATTAAGAGGATCTGGAAAAAAATAATCATAAAACCTTCAAATATTCATGCGAATACAAGTACCATCGCATCATCGAAGGCCTCAGAGGTCATCCCAACTTTGTATTGAACCGGGACGGTTCAAGCTAAGAAGGGGGGAGTTATGTGCCGTTAATCATCATAATCATCATCGTTCCCACGAGGCTGCAGATCATCGCTCCAGTAGACTACAAGTACAACGTAGCATACAAGTGCAGCGTAAACATCTGAACAGGCGACTCAGCAGACTCCCAGGCATCAACGATCAATGATGTAGGAACCGGACACCTCGAACGTGACATCTGGATGGAAGACATCGCGCCAGCATGTTCCCAGCTGACCTCAGTAATTTAGATTAGGCATTTAGGTTACTTGATTTGGTCTTTGGCGAGGATTGAGAAAGTTCGAGTTAGAGTCGTGAGGAAGTTAGATCTCAGTATTGATTTGTGTGTGCTAGAGTTAAGATCGTAAATTAAACCTGTGCTCCAGGACTTAGTGAATAGTTTCAGAGTTAAGATCATGAATAAAACCTGTGCTCCAGGACTTAGTAGACTCTTTTTTTAAAAAGTGAATAATGTGAAATCAAACATAAGTGTATATAGAAATCCAGCCTCCAGAAACCCTCATATGTTAATAGTGGTTTCATTTACTTCATTAGATCTCGAGTTATGCAGAAATTTGCTTTTTATTTGTATGGGAGCCCCCCCCCCCCCTTCAAAATGGGGAGGGGTATTGAACTGCCATAAAAACATTTCATGCCACCAAAAACCTCAACATGCCAAATGCCAAATTTGGTTTTATTTGCTTCATTGGCTCTCGAATTATGCTAAAAATTATGTTTCATTTTTATGGGAGTCTCCCCTTCCAGAAGGCGGAGTGGTCTCAAACCACAATAGAAACATTTATTTCTCTCAAAAACCTCCACATGCCAAATTTGGTTCCATTTGCTTAAATTTTTATCGAGTTATGCAGAAATTCGTTTTTCATTTGTGTGAGAGATCCTCTTTTGGGGGGGGGGGGGGTCCCCAATACAAAATGAATCATTGTTTTCCTTCGAAAACCCCCACCAGCCAAATTTGATTCCATTTAATTTGTTTTGTTGTGGTGTTGTTCAGTATGTTTTGTTTCTTTGGTTTTGGAGCCCTCTTTGGGGAGGGGGGGTGTCTACCCAAGTAACATTGCCAAAACCATCCAGCTTTATTAAGTTTTATTAAAGTTTTATGAAAGCCACTAGAAATCAATTCGGCTTTATTATGGCAGCAAGAGATGCCAATAGGTTTCAAATTTTAGTCAGGTTTATAAGAACCTACACAGCTTCTTTACAACGATCTTAAACCCTTGACTTCTAAAATTCCTTTTACTCCTATCAAAGGTTTTATTTTGACTTTATTAACTCATAAAATGCTGTTTTGAAATGCCGTTTTAGGACTCATTCATATTATCTTATTATGGTCAGTTGAAAAAGCATTTTAAAACCATTTTGCCTCCAGTAAATGCATTAAACGGCTAACTGGCATTGAGGAAAGCTACCAAGCGACCAGATAGTTCTATAGTAGCCATTGCTAAGATAAATTGGCTTTTTTGGCAAAACTGTGATTTCTTGCAATCACCATATTGAAATATATGAAATAATTGAAATGTGAAAAAATAAATACACCAAATTTTAAATGTAATACAATTGAACTGTAGATCTGAGACAAACTTTGGTATTCGTTTAGATAACATTATTGAATTCCATCAATTTTCAGGAGTTTCATGATTAATTTACGGAATATATTTCTTTCAATTTTGTTTTTGTTGTTGTAAACTCGCAAAGTTTCCAAAGCGCATTAATTTTTAGCTCTTATCGTGCCAATATTCACCATAAAATTGAATGCGCATATGATTTGGAGCATGATACGCTATAAAACAAACTCAATTTGTTTTATATATTTTGCTATCAATCATAATTTCCCGCAACAGTAGAATTTTTTTCTTAGCCATTATTTACTGTTGAATGAATCAGAAGAGCAACAAAGCAAAACAACAAAAACCAACCACGATATCGCCGTGAAGTTTGACAGCTGTGGCCATTAAGCCCTATGCTGGTTTTGATGGCGGCCAATAGGTTTTATGATGGTTCTCAAGTGGTCATAACATCTTTCACTAGAACATTTTCAAAATCTTTATGGTCTTAGAAAGGTTTTATTAATTTGTTTTCACAACCGTCTATAGAGTGGGCCACTTTGTACACATTTCGGCTTTAAAGATGCATAGAGGAGGTGTTGGGGTAGATAAAACAGTTTTGAATCAACAAAGCCGGAAGGAGTGCTATACGGCTGGAATAGAACTGAAATTGTTACTTGGGTAAAAACCCCCCACCTGCCAAATGTGGTTCCATTTACTTGATTAGTACTCGAGTTATGCAGAAATTTGTGTTGGATTTGTTTGGAAACTCCCCCCCCCCCCTTCCAGATGGCGGAGGAGTCTCAAACTTCCATAGAAACATTTCTCTCCTCCAAAAACCCCCACATGCCAAATTTGGTTCCATATGCTTGATGTGTTCTCGAGTTATGCACAAATTTGTGCTTCATTAGTATGAGAGCCCCCCTCTTACAGAGGGCGGAGGGGTCTTGAGTTACTTTAGAAACATTTCTTGCCTTCAAAAACCTCTACCTGCCAAATTTGGTTCCATTTACTTGATTAGTTCTCGAGTTATGCGGAAACTGGTGTTTCATTTGTGTGGGGTACCCCGCCCCTGCCAGAGAGAGAGAGAGAGAGAGAGAGAGAGAGAGAGAGAGAGAAAGGAGGGGTCTCGAACCACCGTACAAACATTTATTGCCTTTAAAATCCCCGCAAGCCAAATTTGGTTCCATATGCTTTATTAGATCTAGAGTTATGAAGAAATTTCAGTTTCATTTGTATGACAGCACCCCTTCTAGGAGAGGGGAGGGGTCTCAAACCATCATAGAAACATTTTTCGCCACCAGAAAACCCCACATACCAAATTTGGTTCCATTTGCTTGATTAGTTCTTGAGATATGCAGAAACTTCTGTTTCATTTTTATGGGAGCCTCCCTTTCCAGAGAGGAGAGGGATCTCAAACTACCATAAAAACATTTCTTGCCTCCAAAAACTTCCGCATGCTAAATTTGGATTCCTTTGCTTGATCTGTTCTCGAGTTATGCAGAAATATGTGTTTCATTTGTAAGGGAGCCCCCTCCCCCTTTCAGAGGAGGGAGGGGTCTCTTACTGTCTTAAAAATCTTTCTGGGCCCCAAAAACCCCTGCATACAAATTTTCACGCTGTTCGGTTCAGTAATCTCCGAGCCTATTAGGGTCAGACAGACAGACAGACAGACAGACAGACAGACAGACAGAAATCCATTTTTATACATATTGATTTCTTCAGTTTAAAGGTGCAAACTTAGGGCTGCCGTTAATATCTTTCAGTTACTTAACTCACGTTAAACACATTTACTGTTATGAACTTCTTGTTTTTGTTTCACTTTGAAAAACAAACTAACTGATTTTTTTTAACGAGTCCTTCTTTTTCTCTTTTTAACGAGTACCTTCTTCCTTTACAATTGCTGAAAATTTCATGTACAATTGAAAACCACGATTCTTATTATATAGATTTGTATCTCAACTCAGTTGCTTAACTTCTGTTCAACACTGTGAATGAAGATGAAGTGAAACATTTCGACTCAAAGCGATATAAAATTACTGTGGTAAACAAATGAATTTGATACCTGCAACAGCAGCTACACCAACATGTTCGGATACTATAAAAGAGGAGCAGCGATTGGCCGGTCCACACAAAATCCATTTAGTGCATTGTACGAAAAAGCATTTTGCTGATGACAAGTAGTACGATTGCTCTCTACAATGTATGAAACATATGTTCAATGTACGAAAACTGCGTGTACAAAAAGAGCGTACGCGAATCTACGATACAACATTTTCAGTGCCTGACGGGCCAACCATTGACGAGATGGCCAATGTAGTTCCCCACCCTACTGGCAGGGAAAGTCCGCAGTAAGATTCCGGTCAATCAATCGACGCTACCATTCGCTGGGACAGAAGTGGATTTCCAAAAGCAAGGGGATGGGGAAAAAGCGGAAGAAATGGAATTGAACCATTCAATGCTGAGTCTTGAAAATGATGGTCCGTTTCTTTTTATTCTTTTTGGATAGCAGCCCAACGGGAGTGAGCGATAAAATCAGCATTTTTATTTCAAGCCTGTCTGGCTGGTCCCGAGTCTCCCACGGTCGTCGTGATTCTAATGCGTTTTTTTGTTGTTGCTGTGTTTTGCTAACGAATTGGATTTTGTTTCTTTTTTTTTGCATTTATTTTGAAACAACAAAAAAGCGAACGACAATTATCTTGGGATGTTTGTGTTAATGGAAAGTAATTTGCCTCGTTTAGCACAACATTATCTTAGGGATATTATTTTGTTTAATTAATTTGTACAAACTTGGAATCAAAGTTTTTGTATTTAACAAAACATTTAGGAAATATCGCAGAGATGGTTTGGATGATTCGTATAAAACATGAGTGTCCCGATGAGTTGTAATAGTTGTCCACATTAAAAGCAATAACTTTTTGCCTTTTGGGTAAAATCTTTAAAACATTGGGTGTTTTTAGGTCTGTGTGTATTGTTTATATTCTGTAAGTTTCATTGAAATAAGCGGAAGTTTTTTTTTTAATGGAATCAGAAGAGCAAAGGATTCGTAACAAAATATAACACGCATATCTAGACAATCCAAATCTTTGGCATCATACCATAGCAAAAACGTTGGAAATAGTGAACTCTTTTGTTTTCTGTGTCAGAGAACGTCTGACCATCGATCGGAAATAAGGATTTAAAAAAATAGGAGGTTAAGGAAAAGTGGTAAGGGGGAATTAAATTTTGAATGTAATAATGTAAAAAGGGAGATTGAGAGGAGGGTGAAAGGAAAAGAAGATAAATAGAGGATAGAGGAGAAGAAAAAAGAGGAAGGAAGGGAGAAAAAGATAAAATAGAAAGGGGAGAAGAGGGAAAGAAAGGAAGAAAAAAGGGGAGGAGAGAGGGGGAAAGGTTGTTCCAATCAAAAATTTGGCCAAACACTAATGTGTGTGAGTCGATCAAAGTTTTTATTAATTAGTCAAATTCTTTTTCTTTTTCAAATTCAGTTAATACAGATTACAGGAGAAATATTCAGCTAAGCTTACTTTTAACCGAATGCGAATTGTCGAGTCTTTCGTTTAACACCTGCCATAAGATTTTGTACAGTCTCCTTGTCCACTTTATTCGCCGCAGAACGCCAGTTTGCTTTGAACTTTTTTCTCGCTCACAACAGCTTTTTTTGAGTCTTCTTAAGGTTCCGCTTGACGATGGCCTAATATTGTTCGATTGGGCGGAGCTCTGGCGTGTTGGGAGGGTTCTTGTCCTTGGGCACCACTTGAACGTTGTCGGCAGCATACCACTCCATGGACTTTTTTCCGTAATGGCAAGATGCCAAATTCGGCCACACTAGAACGGAACAATTGTGTCGCTTCAAGAAAGGCAGTAGACGTTTTTGTAGGTAATTTCGCTCAGATAAATTTTTTGGTTGACGGTTCCGGTCGCAATGTAACCGTTGCTCTTCAAGTCAGTTGAACAGATGGCCTGCCACACCAGTTATTTCTTCGCAAACTTTGCCAGTTTAATGTGCTTGCAAATATCTGCCACCTTTCCCCGTCCGGTTGCCGTAAAAAACTCCTGTCCAGGAAGCTGTTTAAAGTCTGCCTTGACGTAAGGTTCATCGTCCTGTACCACGCAATCAAAAGTCGTCAGCATCGTCGTGTACAACTTTCGCGATCGTGCTTTGGCCGACGTGTTTTGTTTATCGTCGCAATTTGGAGTCACCACTTTCTTGTAAGTCGACAGTCCAGCTCGTTTTTAGCTCTATCCACGGCTGAAGGCACCACTCCCAGCTTCTTTGCGTCATCTCGGACGGAGAGGTTGGGGTTCGGCTCGGAAACAGCAGGCAACTCTTTTTGTCGTCACTGTGGCCTCCGGCTTTTTGATTTCCCCCCGGACGCAGCTTTCCTGGCTGTCGACAAACGTTCACCAAACAGTTTTAATACATTGGTAACAGTTGATGTAGCCACATTTAACAATTTCGCCAACTTGGCGTGAGAGTATTTTGGATTTTTGCCATGCACGTGCAATATTTTGATGCGTTGCTTCTCTTCCTTCGACGACATTTTGATAACTGAACTGCTTGTGTCAAAATTAGTATAGAGGCATGATGCTACACGCACGGATCTTCAAAATGAGGGTGTGCAACATTTTTTAATGCACGATGAAAGGAAATGCCTCAAGTTTAAGTCGACCAAATTTTGATCGAAACACCCTTTACCAATCCAAATCCAATCCAAATCCAAATCCAATCCAAATCCAATCCAATCCAATCCAAATCCAATCCAAATCCAATCCAAATCCAATCCAAATCCAATCCAAATCCAATCCAAATCCAATCCAAATCCAATCCAAATCCAATCCAAATCCAATCCAAATCCAATCCAAATCCAATCCAAATCCAATCCAAATCCAATCCAAATCCAATCCAAATCCAATCCAAATCCAATCCAAATCCAATCCAAAAATCCAATCCAAATCCAATCCAAATCCAATCCAAATCCAATCCAATCCAATCCAAATCCAATCCAAATCCAATCCAAATCCAATCCAAATCCAATCCAAATCCAATCCAAATCCAATCCAAATCCAATCCAAATCCAATCCAAATCCAATCCAAATCCAATCCAAATCCAATCCAAATCCAATCCAAATCCAATCCAAATCCAATCCAAATCCAATCCAAATCCAATCCAAATCCAATCCAAATCCAATCCAAATCCAATCCAAATCCAATCCAAATCCAATCCAAATCCAATCCAAATCCAATCCAAATCCAATCCAAATCCAATCCAAATCCAATCCAAATCCAATCCAAATCCAATCCAAATCCAATCCAAATCCAATCCAAATCCAATCCAAATCCAATCCAAATCCAATCCAAATCCAATCCAAATCCAATCCAAATCCAATCCAAATCCAATCCAAATCCAATCCAAATCCAATCCAAATCCAATCCAAATCCAATCCAAATCCAATCCAAATCCAATCCAAATCCAATCCAAATCCAATCCAAATCCAATCCAAATCCAATCCAAATCCAATCCAAATCCAATCCAAATCCAATCCAAATCCAATCCAAATCCAATCCAAATCCAATCCAAATCCAATCCAAATCCAATCCAAATTTGTTGTTGCCATTTTCCATCCAGTTGTAAAAATGGCGTCAGAACGACTGACGACTGCCAGGAAGCCGAGATCAGGATGAAACCGAAACCAAGAAGCCACTGCAACCGGAAGAATAGTGGCCTGCATTTTCAAAAACAATCCCAACCTTTCCATCAGTGATATCAGAAACAAATTGGGAAAGTCCCACACAACAGTGCAAAGAGCAAAGAAACGAGCCAGACTATCTCATAAGGTTACAGTGACACCAAATCGAGATGATAAGCAAAACACAACAGCTAAAGGAAGAGCACGTAAGTTGTACACGAGTTTGTTGACCAAATTCGATTGCGTCGAAATAGACGATGAAAATACGTCAAGGCTGATTTCAAGCAGCTGGCTGGTCAAAGGAAAGGTTCAAGATTATTGTGCAGAGCGTAGATAAATGTCTTGAGGAAATCTTTTACAGACACGACCATCTCACCAAACGATGCGGACAGCGAAGGAAAAGTACTCGTGAAAACTCACGCGGAGTACACTTCCACAACCTGGAACGTATCAGGACTTAATCCAAAAACACAAGGAATATAATGTTTAGATGTATATTATCCATTTATCCTCTTACAGGTTTAAAGGTAATTAATTATCGTTCATTTCAAGGGTTCTGGTCATTGGTGCACATGTGGCGTAGCGATTGTTAAATCATAAACAACATTCTGGTCAGATTCTCTTCTCTATATTCTGCGCTACGCCAAGCCTTGCACATGCGCTCTCTCTCTCTCTCTCTCTCTCTCTCTCTCTCCTCTCTCTCTCTCTCTCTCTCTCTCTCTCTCTCTTTCTCTCTCTCTTTCTCTCTCTCTCTCTCTCTCTCTTTATATATCTAATCTATTATACTGAAGGAAATTGCCCACAGATTTCTATATCAACAAACATAAGTTTAAGCAGACTCAAAATACTTGGTTTGGCAGGCAATTTTCACCTGTGGGCTAAAAAGCGAAAAGTTTCGTGACAACTGGCACTGGCAACTAAGATATTTATGTAAAGGAATGCTTGCAAAAACGCTTATTGCCTTTCTTGAAGAAACATTGTTATCCGTGCTGTATTGGCCAGACCTCGTTTTTGCCACTACGGAAAAAATGGCTCAAAAACTGCCAATAGTGTGCAAATCGTAGCAAAGGAGGAAAAACCCCTCCTAACTCGCCAGAACTGCGATCAATTGAAAATATTGGGCAATCGTAAAGAGAAACTTCAAGAGAACTCAAAAAACAACTGGAAGTGAAAAACAGTTCATGGCAAATCGGCGTTCAGCATCAAATAAGGTGGATATAACAGCGGTACAAAACTTGATGGATCTAATATTCAAACACATTTTTAGACCGCCATGCTTTAAACGCCAATATGGTCTAGTTGTTGTGCTACTAGAAAAAAAAGCACTTTCAAAGGATTCAGAACAAAGTTCTGAAAATGATTTTGAAGCTGTCACCCTGATTCAGTACTATTGAATTACATAGATTTTAAACCGTTGAGACTCTAGAAGAAATGTTCAACAAAATAGTTCATAATTTTAGAAATGATTTTATTTTCTGACCGTACAGTCTGTTGACAATGTTTATGCAAAAATTTGTGAAAAAATGTTAAATAGTTTTTAAGAAGTGGCTGTTTCCCTTAAACGCTTCTTTTTTGAAGAGTTTTGCGGTGATAACTCGCCATGTCAAATAGGTCAATCGAAACTACAAAAATAAAAAGAAACTACATAGTCAGAGTAATTCCGTGTATCGAAACGATCGCTCAATATATTTTTTTGTCGCATACGAATTTTTGCCAAAAATTTAATTTTCGGTTTTATGAGGTTTTAGTTTTTGCAAATTCATTTTAAAGTGAAACAAAAATTTTACAAAACTTGAAAACACAAATTTCAACCAAACATGAGAATTATCTAAGCAACTAAAACACAAAATGTGTATTTCTCGGGTAAGAAGCATGTTCTGATACAAGTTCTTAGTCAAGAAAGGGGATGCTTGAGCTACTCTCAGTGCTACATTATGCACAAGAAGTTAATCTAAGGTTATGCAAGAGAAAGTTACGTTCAAACTGACAGGGTACGGTGTAGTTTGAAGATATTTTTTTCCTATGAAATGCTTCTACACAAAAAGAAAACTCATGGCAGAAACTACTGATCTAAGGGTTAAATTAAAAACTCGAACAAAAATAAAAACAAAAACAAAATGAAAAACTAAAACTTCGCAACACCCAGATAGGCTCTGCCCATACCTACAAACAGAAAAGAGCAGGCCCTAATCAAATAAAGATCACATGCTTCCGAGTAAAAACCATATGAGCCCTCTGAAGAGAGGAAGCCTCAAATCCCTGCGCTCATCGCCATCGTCATCCTCGTCGAGCTCTAAGTCAACCATGAAGATAATTGAAACCGATAACATTTCCCCGGATATTGTTATCTCCGGAATGGGCTGAAGCGTCGGCTCCATCGTCGCAGTGTCGTTGTTGTTGAATTTCCGCCGTCAAGTTGAAACAACACACACTCCGAGGCGCCACTTGTCTCGCAAGCAAGCCTCTCAAAATGGCAGGAAGCGAAAAAAAAAAAAAAAAGATTGAATAAACATTATGAGCACGTGATGGAACATAATTTCAAACGCTTCCCCTCGGAGTTTTTTCCCTCCTCAACAGTGGCACACTTTTCGTTCGAAGGCAAAATCCTCGAAGAAAGTTCCACCACCTTCCGGGAGTGGGTGGCAAAGCAAAGTCCCATGCGAGTGACGTGCGATGTGTGACAGTTGTTTATCAACAATGCGTAAGATCACCGTCGGTCTGGGCTCGTTTTGGTCCGCCGTGGCTTCCGTGCTGCGAGCCGATTGAGGGAGGAAGAGCGGAGGTTGCGATTTAATACGTGTTTGGAACAGGAAGTTCTTCGCCTTGTCGGGAATGGGGGCGAGGGTTGGTGGATCGGTTTCGTCCGAGAGGCGGGCGGATGGTCCCTCGAGGAGCAATAATGTGATACAATTTGAAGGGGTGAATGGAACCGAAATAGCTTTGTTGTTCGGATGGAAAAAGGTGCTGCGTGCGGAAAACGACGGCAATATGCTGGATTGAGTTAAAAGTTTGTTTGATGTTGGTTGGTTGATGACGAAACTTGCTGAAGAGAACCGGTTTGGTTGAGGGAATTTATTTTGTTCAGAAATTCATATAATTGCGGTAAATGTTGTTAGGATAAATTGGTGTTCGGGCTCAGTTGAATTGGGAAACATCCAAAGCAGAGTTTTGAGCATATCTTTGCCTTCAACATAGTATATAATTTGTGGAAGTTGTCATTTCTCGAAATTGTTCAAATGGGAGAGTTCAGCAATCTTTACTATGCGCTAAACATCCTTATAAGATTCCAGGATGAACAATAAAAAAGCAAACAAGCCTTAAAATGAGCCTAAAATAATAATATTTAAACAATGAACTTTTAATCTTAAATTTGGGAAGATGATTCTTGCTCACTGCAATTTTGCGAAGCAAAGCATCACGTTCGTATCCAACTTGCCCCTAAATGAAATTGTAATTTACATCACCATTTAAATGGATCCGTTTTCCGGAATCTACAACAGCGCCCAACAGTCTCATACCAACCAATGTTTGCTCGCTGGACTTTAACGAAGCTCAATCCAATTTACGAACACTGCCGGAATATTAAATCGCAATAACTGCAAACGCCAGCTCTTTATTCCCTTATCGATAACAACCGAAAATGGTTCGTTATACAAACTTCCTGCCCCCTATTGCCAGCGCCCGCTCGGCTTCCACCTCTAGGATTTCCACGAACCCAGAGGGCATCAGCGGCGGGAACTGGAAACAGATCTGTCTCATATTTATCATTTCCACTTGTGTAGCGTGTTTGATTGAAAATTTATGACACTCAGACATGTATTATATACAACGGGTCCCCCCCATTGCGTTGCGCCACGGATGGCACGGGATGCTGTGACCTCTCTGCATTGCCAACCGGTCATAAACTTGGCAGTTAGAAAACGGCGGGAACCGTGGCACTGCAGCAAAGGGGCGACGACGATGAGGACAATTCTATTTCTCCGTATTGGCAGTGCCATCATCAGCCAAACACGCGCCCGTTGCCAAGCTTTACGACCGCGTGTAACCGAAAGCCATGGCACAGTATTTTTCTGTTGACGTTGTTGTCGTCGCCGCCACCACCGAAGACGTTGTTTCAGTTGTTGTCACGGTCGTTATCGTATCACATTGTAACGCTAAGTTTCTACTCAGGGACTCCAACTAGAGCGTTACATTGGCTTAGTCCCTGCCGTTACAAATCGCTTTATTCTACGGAAGCCTACAAACGACTTAAGCGCCACTCCGATAGGAGGTCGTTTGCGGATGGTTTGGTTCAGGGATGCCCGACCTGAAACTCTGATTCTCGAGGCGAGTTTATGTAGTTACAAACCGATTCTTACGACGCACCGAAGTCTGAAGGTCAGTTCAAATCCAATTCGTGGACCTAGTCAAACACGACGAAATCTAAAATTAAATCAACTAGCTTGCATTACCCCTAGTGGATTGTAAATAAAAGAAAACATCTCATACTTAAGGATTACTTTAATACGACCGATAAAGAATAAAGTCCTAGCAAATTTCAAATTAAAGGAGTTGGATTTATTTATCTTCGAGCCCGTTATATTTTCTTGGGTGAACAATTCTTATCCTAACACCAGGTGTTCACTAACCTGTGTGGTAACGTTACCATTCTTCTTACGCCAGTCCGATGCATGCATGTCACGTCGTACCCGTTGTACCACCATCCGAGACTTCAACCAAAGTGTTCGAAGCTCGACAGTGTAACACCTGTTCGATGCTGAAGATAACGTGGTTCCCGTTGTACCGCTGTCTGAGGCTTGAACAAAAGCTTTTAGGCTCAACAGCGTATCGCCTGAGCGAAGTTGAAAGGTGGGTGTCTCGACTAGCTTCGATGTTACTCTGCTGATCGACTAATTCGAGCTAGGAATTTTCCAGGGAAAGTGGGTGGTGGGCCGTAATTGAGGAGTAGATGCGTCTCCTTTAGAGCGTGGAATGTGTGATGTCCAGCCACAAGCGTGCTGGCTTTTCGTTACGAAGATCAACCACCGTACACGTTAAGGCTTCTCGTGTCGACTCGTCCAACGAGAGTCTGTTGGAGAAGGTCCCACTCGTTTCCCTACGGTGTTGAATCAGACGCCGATTCTGACACCGACACCGACACCGACACCCACGTTAATGGGTTTTCCTATTAACGTGAACAAGGTTCGTTTCATCTAACTGACTGACGCATATAGTTACAAGGTTTCTTCTTACCTGCGCTTTTTACACAATACAGTTCGGTTTACAAAATTCCGTGGCTATGTACAAATTCAACTTTAGAGTACTGGAAATGGTTCAAAATATTACAATGCACTACTTAAGTTTTAATTACAACATTACATTGGTCTTACTGATTATTGCGTAGTTACGAATTCGAGTTTTAAATAACTTCGGTTCAAATAAACCGTTAGCAGTTCTTATCTATAAAATAAGGTTTATACTTATAAATGTTTTATCGGTTCACAACTTCAATAGCCATTACTTATTTTATTCTGCTTTTGCCACAAAACCTTCAAAAAGATTTCCACTAGAACTCACTTCTTTAGAATTTATAACTGTTCGAAACGCGTCTTATCAAACTGAACATTCCACTTAAAGTGAAGCAAGCGTCAGTTCTTTGTTCACAAAGAACCCAAATTTTCATTAGTGGAACAAATGTTGTCCTTGAACTGGCCTATGAAAATCTTTTGCGACGTAAATATTAACAAAAAATGGAGATGGTCCATACCAGCTAATAAATTATGACGAATCTCCCTCGAAAATAGATTCAACGAATCGAGCAGTATGGGAGATGAGAAAGACGGGTCAAGCAGAATGTAGCTTAACTTGTCTGTAGGCTAATTAAAGGCGCATGTTAATTTGCAAATACCGATTCAAACAATAGGGTTCTAAACTTATCGTTACAACCAGGGTGAGATAGGTCTCGTCGTCCATCACCACCGCCACATCGCGATTCGCCGGGATAATCGAATTGACCATCTTATTCAGCCGCTGTAGCTGCCTCATTGCCTGCACCTCAGAAATCAGTGGACGCGACTCCTGACATGTATTTTCATGTTCGCCAGGTACTTTTTCACTGTTTGGCCGGTTGAACCGACCTCCCGGCTAAGCGCACGCAGCGATGTAGCCACTTTTCCCTCGGTCTTCCTCTTCAGCATCCTTTGGAGCTTCTTGTCGCTCAGGGTCGTCGGCCTTCGGTAACCGGGCTTTCTTTCGATGCTCAGATTGTTGTCTCATAGTGCCAAGATGTTGTAGATGCCGGAACGGGCGTATCCGGCGTCCACAAAGTGCCGCACGATGTCCGTTTTCGACGCGGCGGGGTGCCGTTCTTTGAACGTGCACACTTCTGAACGGAGTTGCTTCACTGTTTTTGCCATCACGGTTAGAGTTCGACTGATAGAGCTGTCAAATTTTGTCTGCTGACTCATGGGTTACTATGACTGATGCTGTTTGGGTATTTTTGTCAGTGCGGGTGAAGGTAAACCCATGAAAAATCGGCAATTTTTGTCCATTTTTTTTAAATGCAAACGTTATTCAACATATTAACGTTCCTCCCCGGTGGTACTTTGGCGAGTGATTCGTACTCTGAATTTAACACTTCAGAAGAGTTTCAATGTTCTGTCCGAATGTTTCAATAACTGTTAGATCTGTGTAAATTCAGTTGAAACATAGACAATTCTGTTTCCGCACTGCGACTCATTTCGCCAGGAGATGTAAAAGTCCACCTCTGTAACACACCGATCTATTGGTCCGGAGAATTGGTCTTTACCTTGGTGTTCGATAACAAGTTGATGTTCCGATCGCATGTTCACAAAACCTCAACTAAATGTAGTATTCTGTTAAGATCTCTATATCCGCTGATCAACAAAAAGTCCACTCCATCGACCAAGAACAAGTTTGCAGTTCATAAGTAAATCATTCTTCACTTAGAGTACAATTTGCTGTTCTAGGCAAATTGCACCAATTGCCACCATCGAAAACTCCAGGTAGTTCAAAACAACATCTTTCGGATGATTCCGAACTGTCCTCCCAGAACTAGGTATTCTGAGATCCATCGACTCGCAGGTCTCCAGACCCTAGGCGAAGATGGGGTATAAACCTGGAAAGGTTCAGAGAATCCTGCCCGAGGTCGCCCCATTCGATCATCAGACAGCTTGTTAACTAAGCTTCAGTTATTGTAGTTAGGTAGGTTATCAAATTTTCAAATTCAAAACACTTCCGAGAGCGAAATCCTTATCACATGCCAAACACGAAAGGGTGAGTTATGTCAGTGACATAACTGCAAAGTTGACGTAGGATTGCTTGTTGATGTGAAGAAATTGATGTCATCGAATTGATAAATTTCTACTAGATTTTATTCGGTTTAAAGAACCATAAAACCCTATGCTATTGGTGTGTGTGGCTCCGGTTCTTCTTCCGCTATTGATTATCC
This sequence comes from Aedes koreicus, assembly GCA_024533555.2. NCBI lineage: Eukaryota > Metazoa > Arthropoda > Insecta > Diptera > Culicidae > Aedes > Aedes koreicus. The sequence goes on from JAHHFK020005003.1 coordinate 19,562, forward strand.
ACGAAAATTTATAGAAACTGCAGTTCTGCTCGAATTAACTGTTAATGATAGTTTGTTTGTTGAATGTCCAACATGCTTGCTAGTGTTAAATGGGACCTGTGTTTACGGAGGGAACATGGTTCACAATTAAAATGTTCTTCTGAGTCTTCTTGAGATGCAGGACGGCCTGAGTGTTTGGAAGCACGTAATATTACGATCAAAATAGGCATTTACACCGTCTTCAACTGTAGATTGTACAGACTGAACAATGAACACACACCCAAATGTTGAGAAAGTGGCAACAAAAATGCAATTGCAGTTTTTGCAATCATATCTTGAGAAATCCGCATAATTCAGAAAAGGCAATTATGCCCATTTGGATCCACAAAGCGTTTTATGGTACAAATGAAGCCATGCAAGCGTGTGCAAGCGACTGGCAAGCAAAAATAGCTCGGAACAAATTTATCGCTGTAGTGTCCTTATTCAATCATCATCAACATATCAATATACAATGTGAATGAGTCGATAGCACAAAATGGTGCAACGCTATTGGCCACTGTTGTAATGCCGTCGTCAAATGTTCTATTTTTGTTTTCACTGATCATCGACAAAGCATTTTATGAAATAAACAAAGCCATGCAAGTGTGTGATAGCGACAGGTTGCACCCAGCTTGGTGTAAAATATATCCATTTGCTTCAATGCTGTACCCTGAATTCCTCGCCAAGCGAACCAAATGCAAGGTTTCTATTGCAATGATTTTAGTTTGTCAAAGTGGCTGAATGTTTGCCATCAAGTGCCGCCACGTAGACATTCTCGCATTAAATCTCGGTCTCGAAGAGCCATATTTTATTTTTGAGAGTCATCTGCCTTTCGGGCTCCCATCTCTTACTCAACCACTGCGCACAACCTCACGCACATATTTTATTTTTCAAAGCGAATTGCTGTGTTGCTTTTTTGCCCACAACCAATGTTGGATTTTTCCTCCAACTTACGATCCACAGCACGAAATGGAACAAAATCATGCGAAATTGTATTACAATCTTACTTTTTTATATGTTGGGTGTAGATCGAATTACGAATAATTTAACCTAACACCCAGTGGACCAGTTTGGACATTTTCGTTTTGCAAAATGTTCCACAGGCTGGAGCGAGAATCGAAACCTCAACTTCATGGCAACCGCTTGAACGACGGGCGACGCCATGTTGAGCCGGTGCGTGGTAAAGGGCGATACGGTCAAAATTTGGTCAATATCAACTTGACGTATTTCTTTCAATTTTGCATTTAAAAAACCTGAACATCCCTCATTTTGAAGGTGTGTGTGTGTAGAATGTTGCTCCTATTTTGATTTTGGAATTCACTCTTCAGTTGTCAAAATGCCGTCCAAGCAAGAAGAGCAGCGTATCAAAATTTTGCTCGCGCATCGCGAAAATCCGAGCTACTCGCACGCAAAGTTGGCAAAATCGCTAAAAGTTGCCAAATCAACCGTTACAAATGTAATTAAAGTGTTTGGGGAACGTTTGTCGATAGCCAGGAAGTCTGGATCGGGGGAAATCGAAAACCGGAAGCCGCTGAGACGACAAAGAGAGTTGCCGGTAGTTTCAAGCGAAACCCTAACCTATCTCTCCGAGATGCCGCAAATAAGCTGGGTGTATCGTCTACAACCGTGCATCGAGCCAAAAAACGAGCCGGACTATCGACTTACAAGAAGGTAGTGACTCCAAATCGCGATGATAAACAAAATACGACGGCCAAAGCGCGATCCCGGAGGCTGTACACGACGATGCTGACGAAGTTTGACTGCGTGGTAATGGACGACGAAACCTACGTCAAAGCCGACTACAAGCAGCTTCCGGGACAGGAGTTTTATACGGCAAAAGGAAGGGGAAAGGTAGCAGATATTTTCAAGCACACGAAACTGTCAAAGTTCGCAAAGAAATATCTGGTTTGGCAAGCCATCTGTACCTGTGGCTTGAAAAGCAGCATTTTCATAGCTTCCGGGACTGTCAACCAAGAAATTTACGTGAAAGAGTGTTTGAATAAACGTCTGCTGCCTTTCCTGAAGAAACACGGTTGTTCCGTACTGTTTTGGCCGGATTTGGCATCTTGCCATTACGGTAAAAAGGCCATGGAGTGGTACGCCGCCAACAACGTGCAGGTGGTTCCCAAGGAAAAGAACCCTCCCAACACGCCAGAGCTCCGCCCAATTGAGAAATACTGGGCTATTGTCAAGCGGAACCTAAAGAAGACCAAAAAAACTGCTAAGGACGAGCAGCAGTTAAAGGCAAACTGGCTTTCTGCGGCGAAGAAGGTGGACAAGGTGGCTGTACAAAATCTGATGGCAGGGGTCAAGCGTAAGGCCCGGCAATTCGGATTTGGAAAAGCGGAAGCCTAACTGAATATTTTTCCTGAATTTTATACTAATTGAACTTGAAAAAGAAATTTAATTTGATTTTTTAAATAAACGATTTCACCGATTTACACGCGTTTTCCCTAGACCGAATTTTGACCGTATCACCCTTTAATTTATATTTCGATGAGCTCAAGAGAAATTTCTATCAAACATACTCTTTAGTTGGCAACTTGATTTGATCGTCCTGAAAAGGACGGATTTTAGTTGATAACTTGGTTCGCGATTGAAATTTTCTTCAGTCTTCTTGGGCTGCAGGGCTCCACTTTGTGAAATGGTCACACCGGAGAAAAGTTTTTTTCGCAGGTGACGTGGATGATTCTTCTTGGTCTGGTCTTCTTGTGTTCACGGGCGGAGATTTCTACCACCGTGCTCCGCAGACAAGTCTGTCGCATGTGGATGCACAGCGAGAACTGATGGTTAGTCATGTTTGATATTCGTTGGCACGGTAACTGTGGCAGTATTAACCAATCAGAGCGTGGTACAAATATGATGTCATTTTCGACCAATAACTTTGTGCGTTTAGACATTTTTCTTTTAAGTACATGTTAATTAGTTTAAACAAACGTTACGAATTAAGTTTGCAACAAGGATTCAGCTTTGATGTTCCACCTTGCGAATGAAATACTTAATGGGCCAGAGAGGAGATATTATCGTTCGAAGTCTCCAAACCCGCGTAACGCTTGCGATTTCAGAAATTTTAGAACGGCGCCCCTATACAGGAATAGTCAAAATAAAATGTAAATTAAAACAAACGAAATAAAGATACATTTTAGTAGAAGTAGAAATGATTTCAATGTTCGACATTAACTTGCCAATAAATAAAGTAGACCTTAATTGAATCGACATTAAAAAATGCACGAATTTACAGTTGCGGAGGTCATCAACTTGTGGGTTTAAGTTTGGTTCTTCGTACAACAATGACCGTACGAAAGAATGAGTGAAATTCATTTAATGGCAGCCCCTAAAATGTGAGTGACCGAGACCGTGCCCTCCCCTCAGGTCCAACCGGTAGTAATCTGTCTGCCATCTTCTCTGTCATCCTACATGGAGCTTTAAACTGACCAATGCATTTAATGACAAAGATATAATTCGACAAAGGTTTTTCAGTAGGACTCAACTGACAAACTTAATCAATGATTCTATCGGTAAATATCTCGTGACACGAAGTGTACTCATGATCAATGAGGTAAGTTTGCTTACCATTGCTTACGTTTTTCAGTTTGGCTATAATAAAAAAAAATTAGTAGGGTTGTGTTTAACACACGACTAATTGACGTAGACTACGTTAAATCGTTTGATTAGTTTCGTTAATTTAGTAGCGAAACATTCACAGAAAAAATAATGAACTTTAACAGCCGCGTAAATTTCCCCCTTGTTCAAATGCAATCCAAAACAAGCGTAAACAAAGAAGTTGTTTGCAATCTTTCATACAACAGACCTGATTTCAGCAACATCAGATTAACATTTAAATTAAATATTCCATGAATTTGTGTCAAATCTTGCATACCCTTTATATGCATTAGATAACGCCACAAATTAAACGTTTCTTTCAATCTGTGCAGGTACTGTTCTAATGGGACGTAAGTGAGTAAGTATGTTAGTACGTTCTATGAAAATTAGGAAATTCTATTGTACACTCTTCTCATAGGTTTAAATGAAGATACGGTCTTGAGTTGTTGGCAAAGAATTATCTCTGGCAGCTTTCAGTTTTGCACGATAATCACGACTTCACTCGGCATCGGTACATGGTCGGAGGATTCGTATATTCGATCTTAACGCGCCTCCGAAATTTTTGCATATATATGGCATAACTTATTCTCACTTTCACAGTTTCTCAAAATTTATTTCTTCCTAACAGTAAAACTCTATCCAACGCGACTAGTTAAAACAACAGAATAACTATTCATAACAGTACTAATTGGAATGTGCAGAGTATGTTACTTCGGAATATCATTAAAACCTTCTCGGTCTTTTGAAGAAGCAAGTTATTACAGCCGTTGCACGTTGCGCCTTACCAAAAGATGGCTAACAAAAGGAGCACACACACACAAGCACCTTATTTCGCTTCCTCGTGGTTGCGCCCACCGGCTGGCAACCGACTAGTACACCACTGCATAATTAATGGCTGCCTAGCAACGGTTGCCAGCTGCCAAATCCAACGTTGACGCCGAATGAGACTAGTTCAGGGTACATGCCATCGCCAGCTGCCAATCAATACTGGCTCGTTGATCCAAATAGCTCCAGTACTGCAAAACCAATTAGAATATTGCGAAGGTGTTCCCGTTTTATATCGTTCACTGCTGCATATGAGACCTTCCTTGCTTACATTTGAAATCTGTGATAGGAAAGTACTGTATATTTAGTAAATTTAGCCTGCCAAACAAAATTATAAGAAATAACCTTTTATTTTCGTTATTTTCAATAGTTTAAAATTGTAAAAGGATATTTTTGGTAGTTGAATTGATACGCGGGATTTCCAACCGATTGATGTAAACATCTTGTAAATCTATCGAGCATTTTTGAAGTTATAAACATTTAATTTGTAAAGATTTTTCGTGACGGTCGCTAATTTTTAGATTTTCAATTGACTCCCTACCCTTGCAGTAAGACGTAGTCTACGTCAAAAATACAGGTAAGGGCCTGTTCATAAACCACGTAACTTGTTTTTGAAAATATCAGGCCCCCCTCCCCCTCGAAGACTTTTCTTCATACATTGTTTTGCAATTTTGTATGGAAAGTAGACTTTGGTCAAACCTCCCTCCCTTTAGCCCCATTAAAGTCTACGTGTTTTATGAATAGCCCCTAACAGGCTCGGAATTGTTGACCGAGCCTGTATCAGCATTGGAACCTGGTTGACTGCAAACGCTATTAGCGTCCTTCGCTAGCTTCTTTCGCAGTTTGTACTGCCTCATGCGTTCAGTATTACTTACGACCGGCTCCGGCAGCACTCTCGCCTTTTTGTTTCTCAATAGCCTCACGCTTTCGCTAGCGAGGCTCCGCAACGTACTCGGCTTGTCTTTGCTGAGAAATTCTTCCGAGAACGTTCGTGGAAATCAAACTGGATAGCGAAAGTTGTCACCTTTTTGTTTTATACCCTCAGCATGAAAAAAAGGGGGAGGGTCCAATGAAACAAGCGTACTTTTTTGTTATTTCGCTTTGACTCGTCCGCTCTTAGACATTTTGCTTCATACTGCATTTTTGTCACGCTCCTCTTTCTTGGCTATGCTATTCAACAACGCTAGTATGTAGCACGCGAGACGAACTGAAATTATCTCAGTGTTCAACATTAGCTCTCAGTTGATGGTTCACACGGAAGTTTGCCGATAAATGGGGTAAACATTTTGTGACTCAACACGAAACATGGGCCGCATTTTCAGTTGTGGGGGCCCGTGGGGCCATCAACTTCTGGGTTAATGTTTGGTTTTAAGTTAAACAAAGAATAAGTGAAACTCATTTTATGGCAGCCCTAAAATGTGATCGCCAGAAGTTTCAGTCATCCTAAATGCAGTTTTAACTGATCATGTCAAATGCATTCAATGACAAACAGACAATTAGACAAAGATTTTTAAAATATGGTGGCTTAGGTTAAATCACGAAAATATCGCTAAAACACAAATTCTTTAAATATAAAATTTAGTTGGTCGTCCTGAAAGTTGACAAGTTAGCTAAAAATTAATAATTAATTGCTGAATAGCACTGCCAAGAAGGAAGAGGGTCACAAAAATGCTGCACGAAGCAAAATTGACAAGAGGGGATGGACCACAATCGTAAAATCAGACCCGGCAACAAAGCAAAATTATTTTGCAGCTGAGCGGTATGGCCACTGAAGTATGAATCATGGAATGGAACTTAATAACATAAAAGAAGAAGGCGATTAGAACCATCTGCTACCCGTTTTTGATGACCCGGGAAGGGAAAACTATATTTTCAACCTGATCAAATGTAGATTTGTACGGGAGTGAAAGAAGGTAATTTTAAAGGAAAAAATTGAACTACTTATACTAATAGCACTTAATTAAAATTGAGAATTTGAGTGAGAATGAAGTCATTCTGGTCAGTGGAACGAGGGTTATTAGCGTTCAAAAACCTTTCACTTGATTAGTTGCGTAACGCTTTCATTTTTCGAAATTTTGCAATGACACCCGGTATCGAAAATAGAAACGTAGTCCTCCGTTAAAACTACACTGAAATACAAGTGTCAGAAATCTAAGCTGAACAGGTTTTACAATTATCAAAAATATACAGTTCTAGCTGAACCCGGTGCGTGCGCTGCTACGCGTGCAACTAAATGAAGGAAAATTTAATATAACTGTCACATTTATGTTTTTTTTTTCGAAATGAGTTTTTTTCTTCTTGAATAAGCAGCGGTTCAAACTTCTATCAAAACATGCTTCTTACCCGAGAAATACACGGTTTGTGTTTAAGTAACCTGGATAATTCTCATTTTTGGTTGAAATTTGTGTTTCATTTGTATGGGAGCCCTCCCTTCCGTTTCTCAAAACACCATACAATCATTGACTTCAAAACCCTCCACATGCCAAATTTGGTTCCATTTGCTTAATTAGTTCTCGAACCATCACACTGGGCTCATCGATTATAATAAAAATGTGAGTTTCATTTGTTTGAAGCCCCCCCCCCCATCAGAAAAGGAGGGGTCTTGAACTACCATAGAAACATTCTTGCCTTCAAAACCCCCCACATGCCAAATTTGATTCGATTTGCTTGATTGGGTCTCGGGTTATGATGAAATTTGTGTCTCATTTGTATGAGAGCGCCCCTTCCTGAGAGAGAAGGGGTCTCAAACAATCATAAGAACCTTCCCCAGCCCCAAAAACCCCTTCATATAAATTTTCACGTTGGTCGGTTCAGAACTTTCCGTGTCTATAAGGGTCTGACAGACAGAAATTCATTTTTATGTATATAGAAATCTAGCCTCCAAAAACCTCCATATGCTTAAAGTGGTTTCATTTACTTGATTAGTTCTCGAGTCATGCAGAAATTTGCTTTTTATTTGTAGGGGGAGCCCCCTCCCCTTCAAACTGGGGAGGGGTATTGAACTGTAATAAAAACATTTCTTGCCTCCAAATACCTCCACCTGCCAAATGTGGTTCCATTTGCTTGATTGGTTCTCGAGTTATGCAGAAATTTGTGTTGCATTTGTATGTTAACCCCCCCTCCCTCCCCCTTCCAGATGGCGTAGGAGTCTCAAACTTCCATGGAAACATTTCTCTCCTCCAAAAACCTCCACATGCCAAATTTGGTTCCATATGCTTGATTGGTTCTCGAGTTATGCACAAATTTGTGTTGCATTAGCATGAGAGCCCCCCTCTTACAGAGGGCGGAGGGGTCTTGAGTTACTTTAGAAACATTTCTTGCCTTAAAAAATCTCTTCTGCCAAATTTGGTTCCATTAACTTGATTAGTTCTAGAGTTATGCAGAAATATGTGTTTCATTTGTATGGGAGCCTCCCTTTCTAGAGAGGAGAGGGGTCTCAAGCTACCATAAAAACCTCTTTTGCTATCAAAAGCTCACACGTGCTAAATTTGGTTTCTTTTGCTTGATTAGTTCTCGAGTTGTGTAGAAATTTGTGTTTCATTTGTATGGGAGCCCCCCTTTCCAGTGAAGGGAGGGGTCTCAAACCATCATAAGATTATTTTCCGGCCCTAAAAATCTCTGCATACAAAATTTCACGCCGATCGGTTCTTCCGCTCGCGAGTTAAATCGTGACAAAGGAAACCCCAACTCATTTTTATTATATAAAGGGCGATACGGTCAAAATTTGGTCAATATCAACTTGACGTATTTCTTTCAATTTTGCATTTAAAAAACCTGAACACCCCTCATTTTGAAGGTGTGTGTGTGTGTGTAGAATGTTGCTCCTATTTTGATTTTGGAATTCACTCTTCAGTTGTCAAAATGCCGTCCAAGCAAGAAGAGCAACGTATCAAAATTTTGCTCGCGCATCGCGAAAATCCGAGCTACTCGCACGCAAAGTTGGCAAAATCGCTAAAAGTTGCCAAATCAACCGTTACAAATGTAATTAAAGTGTTTGGGGAACGTTTGTCGACAGCCAGGAAGTCTGGATCGGGGGGAAATCGAAAACCGGAAGCCGCTGAGACGACAAAGAGAGTTGCCGGTAGTTTCAAGCGAAACCCTAACCTATCTCTCCGAGATGCCGCAAATAAGCTGGGTGTATCGTCTACAACCGTGCATCGAGCCAAAAAACGAGCCGGACTATCGATTTACAAGAAGGTAGTGACTCCAAATCGCGATGATAAACAAAATACGACGGCCAAAGCGCGATCCCGGAGGCTGTACACGACGATGCTGACGAAGTTTGACTGCGTGGTAATGGACGACGAAACCTACGTCAAAGCCGACTACAAGCAGCTTCCGGGACAGGAGTTTTATACGGCAAAAGGAAGGGGAAAGGTTGCAGATATTTTCAAGCACACGAAACTGTCAAAGTTCGCAAAGAAATATCTGGTTTGGCAAGCCATCTGTACCTGTGGCTTTAAAAGCAGCATTTTCATAGCTTCCGGGACTGTCAACCAAGAAATTTACGTGAAAAAGTGTTTGAATAAACGTCTGCTGCCTTTCCTGAAGAAACACGGTTGTTCCGTACTGTTTTGGCCGGATTTGGCATCTTGCCATTACGGTAAAAAGGCCATGGAGTGGTACGCCGCCAACAACGTGCAGGTGGTTCCCAAGGACAAGAACCCTCCCAACACGCCAGAGCTCCGCCCAATTGAGAAATACTGGGCTATTGTCAAGCGGAACCTAAAGAAGACCAAAAAAACTGCTAAGGACGAGCAGCAGTTCAAGGCAAACTGGCTTTCTGCGGCGAAGAAGGTGGACAAGGTGGCTGTACAAAATCTGATGGCAGGGGTCAAGCGTAAGGCCCGGCAATTCGGATTTGGAAAAGCGGAAGCCTAACTGAATATTTTTCCTGAATTTTATACTAATTGAACTTGAAAAAGAAATTTAATTTGATTTTTTAAATAAACGATTTCACCGATTTACACGCGTTTTCCCTTGACCAAATTTTGACCGTATCACCCTTTAGATGATCTTGCCACAGGAATAATATGCTCCATGTATGTTTTACTTCTGTTAATGGGTGTGCACATTATTTCGGATACAAACCTTAAATTGAAATCGCGAGTTATTAACGATCAATTAATTCGCTGAAAATAGCATACATATTTGAGATATTTTCAATTTATTTGATTGCATCAGTGCATGACAAATAAGCTTTTGAATAGCCGTTTTGCTCAAATAGAATGCTTGCTGAAGTTTTAACACGTTACGTATCCCCGTCATATGAAGCCCCTTCTAAAAAAAGCAATCCTAATCTTCATGGAAACAACCATTCATCATCTATCAACTTCTACAGCCCACAGCGCAACAACGGTCGTCAAGCCCCACCCAGCCTTTCCTTTTTTTGCAACCTTCGATCGGCATGAAACATGCTTCAAACGTCCACAGATGGTTATTGTGACCCGGAGCCACGGCACAACGCGTTTGAACTTTTACGGCCATGACGACAATCAAATAGCATTTCCACCACATTTCGCCTCCCGTGAGTCGCATGATCGTTATGGCATCTCCCGGTGGTGGTCGGTTACCTCCAGCATTTCCCTTACTTTTGGAATTTTCCCATCCACCAACCTTCTGCCCACAGCAGCCCCTTGAACTTTGACATGCCAACAATCAAAACGTCTTGCCCCATTTTACACGCCTTATGTGACGCACACTCACATATGTTAGTGCTGTGTCCCCTAGTCCCAAGATTCATTGACGTGGGGGAAGTTCTTTTTTTCAAGCAATATATGAAAAGCATGAATTACAGCGGGAATTTCAATGGTGGGTGGCATTTTTTCGGGTGTTGTGATCAAGGAATAACAGCTTGTCCACTGGAAAAGCGAAGAATTTATGCCTCAACAGGGACAGAGAATGTTGACATGCGATGCGTCAGAAAATGAACTTATTTGGATAATTTAAACACTCAGGATTTGAATTTAAAACTAGTTATTTGAATTTGAACTTTCTTTAATGAACATCTTGCTGGGGAAATCCGCAAAATGTCCCCGAACTGAGCCACCGCAGACCCCCGTTGGGAAACCTCAAGGCCTATGTCAGCTCGCTCAGCAATGGCAACAGCAGCAGCAGCAGCAGCATCAGCAAAGGGAACAATAACATGGCACCATGACCGGAGCTGTTATTTATGGATTTGGCAGCCCCGGTCTTTGCCTAACTCACTCGTAGCCTCAAGTGCAAGCATCCCGATTCCTGAAATGGCCGTCGTCAGCGTCGCACCCTCCCCGTGGGGGAAGAGGAATCTACTGAAACTCCTCATTTTTATCGTTCTCCGAAGGCAGTAGTCGCGTTCCATCGCAGCAATGGAGCTCCGAGAGCCGTATAAGTTTAGCGCCACAACAACAACAACAACAATGGCACGTGGCGCGGCGAGGAGGTTGGCAAATCTTTTCTTGACATGACCGTTAAGCACCCTGTTTAGGACAATAAAATAGCTGGCTCAAATGGCGATAAAATACAAGCTCAACAAATAAAAATCGTATTGTAGCAAACTTTATGGTGGTGGGGCATTTTTTTTTTTTTTTTTTTTTTTTTTTTGTGGTTCCTTTCGGGGTTGGGTTGTGTTGGGAGGGGAGGGAGCATTATGGTTGAGGGGCAGGTGGGGGGGTGGTTTTTTTTTGTTGGTTGTATTAATAAATAAGGGAGGGGGTTTTTTTTTATTTTATTTGTGAATGGAGTGGGTTTGAATTTATTGTGGTATTTTTTGTGTGTGTGGGGTGGTGGATGGGTTGGTTGGTGGGGGGGGGCGCCGGCGGGTGGTGTGATAAAACTGCAGAGCAAAGTTGTTTTGTATTTGTTGTGGGGGGGGGGGAGTGACATTTATTTTTATGTGTTGTTTTTTTATAGTATCATGTGGTCGTATAGGGTATGTGTCCCTTAACTCAGCCTATTATGCAACAATCAATTACATTTTTTATTATAACTCATAAAGTATTTGAGCTGGAAGCGATATTCAACTAGTTATACATTTGCTTAGATATGTTTAATATACCATTTGGTAGTATGTATCACGAAAAGTTACGCAACTCATTTTATTAAGTTAAAAACATTCTAGGGATTTGGATATAATGTCGGTCTATAAGCTCCAAATTGGGTCTATTCGTGGATGCAAGTTCGTCCCATTCGATAGATTTGTTATTAAATGTTGTCTATGTATGATTTTTTTTCTGACTTTCTGATTCAAGGCGTTGCCAGCTGTATTCGCTCTTCCCCGAAAAATAATTTCATTAATCAAACTATACTAAAACTACTATGTGGCGCTTAAGTGATTTTCACATATGATTTGGCGACCACTTGATAATCAAAACATTAGAATTCAATCTACACAGAATTTGTTCCTTTAATTTGTGTCAAGATGAGCCATATGAAGAACTTTCAACTGAAACTCAGAAATTTTTATTGTAAATTTTACCAATAACAACATTTTTACTACGCTTTTCATACAACAGGCCATAGTTGGGAACGTAGAAAAAAATATGTTCCTAACATTGGGTCTATGGTTTTCTTGTTAAATCATTGTTATTTTGCCTATGTGACATGTTAGTTTATAACTTGTGACTATTTTCTATACATCTTGGCCCCACTATTCGGTTTATAGGTTCAATTTCTGCAACTTTAGATCATTCGCAGATCGTATAGATAATCTGGTCATCTTAACCAGTAAAGTCATGGTGTCTAAAAAGTCGAAGAAATCGAGAATTACGTGGAAGTGAACAACTTTTAATTGATCAATAATATCTCAATTGCTTCAAAATAAATCGGTCATCCTGATAAGAACATAATTTTGTTGATTATTGCCGAGTTAATGACATATATGGTACATAGGCCGAATGAAGGAACTAGGCTAACATTACATCCCATTACCAATTTTATATTTAATAGAATGTAGGATGGTGTCTGCAATTGGTCGAACTTGCAAACCTTTGCATCGCTTCTTTTTGGTTTGAAAATGAGCAAGCGCAGGCGATAATTTGCGAGCCAGACGCGTAATCGCGAGAAAATGGACGAGATAGAAAAAATCTTCGTAACAGGAGAGCGAAAAACACAATCGTACGTGCCGCTCAATCGAACTTGAAAATCCCTATGAAATCATTTTGGTTCGAATCGTGTGCTTTATACTGGCGTTGATAGCATTGCCTACAGAGAAGAGATGCACGAGAATGCAGTACGAAGCAAATTTCATAAGAGAGGACGGTTATTAGATTCAGTTATTAAACCAGACAGCAGAACAAACCAAAATAACTTTGCAACTGAGAGGGGAGACTATTAGCGAATTTGTTTTTGATCCAGTTCCAAACTGGATCGGGTATCAACATTGAGTCGGCTTGTTGTGTGACAAACGTCAGTGTGTATGGTTGTATTTGTAACTCGTATCGGATTGAGGTTTGCACTTTCAATAATTTCGGGTATCGCAGGTTGGAACTAGTTCCAACCTAGGTTCAAAAACGAATTCGATATATGGCTGTATTAAACATGGAATGAGACCTAATGAAATAAAAAGAAGAAGAAAATTTGAACCATTTGTCACCCGTTTTATGAGCAGCCGGAAAGAGAAAACCATATTTTCAACCGGTTCATATGCAGATTTGTATGGGAGCAAAAGTAGGTAATTTTTAAGTAAAAAGTTGAACAACTTATACTAATAGCACTTAAATGAAAATTTAATCGAAAATATTTGTTAGTTTTTATGATCAAACGGTGTATAAAAGAAGTCATTCTAATCAGTCAAACAAGAGTTATAAGCGTTCAAAAATCTTTCACTTTTGCGTAACAAAACTTATATGACAATGTCAAAAGACGACAAATGACATACTGAGAAAGTTAGCCTAAGACGGCATTTCTCTAGCGCCTCATTTGGAAAAGATAGACTGCAGCGCCATCTCTGCGGCATGATTTGGAACAGATATGATAATTTTAAAAAGACGACGAATGACATACTGAAAAGAGAGACTGCAGCGCCATCTTTGCGGCATGATTTGGAACTAATATGATAATGTCAAAAGATGACGAATGACACACTGAGAAATTTTGCTGAAGACAAAAACTCTCTATAACTACTCTGGACTGTTTTGCACACACATTGAATTAACAACCTCTATCCATTTGTAGCAGATTCCCGGTGGCCAATGTTACTGGAACCATGTTTTTCCACCACCAATATATTTTTATGACCATATACTTTCAATATGATTATGAAATATCATTTTTATATACTCGACTTTTTTACATCGTTTTTTGAAATAATGCGGTTTCTTTACGCGGTACCATTACTGTCGTAAAAAAAAAACTTCAGTGTAAATATCTTCCGTTTCATACCTCTAAGCAAATCAATCTATGGTAAGGATGGTAATCGATAATATGTAGGTTCGTTAGCCTAGATTGCTTCGAGATCGTAGAGGTTTTTTTTTTGGAATGGAAAGGGCGACTAGATCGAACAGTTTTGACACGTCACGAAATGACAAAGTATCATGATGGTTGAGGCGGAATTATTTCTGAGGTTTAAGTCAATTAGAATGTCGACGCATGAGAAAAGCTAAAACTTAGTTTGAGCTTCAATTATAAGTTAATAACTTGGTAGGAGGGTGCGATCAACCTCCGGTCCATACAAGTTCCTATCTCACATCTCATGGTTTTATCACAAAACACTGCCAGCTGAAACATGGTGGTGACAATGGGCAATGTTGTAAATTTGACAATAGCGACGTGAGCTAAGGCGACTGAAGATGGTTTACCTGTGTATCATGTTGTAGGTTTTCCATTCTCGTTGAATTAATAATTTCTGCACACTCTGGGATAATCTTTGCATTCCAAACCCATTTATTTTAAGAGCGCTTTGCAACATGACAAGCATCGAAGGCTCAATTTGATTTTCAGTTTCTCAGCATAGCATTTACATTAGAATTGCACTTCTGAACTTCAACTTCTATAATCGCAAAAGGCTGGCATGTTCTTATGAGCAGTATAGGGTAATTTTAAAATATGTCTGTTCAGTGGTATTATGATAAAATATTTGATTTATTTCAAAAATCATTAAACTAGACTCTTAAAACGGTACAAAGAAATATCTTCAAAACATGTAATTAAAACAAATGTAATAATGTTTTTTTGACCTACACATATTATATTCCCTTACGTTTTAAATTCATTTTATCGGGATATGTAAGGGAACATCAGGGCACCCAATTGAAGCAAATTTAATGAGAGAGAGTGGGAACGTGAACTCCTGGTTGCCAACAGTTTGTAGATAGAGGGTGGGCACTTCAGCCCACTCACTGGGGCATCCATTTGTTCTAATGCTCGCAATTTTGACCTATTAGGCCATCTAGTAGTTTTCTGGGAACGAGGGATTAGCTAAGGTGTGTGTGTGTTTGCTTCGAAATACTGCTTAACAAAAGCCCTACGCTAATTTTCAAACTACTTATATTCAATTTCATAACCTGCCGAACGCTATCGGACCTATCGATACTTTCTCTTCACATCTTTGGTTCTAGCAGGAATTGCTGTTCACTACTGGAATCCCATGCTGTTGGGAAGATATTTTCAATACTAAAACATTGTGTCTCGGTTGAAATTTCATAATTCTACACACACACTTAGTATTTTTCGCCGAATCTCGGCAATCAAATTGCTGCAATGGGCACCGCTGCGTGCTCGGCAATCATCTCGGCAAAAAGCAAATTTGCCGGGGATCTTAGCAATAAAGAAATTTACTGCTGTCGTTTTTTGCCGAAAATCTCAGTAAAAATAAGAACTGTGTGCTCGGCAAATTGGTCCGAACGGTAAAACAAAATACTGAAATTCAGCTATTTTTAGCCGATTATCTCGGGCAAATTCGTGCCCACGGTGAAAACCAATACTGAATTTCGGCAATTTTGATTTATTTGGGGTAGACGAAAAAATGTATTGTTATAGAAGAAGGGTAAATAAGGAATTACTGTGTTGAGATTTTCATTTCGTATATTTATTTAGAACAGCATTTTCTTATGGGGACGCTGCAGTATGATATGCCACTTCGATGAATTGAAGTGACTGTATCGGGATTTGCACTTAGGGTACAAGCAGTCATGGTGCTTGGATTGAAATGCATGTTCTGGATAGCATGTGTATGGATGATCAAAACATTGTTGACGAAAAAAAAAAGTTAATGACGATGAGCTATCCTAAAATAAAAAATTAATAATAATAATGAAGATTAATAATAATAATTGTATACTTACGAAAAAGATCGTAAATCCTTACGTCCTCCTTTCGCACTTCACCAAGAATTTGATCCAATATTACTTTGATTCTCGCTATGATTATGCTGACGCACAAAACGCCCAAGCAGCTGATTATCATTATCATGGAAAAAGGGTGTATTGAGAATTGAATTAATTTGCAATTAAAAATTATAAATTTTAAATATAATAAACGTCGATGTAGTTGTCCTGCAAGGACAGGTGGCTGTGGTGGTTTGGTTGGTAGGTTGGAAAAAAACACAACACCGCAGTCAACAGAACAGTGTGAGCAGAACCGACCCGGCAGCGTCGCAGCGGTGGGGTCCCCGAGGCCCGCGCCCACGCGACCGTCGGTTTTTTTTACGCGGTGCCAAGGCGGCGACCACAGACCAAACCCCGCGGAAGCGCTGGAGAGCTCGTGGTAAAATGATTCCAGCAGAGACCCCGGTTTTTTTTTCAACCTTGGGGCGGTTCCCTGCGTAGACCCTCAACTTATTGGCACCTACTTCCTTGCCCGAAGCCAATGCAGTTTGGATGACCTCGAAACGTTCAATCAGTTCCTTGTTGAATCCTGTGCATAACTGACCCTACGGAAGGGTCTTCGAAAAACTTTCGGACTGTGTTCCCACCCTTTGTTGAGCCCGCACCCTGTTTCACAACATCCACCAGAATTCCTAATTCTTTCCTTAGCCCATTTCAGGAATTTGTGTCTTCTTCTCCATACACGCTGATTTATTGGCACTCCATTTCTTGATCTTCAAGTCGGTAAGACACATGTAAAACGCATTCAATGAATCGAATGTGTGTGTGAAGAACAAGATATGCCGTATTTAAATACAGCCGTATTCACCGGTCTGTTCATCACTGAACTGACAGTCATTGCCGTTGGAGTGGTCTGACAAGCACAACATGTTGCCATCGAAGAAGTATCAGTCATTATGTTCCTGGCTTTTCCATCGATCATTGTCATGGGAATGACGATGATGGATTCTCAGCCTTTTCCCATTTCCTGAAACTACGGTAGATTGTAGCAAAGATTCTATTTGATCAGCGAAATACTTTTTCTTCTTCCTTCAAACTTTCTTTCGTCTCCTTGAGGAACTGTATGTGGAACGGTTGACAGAAACGTGTTGATGACGGTACCGGGCTCGTCCAAATGACCTGAGAGTCTGCAAGATCGTCGCGTCCTCTTCACGAAGGGGAACAACGGGGTAGGCAAAATTGACGAATGCTCCTCAAACTCGTCTGGAAGTTTTCACCTGTGCTGGGGATGACCACCATTTACCTGCAAGTTAGAGGTCTGTTTCTCGCGTAAAATCATTCAGTAATCCCTTGTTATCCAATACTTCCACAATTCGGGATGCATTATGATTCAAAATATCCTGAAGCCCTTCACTTCCACGCTCGTTCCACTGACCTTAACGGAATCCGAAGTGACGGGTATGCTTCTTCTGTTTAGCTTCAAGGACCGCACTACAAGATGGAAAAACAGGGTTGCCACATTATTTTCCGTTCTCATCTTTAATTTTTGCCAAAAAAATCTTTTTTATCTGTGTTTAACTGCAGAAAATCTTGGCAAAAATCTTTGCTTCAAATTTTGTGTTGTAAAAGTAGAATGGAAACTTTCTTCAGGTGCCTGAATGCTAATGCACTTATTTTTTATAATTGCTATTGAATTGAATGCAAAATAAAACAGATATATACTCATCAAAACACATTTATTTTTATTAGCCGATGCAAAACGGTCTTTTGAATAGGGCTTAAGTACAATTATCGGTTTCCCTACATCACACAACAGAAAAACGGATCTTCTTTCTACAGGAAATTAATAATACAGAAATTAGTAGAAAGTAAATACGTAGTTTACAAGCTTTTTTTTGTAACAGATAACAAAAATGCACGTTCGAAAAAACTATGCTTCGAATAACAAAAATAACTATAGAGGACAGTGTTCTAACTTCCCGGAATTCCTCTGCGTGAATGCATGAAAATACTTCTAAATTGAAAGAACAGTATTTTTGTAGCAACCCCTGCAGGATTTTCTGCCGAAATTTGCGGAGCTATCTCTTGCGGAACTTTGAAACAAACACTTCTCAAACGGAATACTTGAAGCAATTATTGAAGTATCTTCTGGAGAACTATATTTATGAATTCCTGCAAACATCCTAGACAAAATTTAAAAAATAATATTACAAAAACCCCTTGCAGAACTTTAAAAGTTAAGAATTAAACATATTAGATTATGGAATTCGTTCAAAAAATTCTTTTTTAATTTCTCCAATAAATCAGGATTTACTCCAAGAATTACTTCAGGAATTACCTTATAGTTTTGTGTAGTTCTTTTAGATGTACTCCAGGAATTCCTTTAGATTCACAAAATTTCACAAGTTCAGGGATTCCTCCGAAAATATCATCACAAGAATGTTTTGAAAAACTGTCGATGAAATGCCAGAAGAAACTCCTGATAGAATTTCTGGAGGAATGCCTACAAACATCCTGAAGAATACCTATAGAAACGCCAGAAGAAATATCTCAGGGCATGTCTGAGAACTTTTCATAGAATCTTTGGGAAATTATATAAAATTTTCTTAAAATATCATGTCAAAAATTATGGAGAAATCATTTGGGGGCATACACACAAACTGGCTTTCAGACTGTAATCTGTCACTGTAGTGTCAGTGTCAATTGTTTTCTTTTGCTTGATGGGCCTAAAATAACACACTGAAATTAGAATTGGTAAAAAGTTGGATCCTAAAATGCACTTATATTTTATATTTGAGGCTTTTGAGTGGACCAAAAATTGCCAAAAATCTTAAAAATCTTGGTTCACCTAAAAAATCTGTAATCTTTACATACAGATATCTGTATGAAAAAAAAAATGATAAAAATCTGTGTCAATCTAGATAAATCTGTGCATGTGGGTTCGGATTGCGCTTGAAGTTATCTCTCACCTTCCTTGCGTTCACGGGATCGGTCGTTTCGTTTTTCTTCCGTTGAGTCGTCAGGGTCTCCTTGAACGATTTTACCATACGGGACATGGTCGAACTGTCGATTTCCAACTGTTTCGCGATCCACCTGTGGGTCTGGTTTGGATTTTCCACGATCCATAATTTTTTGTCAAAGCACTTTTTGCTTGGAAGCCATCCTTATAACAACTTGACAGATTGTGGAGAAATTTTGTACCTGTAAACAATGTACTCTAAGCTGTTACTTAAAATTTAATAAATTTTCACCCATGAAATAAAAAGTTATACACAAATGAAAGTGTTGCATTTTTTTCGAGTACAGTGTTGAGCACGTTAGCTTTTGCGACATTTGATTCCAGGAGTTGTTCTTGGTTTCACTGATGGGACTGATACTTTACTGAGTTACGTAGATGCGTGCTTACTATCCAGATTTTTTTTGCTGCTGTTCGTCAAGTCTCTTAGAGTTCGATCAAAGTTTTTTGGCTTTGGCCGACGGAGCAAAGAAATTATATTTCCGCGTACTCTCAGGGGGGGGGGGGGGAAAAGAGGGGGCACCCCCCAAATTCCAGGGGGCGACATCTCCAGCTCGATGTTCTTTTTGTGTGTTTCTTATACTCATGATTTTTAAAGCTGGTTTGTTGGTCCTGCACGAACATCCTGTCGCGCTGGAGAACCATCGTGCATAGCACTCATTAGAGTCCTACACTGGCATGAGTTCGATGTTCAGCTTCCCCTTACATGGTGAACAGACGCTTAGAAAAGAAGAGACCCCCAACCCCCCCCCCCCTCCCTGTCAGCATACGACCAAGGTCCCACCGGGGTAGCTTACCCCATCGATCCTATGGTTACTCGTACTGCAGTTGCCACCACGAGAAGAAACGGATAGGAGTTACTGGATAAGAGATTAAGGACCACAAAGTGGGGATCTATTTTATACCTACATGCACATCATGGTACATGGTACATGGTACATGGTACATCAATGGTAAGAAGCCCAGACATTTATCAACCCAGCTCAAGGCTAGGTTAGTTTGATTCGTTTATTAGATATTTTCTTGGAACAATCATATGAGTGGGTTGCACATACATATACTTTTACCTTACCCGTCACAAGGCCTACCAACAGCAATCTATTGTATTGCCACCTGGGGCGAAAGTCATAATTATTATTCATATTCATGAAATCAATATAGTTAGACATACCTAGTCGTACTTTAGACTCAATTATCTAATGAACTAGCGAGCGCACGTTAGAATGTGACATCAAATGCATATACTGATTGCTATGCCACCTACTGGTAACTTTAACTTTAATTATTAGCTCAAATGAGTAGCCATCCAAACACTTCATCCATTTGTGCAACCCAATCGTCATTGTACTAAAGGCTGCCAACGTCTAGCTAAGCTGGATTCTGTATAACGCACATCGTCCGTTCAGCCAGAACAACAATATAAAAATAAAAATCATTTCCAGGAAGATCATTTTTATCTACTTCAATGGCTCCACCAACTATAAGTTAATAAACCTTTCACTTCGCCTTCACATTCCGTAACTTTTCCTCCCACGCCAACAGAAGATTCCCTCCAAAGTTAGTCCATTCTTCATTCCTAGTCCACCAGCATTCCCTCACTTGGAAAGCTCACCAAACTCAACCAAGTCATTATTCAAGCCTAGCTAACCGCTAAATGATCTCCCTCTACCCGAGCAAGGAAAAGCTCAGTTGTTGTAAAATATTCACATTTTATTGCTAACACTGCAAATTGCCTGAATTTGAACCAATTTAAGCTCACTTTTGAAAGTAACTTTTCCGGCATCCAGCATTCTTTCGAGCCCACGACGTTCAAAGACGACGGCATCCGACTCCGAACGGACTCAAACTCAAATCTACAACCGGCAGACGAACAAAGAATGGCACGATCCAAAAGTAGAAATAATTCAAAATTAAATTCTTCACAAAACTTTATTATCATGTTAATTAAGCAAACGCGTCCGTGCCCACTTTCAACCCAAAGGAGAGAGAAAAAAAAAACGAAGGCGAAGAGTTGCAAAGTTTTCTCCGTCCTTCCGCTGTTGCTGAATTTCGAGCAACAAAGATGTTTGCTCCTCCTTCGCCATTTCCAGTGTCCAAAAGAGTCTCCTCCGATGGCACCTCCTGGGAAGCGGGGTAGGAAGGGGTGGTCGGCTCTCAGCCAATGAAATTGAGTTTCGCTGTTTGGCCACGCTCGCCCTGCAGACAACTGCACCGGGTCCACTTTTCGAGGACAGAAACTTTCTTGCCTCGGAACGGGTGTCACTTCCTGGACGTCCTTTAGGATCGCGAAATTGGCAGCTTAGTGAGAGGAAAATGGGTTGCCAAAAATTGCTTTCTATTATGACTGCAGATGAAAGGAAGAAAGGGGGGGGGGGGGGGCAAATTGGGTCAGCAGTGCTCGGAACGAGGAGTGCGCTGAGCGGTTTCGGAAATCGATTACCATGACCCTGAATTTGATGGATGTGTGCTGAATTTTGGAACGGAAACAAATGGCTCTTTGATGTGCAGCGAAACTGGGGAGCAATCTGCGAGCTGGATTAATTCCAGGTCAGGTAGTTTTGGCCAGCAAACTGATGCGGCTGTTTTTGGTTTTAGTCATGATTGAATGAAATTGAACATGGTTATGGACTGTGTTGCTGGGCTGGGGGTCTGAGTGGTTTGCGAATGTGTTGTATTGAAGTTTGGGCAATCGCTGAATTTCTGAAAATAATTGAGCATTGAAAAAGCGGGGCTTTTTGATGGATGTGAGTTTTACGCTATTTGAATCTTGGTAAATTTGGTAATTGTTTGGGAGGATTTTCTGTTCGGATCCTTATTTGTACTTTATGAACTTACTTCATGATGGGTTAGCACAGGCAAGTGATTTCATTACTCTCGAGTAAACATAAGTTATTGATAGCACGGCACCATTAACCCAAAAATCGATGTTTATTTTTAAATAAAACGGGGGGTAGGGTTTTTGTGAGAACTTTTATAAGATCTATTTCAGAAAAATTCACACACAATGGGGAACACATCGTGTAAACACGCATGTGTTTTTATATAAAAAAAAGCATACACAGAGTAAAAAAATACAAAAAAAAAAGGTTAAAATTTGGGTTGGGTTTTGGTTTTCTGGATAGGTTCGAAAATTCTGGTCGGGGTTGGTTCACAGCTCGCGGGGGTTGGGAGGAACACACGGGGGGTCTTGGGGGGGGGGCGAGGGGGTATTATACCCCCCGGGGTGGGGGGGGAGCAACAAGGGGGTGGGGGGGGCGGGCGGAGGGGAGAAGAGAAGAGGGGTGGGAGAAAAAGAATCAAAGTGGGGGGAGGAAGGGATGTTGAAAATTGAGGGGGGGAAATTTGTGGGGGGGGGGGGGGGGGGGGGGAGGGGGGCTGAAGTATCGGAGTAGGAATTCAAACACAACTTGTTCGTTATACCGTACCCTAAAAAGTGAACGTTTATTTTCATGGTTACTGCGATGCATACATTTCAAATTATTTGAAACCAAACGTAACGTTGTGACGTACAGTCGTCACCGATACTACACTTCCTCTTCTTCTTACTGGTCTTGAACTGCATCCAACCGATAGTCTTTCAGGTATTCCGGATGACGACAACTTCGTTGAGGCCTTCGTTGTGAAACTTCCAGACTCATTCCGGTTACCATTGGCTCCAACTCTAGCTGCTTATCCTCACTTGACGGGAACTGATTTGATGTCGCCTGTAGTTCATTGCTGGATCGCGAAGCTGTAGACTGAACCGGCTCATGATCTTCGGCTTGTGATTTTGACGTAATTGGTTTCAGATGAGTGACATTTCTATGATAGCTCCTTCCAGTTTCCTTAGATCTAAGCGTTACGTCAGGTCCATTCCGTTGAGTAACTTCCATTTCTTCAGGACTGAAGTTGCTCGACAACTTGTTCTCTTTATTGACGCGTTTGGCAACAACGGTATCTCCAACATTGATTGTGTTTGGTGTTGCATGACGGCGTTGGTTAATATATTCAGATCCTTTCATTTTCCTTTCACGATCTCTATCCATTACTTCCTCGATCAGCTTATTGTTAACTGAAGGCATTGTGGGAAGCTTATCTCTCAGTACTCTCCCAAACATCAATGCTGATGGAGCAACTCCAGTAATTGAATGTGGAGTCGAGTTATACGTTAGCAAGTACATCCTCAAATCCCACTTCCAATCAGAATGTGGTGCTTCCTGACTTATTTGCAAACGTTTCTTCAGGGCCCTATTGGCCCGTTCAACTTCTCCATTTGCTTGAGGCCAATATGGTGATGTTTTTATTAAATCGATTCCAAACTCCGCACTGAATTGATTCAATGCCTCACTCACAAACTGTGGACCGTTATCAGTTCTCATTGTTTCGGGAATTCCGTAACGACGAAAAGTTTCGTGAAGGGCCTGGACGGTCAATCTAGCCGTAACTTCTCGCATAACTACCACTTCAACAAAATGACTGCAATAGTCGACGAGCACTAAGAAGTTGTGCCCTGACGGCAGTGGTCCCATGAAATCGACTGCGATATGGGTCCATGGTTTTTCAGGCATTTTTGTTCGAATCAGTGGTTCCGGAGGCGAAAAAGAGGACACAAGGGTACATTCTTTGCAACGAATGACATATTTTTCAGCTTCCTTGTCCATATTTGGCCACCATACTTTTTGCCTTAAACGTCGTTTCATTACCACAATTCCCGGATGTCCTTCGTGAGCTAAGTGTAAGACTTGATTCTGTAGCAAGTGTGGAATGATAATCCTTTCCCCACGAAGTAGAACTTCTTCCACCACACAGAGTTCAGTAGCGTAAGGTTTAAATGGAGATGCCAACTTCGTCCAATCCTTTCCTTCAAGTGCTCGAACTACATCACAAACTACTTGATCTCTGCGGGATTCCGCTTTTATATCTTCAAGTTTCATAGCAACAGGCTTGGAAACATTTACGATAAAATGTACAAAATTATCATTTTCAATATCGAAAGGCTGGGGATCTGATAGTGAAAGTCTTGAGAGTGCATCGGCTAAATTTGTGGCACCTGGTTCATAAGCTATCTCGTAGCTATAGGATTGTAACCGCAGTACCCATCGTTCTAAACGAGCACAGGGTTTTGAACGCGGACTGAACAGAAATAGCAGTGGTTTACAATCAGTGATAAGTTTGAAGTGTGTTCCCTGTAGATACAAGCTGAACCGGTCAACTGCCCAAACTATTCCCAAAGCCTCTTTTTCCGTTTGGAAATACTTCCGCTCTAAGTCAGTCAAAGACTTACTTGCGTAAGCAATTATTCTCTTTTCTCCGTTTTTATTTTCCTGTAGCAGTACAGCACCCAGACCACAGGGACTAGCGTCGGTAATTAAGATGGTTTTGTCGTGGACTTCGAAAAATCCTAGATGACTAATTTTACAGATAGCCAGCTTTATCTCTTCAAAGGCCAATTTTTGTTTGTTTGTCCATTCAAACTTGTTACCTGTTCTCAATAGACTACGAAGTGGATCGACAAACAAAATCCGCAAATCTTTCATCGACCTTTTGGACTATT
This sequence comes from Aedes koreicus, assembly GCA_024533555.2. NCBI lineage: Eukaryota > Metazoa > Arthropoda > Insecta > Diptera > Culicidae > Aedes > Aedes koreicus. Next base: position 43,800 of record JAHHFK020005003.1, read on the forward strand.
TGGCGTAATAAATGACGTTCATAATTTCGGTTACGCATTGGCTCAAAATGTTCATCAAGTCGCTGAATCGCCACATCATAATACGGAGGATCAACAAGAACATGTGAAACCTCATCCACCCCAGGAAGATGGTCGAAAATTTCTTGAATGTCGGAGCCAGCAAGATGAAGCATCTTAGCACGTTTTTCCAACTGCGAGGTGATTCCACATGCATCGAAATATCTTTGCAGTTCTCGCTTCCACTTCTGCCACGCTATAGGCAACTGAGATCTCTCAGACCCAAATATAAACGGTTTCACACGATGCATCGATGATTCCATCCTATTTGAATATTTATTTTCACTTTATTTAAAGGAATTTTTTTTTTTTTTATATAATAAATGAGAACCCAATAAGGCGAAAAAAATGAATGGAAGGTGATTTCAAATCATGTAATAAAATACGGCATCGCTTAAACTTTCAAACATAATTTATTTTATTTTATTTTTAACATTTCACTGCGATATTACAATTGCCCGAAACACTGTCTGACGTATTCAATCAGATGACATTCTCATTTATAATAACGGTAACTCCAACGGTGTCCAATCACAAGTATTACAATACGCAATAGTTCACACATACTATACCACATAGTTTTCCTTCTTGATTCTTGTAGCACACAGTTGCTCTCCAATTCAATTTTTGTTTTTATTCGGTAGCACACAGTTGCTCTCCAGTTCAATATTCCTCCATTTCGTAGCACACAGTTGCTCTCCAATAAGGCACACAATTGCCGATGCTTAATAACTACACGGTTGTTCTCCATTGAGACGCATTAATTAATTATTTCCATAATGATTCAAATCAAAACACTCAGCTGTCAAAACGTATTCCAATTGGATTCGGAATGATCCCACTGTGAAAATATGTATGACCCAACAAAACTTTTCACCTGCGGGTATGTAGCATGTGCAGTACAGTGTTACCATGACAACGGAAATGAGTGAAAATAATAATGGAAAATAAAATAGATATGTATAATTTTGGGAATTTTAATTCACTTTCAATGAGACTCATGTGATAAAATATATGAGTTTGCGTAATACACTAATTTCCATTCATTTTTCTGACCTTTAATTTTTCTCATTATTCTGATGAGAACATCTTTATTCGCTTTCACAATCCATAATCGAGCTGGGAATGTCTTACCTCTGACTGTTGGAGCACAATTCGATTCCACCACTATGTAGTTTGTACAACTTCGATATTCTTCACCTTATCACACAATTTACAATTAGAACAAACTTTCCTTTAAAAATACAACTCCACAAGTTTTCTCCTCGTCGCCAATGAAGTATCGGAGTAGGAGTTAAAACACAACTTGTTCGTTATACCGTAGTCTAAAAGTGAATCTTTATTTTCATGGTTACTGCGATGCATACATTTCAAATAATTTGAAACCGAACGTAACGTTGTGACGCACAGTCGTCACCGACACTACAAATGCCACCTCCAAAGTTCCTGCTCAACTTAACCTGCGGAGATTTCCTCAAATCGTGCCAATAATATGCGGTGCAGTCGGGGCCATCCAAATTGAATTTCTTCTCGTCAGAAAAAATAACATTGTCCCATTCCGTAGTCCACGACATGTATTTTTTTAGCGTAATTCAATCTAGCGTTAATGTGAGCCGGTTGAAGATTGTTATTTTTTGCTTTTTTGTGTACTTTAAGTGGCCACATCCATGTAGAATCTGCCGTACACGCCTCTTAGAAATGGAAAGCCCCATTTCTTGCTTCATTTGCGCAGCAGAGAAGTTTCCAGATTCACCCATTTGTATAATTTGGTTCCGGACACGATTGGTAATCTTCGAATTTCCCGTTGTTTTCTTTTTTACGCCATACTTCTTGCCTTTTTCAGCAGGTTCCTGATTGCTGCTTCCGATCTGTGGATCACACGTGCAATTTCGCGATTGCTCTCACCGCGACTTTTGAGCTCTTGAATCAGTATTTGCTCCGACTGGCTTAAATACCCATTTGCCATTTTGCCGAAAACAAGCAACAACTACCGCGCAACGCAAATTCAATTTCGTGTTTATGGCGGACGAGGGCTACACAGTGTAAATATGACAGATTCGCAACGTAGCATAGGAACGTTCAATGCGGCCTTACGTTAGTGTGCGTTTAAACGAATTTCCCCTCTAAAATCACTTTTTTTTTATTTTTTCAGAGATCACAATGAATTTCCGTTCAAATTGTGTTCTCAAAAACGTAACTACTGATAGGCTTTAGTAAACTGTATTTGACTTTTTGTTTCGATCTTTTGTATTGGAAATAAACCCAAAAATGACCTTGCGTTTAAACGAATTTCCCCCACTGTATGGTCGTTGGGAGCATCGAGTCTAAGAAAGTTAAGTGTTGCTCCATTTTTTCTCCAAACGGTTGAGACCTAAGCATTAACTTATGGTTATAGCGCCATTACTCGCTCTCTGAAATGAGAAGAATATCTAAGTACGGGTGTTGAAAGAAAACTTATCAGATTTCTCGACATCAACATTGCATTACCTTAACATTTCTTAATTTTCTCAAATTCTAGCTGGTTCAGAAAATCACAAACATTTAAAGATAGGAGAGTTTCATGGTGTGAGTTCGACACAAACCTTCCAACACAATAAATAGCAGTAACGTTTTGACGTAGACTACGTCTTACGGCAAGGGTAGGGTGTCAATTGAAAATCTAAAAATTAGCGACCATCACGAAATATCGTTACAAATTTAACGCCTATAACTTAATAATTGCTCGATAGATTTTCACGATGTTTAAATCAATCTGTTGCAAATTTTCCCGCGTATCAAGTAAACTGTCAAAAATAATCCGTTAATAATTTTAAGCTATTGAAAATAACCAAAACATAAGGTAATGTCTTATCATACCGATTTTTCAGAGTAAATTTACTAAATGCACTGTACTTTACTATCACAGATTTCAAATTCAAGCAAGGGAGGGCTCATATGCAGCACTGAACGATATAAAACGGGTACACCTTCGAAATTTTACTCATTAGTGTCGCAGTACTGGAGCTGGGCAGACCAACGAACCATCGAGGATCAGCAGCTGGTGATGGCGTAAACTCTGGAGGCAACCTCGATGGCACGAAGCCTCTAGTGCGGAGCGGCAAAGCACCGATGTGGATTTGGCAACTGGTGGTCGCACGTACCATAGAAGGTGCAGTGGCGACCAACCAGTGGACAGGTAGCTGATTGCTCTGCAGGCTGTTGCTAGCAAGCCCTTGGCTAGGCAACCGTTGCTAGGCAGCCACTAAATTGCAGTGGTGTTTTAGGCAGTCGGTTGCCCGAGCCGGTGATGATTTGTAGCCGGAGGGCAAAATAAGGTGCCTGAGTGTGTGGTGATATTATTGGTAGCCATCTTTATTACAACGTGCACGGCAGAAATAACCTGCTTCGTGAAAATATCGAGAGGGATTTAATTCTTATGCGGATTATTTCAAATCCGTCCTTTTCATGACGACCAATCCAACGTTGAGAGAATTTGTTTAATTTGAATTTATCTTACCAATTGGCAGAGAGCAATGGCTAAATCAATAGTAGTTTCTTCTCGTCGCATACCTTAGGCGAGGAATTGAAACACCGGTTGATAGTAATTCGATCGTGTCTTGATTGATTTAATTTTGAGCTGAAATGTTTGCACTAACCTAGATGTTTTTACGATTGCCATTTTATTTATTCAAGTATTTTAAAATATATAAGGATTTATATTTTCGCGTACATATTCATCAAAAGGTGTTGGAAAATTTTAAAGAAAGTTGCGTTCCGGCAAGTATCAACAAATTCCCTAAACAGACAACGTTTTGATCCTCGAAGATGATATTCTAAAAAAAAATTCTCTGCACATTCCAATTAGTACTATTATAGTTATTTTGTTCTGTTAACGATTCGCGTTGGATAAGAATTTTACTTCTAGGAAGAAATAAGTTATGAGAAACTGAAAGTGAGAATAAGTACGATTCCTAATCGATCTGATGCCAACCTTATGCGCGAATTTCGAAAAATCCTTCGAAACGACATTGTACCGATGGCGAGCGAGCCATCGGTACAATGTCGTTACAAAGGTCTGTATCTGCAATAATCCGGACACCTCAAAACATGAATAAAACATAAATTTCGCATTATATTTCCGTCGTAGTTGTTTATTTCAGATTCATGGGATGTGTTTTAACAATTCGTGAAGTCAAAACATAGTTATTCGGTATTTGCATAACATTTTCGAACTTAGCGCTTAACTCCTTCCATTGGGGTTTGTACAGAAATCGTAGAAACCGTCTTTGTCCAAATTTGCTGGAAGTGTTTGCTGTCATTGATTCCTTGCTTCTTTCCAGAAAGCTTCCTCTTCATCAGAGCCCAATATCTCTCGAATGGTCGTAGCTCTGGGCAATTTGGCGGGATTGAGGTATTTGGTACAATGTTCACTTGATTCGCTTGGTACCACTCCATCACAGTTTTAGCATAGTGGCATGATGCCAAATCGGGCCAGAACAAAGGTTTTTCTTTGTGACTTTTGATGAAGGGTAGCAATCGCTTCTGCAGACACTCTTTCTGATAGATCTCCTTGTTGATTGTGCCTGTAGTGACGAAAGATTTACTCTTTTTGCCACACGTGCAAATTGCTTGCTACACAAGGTATTTTTTGGGAAATTTCGATGCCTTCTCCATTCTGAAATGCTCAGCTGTAGCATTTCTGGCCATAGCAGAACAAAAAGCCAGCCCTGGAAGCTGCTTGAAATCCTCCAGGACATAAGTTTCATCATCCATAACAACGCATGAAAACTTCGTCAAATATTCGCAGTACAAACGTCGAGCCCGTGATTTTGCTGCCAAGTTTTGTTTGGATTTTTGGCCAAACCAGGCGACATCCCTATTTTACGAGCCACCGTTCGAATGGAGAGATTTGGGTTTTTCGATAATATCTTTTTCGCCTCTCGGCCCATGACAGGATCTGCGCGTCCAATGTTTTTGTCACTTCTCGGTTCCCTCCACCGTCAAACGTTCGAAAGTGCGAGTTGCCATTTCGCGGAACGGATCCGCGCCCAATCTTCGCTCACATACGCTATGCTCTATAGGCCAATATATACACATATCACACACACTCACAGCATACACATACACATCACACACACAGCACACACACGGGGCCCGGCCCCCCCCCCCCCCGGACCCGGAACCCCCCCCCCCCCCCGGGGGGGGGTGTAATTGCAAAGGGGGGGGAGAGGAGAGGAATGGTAATAGGGATTAAAAAGAGTGAGGGGGGGGGGGGGGGGGGGAAGGGGGGGGGGGGGGGGGGGGGGGGGGGGGGGGGGGGGGGGGGGGGGGGGGGGGGGGGGGGGAGGTGTCCGGATTTAGGTGGATAGACCAGCGAAATTCGAGGTTGCGTTGCCATTATTGGTAAAAACGTTGTACGGTGGTAGTTTTGCCTTCACCTCGGTTTCCGAATCGGTGGTCAACCGTCAGTCGGGGGGGGAGGGGAGGGGGGGCGGGGGGATGAAATTAAAACCTAAACCAAATGCCTTCTAAAGGTAAATTTTCTAACATCCTACTTACGTTTATCAAGTGCTGGTCTAATGATCTATAAGGCCCGCGGCTTAACGTAGTCTAGGTCAACCGGTTGACAACCCCACTGATTTTTATGTTTAAAATCACTTCTTTAGAAGTTTCTTTAGCTGATTTAGGACAAACGTGGTACTCGGAATAAACATAGTGACTGCTTAGAAGGAATTAATTTCAGAGTTTTCTAAATTATTGTTTAAGGACGGCTTATCCTAATAATTCATAGGGAACGATTCTTAATAAAGTTATTTGATAGGTGATCATAATTGGGTTGAAATGCGTTGCATTAGTAATAAGATAGTCCGTAGATTGCACGCTGAAAGCTGGTATGAGACTTACTTAAACACTTTTATTTCGATTCCTTAAGAAAAGCTATTTGGGAAGTAATAACTGTCCAAGCAGGATTCAGAGTAGATAAGCATGAAAACATCTATTGCCCACCACGCTGAAGCAAATTGCAAAAATGGGAAGATAAAGGTGATGTAACATCAACTTAAATAATAAATAAATAATGAATACATTTTCGTTATACACCAAACTTATAAATTCAGCTTCGGAAAAAAAGTTACCAGTAAATTAATCGAACTGTTGATGAGACTTCCCTTCTCTTCTACGACGATGTACCGGTTACACTTTAACCTTATTAAACCAAAAGGTTGAGTAAATATTTTCACAGCGCTCTAAAAAGAAATACTTGAATTTTTTACCCCCAGTCCTCTCGCCAGTCATTTGCAAGGGCCACGACTAGATAGTTTCATTTCCGGTTCATTGCTCAGTGTGCATCCAGTTCCTGGTCGTGTAACATAGCCCTTACAATGAATGGTTGACGCATTTTGATGTCAGAAGCAGCGACCCGCAGCAATCAGGCCAACGCAATGTGACCGGATCCGAGTTGATGGTTCCCGGGAAAACTTGACAGCAACACACATAGAATAACTAGCAGGCGAGCATCGGATCGGTGCCGTCATCGCGCCGTCATAATAACAAACACGTGACGCTTTTCGCACGCATTCAACCCACTAAGGCAAACTAACTTTGCGGAGCGCTTTGTTCCATCCCCGCCATCATCATGGCCAACGCCGGTTTTAGGTGCCACCGAAAGTGTGCAATTCAAATTTCAACACAGAGCAGGCGAGGAAAAACAACATCCGAGCGCTTCTGTTCTTGCTTTTCCGGCTTATGAATGACAACCGGTTCGTGGAATGTCACGGAAATTGACTGGATTTTTGCACCGATGCCAACGAGGACGAGTGCCCGCCTGGCTGTGCAAACAAAGTCGAACGATGATGGGTGGCTGTTGTGTGCTGGTGCAAAATTGCTGGAAGTTATTCGATGAAATATTTTCAAAACATTTTGCATGCAAAAGGGAGAATAGGTACATGGCTAGGAAACCGAATTGAGGCTTGTGATCTTCGGTGGGGGTTCTGATTAGACCGGTCAATATTGATTTTCGGACGTTATCCACGAGTGTCATTCAGTGAAAACGGTTGGCACCTGGATGACCGTAAATGCTTCAGCTTTGGGATATGAAACAGTACCCGACAAGAAAGAACAATCATATTATTTTCTAAAACATATAGGTAACCTTCCTAATGAACAAAAAAAAAGTTACGAAAAGTTATTAAAGTTACTCAATCATTTTTACCCAACATTTATTTTTCTATATGCTCAAAAGAATCGTAACGATTATGTGAGGAAGATCCTGGTAGGGCCTCCAAATTCTGACTTATGCGCTAGACGACGAGAGTCGTCTGCCACAACTCAAGATCGGTTAGCCCTGCTAGCTCCTTGTCCAACCCTACAGCAGGACCCACCTTCAAAGATATCCAACACTTCCAAACTTTCCTTTCCAAATTCCCTATCCCAAGAAATTCTCGATTTCATAAAATTAACTAGAAATTCCGTGATGATTTATCAAATTCTTAGAAGAACAAAGCATTTATTGAAGAATAATTTATAGCTTCTATTTAGCTCTCATGCAATTAAAAATTAATTTTAACTTTTAATGTAGATTTCCAAAGTCTATTGTTGTGGGTTTAATTTTGCATTTAGCTTTAAAAACATTCTCCTCTCCCTACCTTCTACCTATCTTATGACGTCGTGCCCTCAGAGTGTGGCCTCTACGTGAGTCCTTCTACTCCCAGTTTCCTTCTCCCCTTTTCATCCCTTCCTATTAAAAACTTTAGGTTCAGGTATTTACAGGTTTCGCCGGTCGTATGTTACCTGGCTTGCCCGCCACTGTGCACTTGAGATGCTGAATACGACGCCGTCGTCATTCGCTGCTCGCTGTCCTGGATAAGTGGATCATCGCCAAAACGCCGCACGCTGAGTTTCGTCGGTAGACTACCGACTGCAGGGACCCTTCGGTGTTCACGGAAGAAGGACGTGGTTCACTGATACGGAACAGGATGGACGTATCCTGTTTTCCATTGGTCGGCGATAATCGAGCGATGGATTATCACGGGTATTGCTGATTTAGTGGAATATCGCCGTGCGGATCCAGATATTCGTCCGGAAGCCTGTCGTGATGAGGTAACGGCACTCCAGACGGTGACATCTTCCAACCGTAGGTGAGGCTGGAGATGTGCTCTGTACTGCTGGACTCGAATTTAAAACTACCGTATTCCATATAATTAAATAACAATATATGTAATATTAATTTAAACTAATAGCTGCTTATTTGTTCAAGGTCATAACGTCCTGAAAAAAGAATGTTTGACTAGCATTACAAGTAAAACAACAATATTCCATACGCCTTCGACAAAAGTCTTCAATCCATTGGAACAAAGAATTAGAATAATTTAGACGCTACACCGTGAATTTTTTAACTTTAAAAAACTGGAGAACAATTGAGCGAGGATTCCGTTAAGATGATCAAACGGATTAATAAAATAAAATCCTAGTATTACTAATTCTTCCATATATTCTAAGCCAGGATTTCTCGCAATTTGAATATCCGTTCCGATCACACAAAAAATCTCCAATTGCGAAATGTGTTATTTCATTTACTTTAGACACAGCTGTTTCTAAGGGAAGTTATCTTAGCATGTAGGTGGAAAACATGAAACCATTCCAAACATGTGTTTGTGTAGAACTTATAGTTCAATGAATTGAAATTATTTAATTGCATTGGTTATGACGAAAAACCACTAGCCAAAATATACAATTGCTTAAAGGAGCTTAATAAGTCGTTTCCTGTTCTGAGCCACGAGAAGTTCAATAACTTGCTTTTCAAAGACGAAAACTTCGTCTCATCAGTTTAGTTGGTCGTTAAAACCAATCTTGATAAAGTTTATTTTTATTAATACTTAAGGCAATTCATTTGAAGCTATATTCGTTTAGCTCATCACAAATTTCATGTGACATATTGATATTTAACAACTTTAAAACGACCTTTTTTATGATTATTTTCACATATGATCAAATGATTATTCCATACTCAAAACACTACAATTCAGTTATTGTTGCTTGGGTTTTAATTTAAAAAAAGCCATTTCAAAAATTTAGGGAAGCGGTACCATAGTGCATATATTCATCACATTTTGCAGTTATCCAACTTCAAACGTTAAAAGATGTTTAATTTCTCCAATGAATGAACGCAGAACGCAGAAAAAGAATAACCAAGAATATATAATCCTGGCAAATAAAATTAGGTCTTGAATATAATTAACTACTATTAACTAGAAAACAATGTGATTACTTTTCACAATAATTTAAATACGCTTGCACCTATTCTGAACCGTGTTTACAATCGACGTAATCGCTTGATGTTGCCAAACAATTTTATTATGACTCTTAATCGAATGAAATGGGTTTGGCAGTACTTCAATATCATCTTTTTCGTGGGATGTAGTGTTTCACCCAAAGTTGAACTATTTTATTTTTCCTATGATTAACATACTCCTAATCGAAGATTTTTTCAATATATACCGAGAAATAAAATTCCACATCTAAGGCTTTATATTGTGTGATTCGAATATGGCGTATGTTGGATTAGTGGACTGTAACATTTATTACACGGATGGATTTTTTCGGATCAACAAATATGCACTTGAACTTCTCTAAAATTATCCTATTTATTCATGAAACTTATTTAACTTATTGAAGAGACGCTTCGTTCGTGTCGATGGTTGATACTCGAATGGCGGACGGTCGTCAGCTCGGGTGCTCGCTGACTCCTGCTCGTTGTTTTTCCCCCTCCACTTTCGCACAGTCGAAAGACGTTGGCGCGCAAAGGTTGGCAGTGCCGCTTTATAGCATTTTGTAGACAAATCGTAGTAGACGGGGATTCGCTCGTCTCCCATTTCCCATAAAACCTTCGAGCTGTCAAGCTGTAGCTCGAACAGCGTGTTTCATTATCATTGACGAAATATTTGGTAGTATGTGTAATAAGAGATCATATGATACAAAACTAAAAAGTTTAACCAATCTTTAACGATTTACTACATAACTGGTCACATCACATTGTTGCAGAGCCTCTGACCTTGTAATTTCACCAAAAATTGGAGTTGAGAATTCACAATATCTGGCATCTTGTCACAAACTGTAATATTTGTAATAAAATATAAAATTAACTCTCAATGTTGAAATGGCACTTTCGATTTTCATTTGCAGTCAATCGTACACTGTGTAGACAATAGTATGAGTAGAAGATCATTAATCATTAAATCCAGTGATGTCAGTTGATACTGAACGTAGGGATTCCAAAAATGTCAAAAAAACAAAATCTAGTTTAATTTAATTTTGAGGGGATGAAAATAAAATGTCATTTAAATTCAACAAATTTTGATTTTTTTCTTTCTTTATTTTAAGTCGACCTATTTCCTCACATGGTGACAATCACCAACGCCAGGAAGACGACTCCACCACCGGGACCCTACCTAACGACTCATGAATATGAGCCGGGACCAACGGCTTTACTTCCCTTCCGAAGGAAGACCTAACCAGATTTTTTTCGCCTCAGAAAAACCACCGACGTCGACTGGGATTGAAGCAGTCACGCTTACCACTACACCACCGACGTCGGCAACAAATTTTGATGTTTTTATTTATATGCTCAAAATATTTGATAAAACGTAAACTTTTATTTTGAGTAATAAAAAATAAAAATTCATATCAACACACTTCCCACGATAACCATGACAACGAGACGAAAAAACAAATGTTAACGAAAACAAATCATCTGCTGTTAGCAAACGACATAAAAATGCCGTTTCAAACTAAGAAACGGAAAGCCGCGGTTTTGCGATCAATTGTGAGAAAAAAGGGGCAGTGTACATTGATCAGGACCGAATCGGATATAGAGTACCATTAGGGGATCCAAATTTATTTGAAGTTAACCAGCTGGACGAAAGAATCGAAGGTATGCTTTCAGTTGTTTTGATTATTTACTTTATTCATCTTACACCTAGAAGGGTTAAATTATCGTAAAAAATAAAATTTGATCATGTTTACAGATCACTTTCTCGAGGGCAGTGCAAATTTTTGCATACCGGACTGCTTCAACTTTACTCAAGGTGTTTCAAATACAGCGCACTCCTGTGAAGACCTCGACTAGTACTCGACCAGCTTGGCGGAGCTCCCGATGATGGATTTAGATGGATTTTCATTGCATTGCACTTGACGACATGTTTGCTACTGATTGGTCGGTTCTAGAAGAAGATAAATTTGCTGGTTTATACGAAGGATCATCCATCATCGGTCACCCACCAGATCCGCCTTCGTTTGTACTAGGAAACGTTTACAGTGGACAATTCTCAATGGAAACGTCAAAGAGCAAGCCTCAACACCACGAGGAGTACTCGGATGCAAGCTCAAAGATGGAGTAATTAGTTTGGACCGTGGAAATTCAGGCTGCCCTTCATATTTGCTCAGTCACTATGAGTTCGAATTTTTTTATGATTGGTTCTAATATTTCAAATCATTTGTTCAAGATTGTTGACAAAGATGAGAACTTCTTCGAATCAAAAGTAGAAGTAGATGAATGGTTTCTTTAACGATTAGATCTTGAAGATGCTTGTCAATGAGCAAATAAATGTTAAACTATAAAATGAAATTTAATTACTGTCGATCGTTTATTAAATCAAGTAAATATAAAACAATTAAAGTCAATCGAAATACTTTTATTATCACTCAAAAAAAAAAACGGGTCATATGTAGTAATCGTTCATTTATTCGATATTGATTCCTGACATGACATGTTTCCGGTTCAATCTTACATTCGATAATTAGTTGCATGATCGGGTTTAACATTCAAATTTCCGTTCATTGTTGTTACCAATTCAAAGTCTAACATACAAACTAGGACAGAGCTTGTTTCTCCGCCTAATGCTGTATAAGCCAACAGTTAATTTCTGAGAAAGCCGATACTATCATTTCTATGCTATGTGACATTCACTAAGATGCCATATGCCCAGGGAAGCCGAGAAAATATCCAACACCAAAACTTCCTGGATGGATCTAGAGCATGGTCTTGCCGCTCCTCTTACTGCTGAACAAAGGACTTAACATCTCCGCATAATTCACATCCAGTGACTGAATTAGACATTCTTGTTATATCTGAATACATTGTTTGAACTTAGCTTAGTGTTGCGCAAAGTAAATTTGAAAAGAATAAGGTAGATGGTTTACATTGAGTTGAAAATTTCAGTAAAGCTGTTTGAACAAACTCCTGCAAGGTGGATTTGCCTCTTTCCATATAAAAGAATGACAGATTTGTTTGTTTTTAAATAAACAAATGCCTTGCACACATACTCTCGCATAGTCAATGATTATTATTGTGCCAATAAAAAAGCAAGGCAGCTGGATGAATGCTTCCTCAATTCACCTTAATAATATTTTTCCATCTCTGTTGAATTTGGCAGCACTGCTCACATATTTTATAGCATACACATCAACGCTAGTGTGCGTGTTCAATCATTCATAGAGCATTCTATGCCCAACGTTATGGTGAGTCTTGCTGTCAATATTCTCATGGAAGAATAACAAACAAACCCTTTCATTTTGTCTTGGTTATATGCATGCTACCCAACACACGTGAAGTGCTGTCAAATGATCTACTTCATGCGAGAATTTTTTTTTAAAAGGACCTAGTCGAAGTTTTCTAGATTGCAAAAATTAAGCTTTTACTTATGTCACACTCTGCATTTTAATTAATAACTATTTTCAGTCAAGTTTTGAACTTTTCATCATTGATTTGAATTGAAACTGCCACAGTCCTCCTTGAATATGAGAACCGATGAACCCTAATAGTAATATCCCATGTTTCCCAAAGATGCTCAACCAATATTGCGCATTTCGCTCACCACTGGACGCCGAACTCACATTTTATAAGTGCGGGATTGTCTCAAATCGTGTCGTTGTCATCAGCGCACTTAAGCAACGGCTCGTGAAGAATAAGTGCGCCGAAGACATCAACACGATTGTATGCAAACCAGCACTTTCGATAACGGTTCTGCACTTAAAATTAATTGCGAAAGAGTGAGGTGCAAAGTGCGCAATATAACCAATATGTTATAAGTGCTGAAAGTGAGATATTAGGCCTGTTTAATGACCAGCTAGCGATGACTCGCAACCTCTTTTTTGTCTCTTTTCGGCATTCGTTCAGGGATTGATGCATGATACTCCGAGTTAGTTCGAGTTGGTCATTAAACAGACCCATTGTTTTATGTGCACTTGTGCTACAGCGTTATAGACGAATAAACGACATTATTTAACCTCATACAAAAAACAAAAAAATGCTAAAAATGCCCGCAAATAACTGACACTTTCTGAGGGCCAGGCGATGACTAGATAGGGCGTACCAAAAGAGTGAAGAGGTAAATAAAAAGTGCTGACGTCAAGGTGCAAGCGTTTATTAAGGTTATGACGTTCAAATGTATTAGTGTTTGTTGTGTAGATGTGGTAGTGATCCTCTCCAATGTTTTCCTTTCAAACTAAACGTTAAGCGTACACGCTCGCAATGAATGTTGGATAATATGTGAATTTACATACAAGGTTTTGAACAATACGAATTGATGTGTACATTGTTTGTTTGTATTAGAATTATGCTGTGCGTTTGACTGTCAGCTTTCTTTTGTTTACTTGTTTGTGCGGCTCAAATTCTGCGTTTTCAAAATGTTGCGTATTGAAAAGGAAGTGAAAATTAAAGTTCTAGACACATGGCTAAGTGAGAAGGGTATTACTATGCAAAAATCGGCGAAGCGGTTTGGAATTCATCATGCGAGTGTTAAAACCATCATTAATAAGTTTGGGGAACACTATTCTTTGGATGAGCTAGCGGGAAGAGGCAGAATACCCGGTTCTTCCAACCCGAAACTGGAGCAGAAAGTGGTATCTCTAATCATGAAGAACAAATCAATGTCAATACGTGATTTGGCCAAAAAAGCAGGAACGGGTGTCGTAATGATCCAGCGTATCAAGAGGCGAAACCACCTGAAGACCTACAAGAAGCAGAAAATCTCGAAACAAAGTACAGAACAGAAGAAGCGAGCAGCAACAAGGGCCCGGAAATTGTATTCACGTCTTTTGCCGCGTCCGGATGCATGCGTTTTGATGGACGATGAGACCTATGTAAAGGAGGACTCCAGAACCCTTCCAGGTCCACAATACTTTACTGCCGTCGTTGGGGAGGATGTGAGCGACGCGGACAGGTCGATTCAAGTGGAGAAATTCGGTCGAAAGGTACTGGTATGGCAAGCAATATGTTCCTGTGGTTTGAAGTCAACCATTTTTTACACTACCGGAATCATGAATGCGGAAATCTATCGATCTGAGTGTCTCCAGAAGAGATTGTTGCCTTTATATAAGAAGCATAGTACACCTCCACTGTTTTGGCCGGATTTAGCGTCGGCTCACTATGCCAAAACCACTCTCAATTGGCTTGCGGAAAAGGGTATAGATTTCGTTGTGAAAAATATCAATCCACCAAATTGCCCTCAGCTTCGACCCATCGAACGTTACTGGGCAATCGTGAAGAGGTCTTCAAGAAGACTGGTAAGGCAGCTGGGAACATGCAGGAGTTCAAAAAAATTTGGGCTCAAGCGTCCAAAAAATGCGATGCAACACTTGTCCGGAACTTGATGAAGAGCATTCGATCCAAAGTTCGAAAATTCGTGAAGGAATAACTTAAATTTCATCCGGTCTTCATTATGTTCAAGTTTAACCTCGTACAATAAAGGATCAATTTGTTGTATGAATAAAATATCGGTTTTCAGCAAAATTTGAAAGAAAGTTTGTGGATAGCTTATTTTCGATACACTCCTTATAATCTCCAGGATCCTTTCTCGTCACAGTCAGTAGAGGAAAGGCGTATAATATGGAACACGATCCGTTTTTTGCTCGTAACATGAATAATTTTAATTTTTCGCGGATCCAAAGACATCTTTCGAAAGAGGAACTAAAAGGCTTCTAATTTGCCCGAGGATTGATTCTTTGTTGATTATTTCTAGTCATCAACAAAAAAAAATTATGCCCTATTTGGGAAATCCATCGCTAATTAATTGCTATTTTAATTATGCCAACACTTTCGAACAATGAAACCTGGAAGAGCTAAATCGAAGGAGTGTTCACTCCAAAAGCAAACGAAAATTGAAGAAGAGTAAAAAAAAAATGAGGTTAACACTTGACAGCGCGATAGTGTTGTCGCTGTGATTGTCAAAATTGGCGCAGTTCCATCTTACAAGCCTTTCCTCTATTAGATTATAAAATCATTTTGCACGGTTTCAATAGTAAGAAGTATGAAACCGTCTCCTTTTTGATGAGTTACTCATGCTTGTTGCGTTAAATGTACCTTTCCATCAGTTCTCCGACATTTAACATTCCAACCAGTTTGGGTTCAGAGAACAATTCCTGGGAACTTTCGTTATAACAGCAGTAGAACATCTGTTGAAGAAGAAATAAAATCATAAATTAACTCTTATCAGATATTCAGCCAACCACACAAAAACACATCGGAAGCAACTCCACACGAATGGCCACTATTTGGCCAGTAATTGCATCGGAAAACCTGCTGACATATCGCATCCTAACGGGTGGAGAACGAAAGCGAACCAACGATGGCACTAAAAAATAAAAATAAAACGAAAATCCACCTTCAAACGACTTGAATGCCATCCCGCAGTGCATTCCAGGCGAAAAAAAATCCCAAACTAATGCACCCGGGAGGAAAAGCTTGTAAAAGAGAGGAATTTGCCGTCCCCGAACTTGTTCAAAGAGAAAGACGCCTTGTCAGCAGTTTTTTTTTTTATTTCGGAGACATACTTACCCTGACCTCCGCAAAGCTCTGAATCAATCCTTGGTCGAAAAATGAAGGAAAAATAGTCCAAAAGAATCTCCTTCCACCATCCAATATGTGCACAGTGTCCGGAAACTTATTGAAAAATGCCACTCAGATTCCATCCACCGTGCAACCGCGACCTCCCCGACCTCGGCCTCCCTTCCCCCGGCAAAAAGAGATTCTTACAGCTTTTCCACTGGTTTGGTTCCCTTTTGCTGCACTTCCCCGAAGGCGCACTGCCATGGAGCCCTTGGAATGTGTATGCTCAAACGACCCCAGTTGTTTCCATACTATATAGCTGCCGCAGGGACGAGTCCAGAGTCGGTATAAAGTCACATCGGAACAAGAAAGCAAGCATATCCCTGCTTCTCCCACCAACGCTGAATCAACATCCAGGCTGGCATCACATTAGAAAAATTCGAATTCTAATGGCGATGTCGAAATTCATTCCTGAGAACTTGTATTTCATTTCACGTGAACCATGGACTTTGGAACTTGTACGATATCTGATGGTTACGTTCAAATTGATCAGAAATTTACACAGTTTTTTTTAACGGTGCTTCCAGCAGCCAATCAGGATGGAATGCTGCCTTCCGTTGCCGTCCTTTGGAGTACGGAAAAAAAACTGCGACCCAGCAGATCGTTTGCTGCTTCATCCTTCCCTTATCAGCTAACCAACCGATGATACATGTGTTGACTTTCTCGTTGCTGGTTCGTCTCCTGCGCAGATATTGCATGTCGTCCCTGTCCACGGCCATGTTCCATCGGGTGAGCTAGTGGAAATGAGATTTGATTTTTCCGGAACTGTCTCCGCATAAGAGATTTATTGGATTTTCCTGGAATTCACCCTTCCCCGGCATTACTGGCCCTGCTCGATTGCCACCAATCGGGGTGGACGATTAGCGACGAATGTCAAAAGGTTATGAACTCGACAGACACCGACTGTTGGTAAATGCTTTCGGGGGAATTTTCGTAATGGACGATAAACGGAGTTCGCGCGGGCAAGGGCCATCCCTGTCGGTTGTTGGAGTGGAGAGATTTTCAGTGGAATTTGCAATTAGAACTATGCACTTTTATGCTGAGGCTAATGGACTAGCTGCACCAATCGGGAAATTGTCTCCGTCAGCTTTAATACCACCACGTCCGACCAGTGCGGTCTCGCGCCCACAATTTGATCAATCATTAATCCGATTCTCTCGCTGCACGCTCGAAAAAAAAAGAATGGTGAACTGTGGTCAACCAAAATGCTGCTCGCCATCGGAATCGACCACAGGTTAATGGTTGGTGCTGGGTTTTTGCCATTTGAGCCGAGGCTCTTTGTTCGTTCACCTGATTGAATTCAATTATGCTTTGATGAGAAATGAATCGGAATTCATAAGCATTGACGCTCGAATGTATCCTCGGTTGTTCGATTCTAAAGGGTGTATTCGATAAAAATGGCACACACATATATACTCATCAAAATTAAACTGATTATCGGATTTTCTTGAAATTTTCAGGGAATGAAGAACTACTAATGAGTTTTGATTTACAACATTTGTTTTATTCAATTTCGTCTCCCATCCCGAATGCCCGCACCTTCCTTTTCACTCCACCCATCAAATTTTGTACAACCGATTTTCCCAGTGTTTTTGTTGTTTTTACCCAAATTTTCTTCAACTTTAGCTCTGTTTTTATAGTTTTGGGATGTTTGCGAAGTTTCGTTTTCATAATTGCCCAGAATTTTTCAATTGGACGAAATTCCGGTGAATTTGGTGGGTTCATATCCTTTGGCACAAAATTGACTCCGTTGGCTCGGTACCACTCCAATACGTTTCGAGCGTAGTGGCAGGATGCTAGATCAGGCCTAAACAGAGTTGATCCTTTGTGCTTCTTAATGAATGGCAAGAGACGCTTCTTAAGGCACTCTTCCGTGTAAATCGCACCGTTTATGTTCCGGAAGTGATGAAGGGAGCACTTATTTCACCACATCCGCAAATCGCCTGCCAGATTAGAAACTTCTTTGCAAATTTCGATACTTTCTTCTTTCGAACATCCTCCGGAACATCGAACTTCAACTTGGCAACGAAATATTCTTGCCCAGGAAGTTGACGGAAGTCAGCCTTGACGTATGTTTCGTCATCCATCACGATGCAACCGGATTTGGTGAGCAGCTTCGTGTAAAGTTTCCGGGCGCGGGTTTTCGCAGTGATGTTTTGTTTTTCATTCCGGTTTGGGGCTTTTTGCACTTTGTAAACATTAACCCACTCATGGTTTTCTGCACAAAACCGACTGACACCTTAGACTTTTTAGCGACATCTCGAATTGACATGTTTGGACGGTGGACTGGAATTGTTGTACGACTTTCCTGGCCATTTTACTGTCCATTGGACCACTTTTACGACCACTCCCTTCCTTCCTTTGGACACTCAGACGCTCCTTGAAGGTTCTTATTACACGAGACACAGTTGTATTTGCAATTCCAAGCTTTTAGCCATCCACCGGTGGGACGCCCCTGGATTTTGATTGTGAGTGCACAAAATTTTCTCACGGACAATTTCTTGTTTCGACGACATGACTGGAACTACTGAATGTATAACTATGAAACTTGGCAGATGTAAATAATACACTATGGATAAGATCTACTCAAATTTCTAGGTTTTTTACTCATACGATTCAAAAGTTACAGAAGATTTTCTGTGTGCCATTTTTATCGAATACACCCTTTAATTTGTTTTTGTTTTTCAAAATACTTCAATGCGGACTAGGTTGAGGTAGGAAGGTTTCCAAGTCCTCTTAGAAAAAGCTTCAGCTTTCTCTGAAGCAAACTAAGAAAGTTAACATACAATAGTACATACCCCTGAAAATCACAGTAATTAGTGGCTCAAAAAAAATCAACTGATTGGAAGATAGGCCGAGTAAGAATCCGCTGTCTGACAGTAATAAGCATTTCGAATTTCTAAGCAAATCTAAAACAACAAGCACGGCAATAAAAGCTCCGAAAGTTTGAATTATTTTGTTTTCCATTGCCCTCTTCTACATGCACCGTTCTTGAGTCCCGTTTGGCAACGAAACGAACAACTTTCCAAACGAAACAAGCGAAAAAGCAATTTCGGCAATGTTCCACTTTCGGAGAAAACTTGTCTTACACCCATTTAGCGCAACACCATGGCGATGCTTCTGAAACCATGGCCTTGGGTGGAACCTAAGATGAGGCTGTGACAAGCGGCCTCGAGGGGAAGTTTAATTAACGGAAGGCTATCGTGGAAAGTTTCTTTTGGTAGATCCCGTAGTTGCAAGTGAAATTTTAGCATTCAGGCAAAGATGCTTGTAGATACTGGTTTTGTATGTCATAACTAGAGAAACAAAATCAACATTCGTAAAACTTGTCAACGGCATCATCGTTCAATGAAATAGCATGTAAATTAAGTCTACAACAAATATCAAAACATTTCGGAGGCTTTGGATCTGTCGCATTCAGGCTTTATTCATTGGAATTTATCATCATGGACTTTTTTATTGGATTTGTTTTCTAGTGACATGGTTGTAGGATAAGAAAGAGGAGCATCAAATAAATATATAACGGAGCATTTTGTGTTTTATTACAGTCTTATTAGCACGGGAAATTCAATCCAGCAAAGAATTCTGAACGAGTTATGAAAAAGAAAACATCTCTTTTCACTCTCCTGAGAATAGAAAGTACGAAAAAAAAATATGAAGAAGAATTTGCCCTTTTTGCCATTCTCCTTTCGTTGATTCTGATTGGTTGCAATATGCGTGCGCTAGCTATAAAAGAAACACACAGCCAGCCATTTAAACTCAGTTTTGAGTCGTTTTTGACTCACTTTCGTCATTAGTGGGGTCACTCAAATTTGAGGAAATATTACTGGGATTGACAAGCCGACAAATCAAAAACATCCATCTAATTTGAGTCGATGTTTTTGATTTGTCGACTTGTCAATACCACTTACATTTACTCAAATTTGAGTGACTCCACTAATGACGAAAGTGAGTCAAAAACGACTCAAAACTGAGTTAAAATGGCTGGCCGTGCATGACATGCTCTGCGGAGCTCTCATCGGACATCATCATCATTCATTACCAGTTTTTCTTTCATCGGTGTTAGACGTGTTCGTAAGTAATAGTGAAGTCAAATTGTTTAAGCGAGAAGAAATCACAGCCTGCTGCCATGGTGCGCAGGCGGAAAAATCTACCCAACGAGTTTTCTGATGTCACGGCTAGTACGCCGGAGCAGGCAAACATCAAGAAGAAAACCTTTAACGACAACGAATCGTATCGAACGATCATCTTATCTCGGAACCGCTACAGCCCCGGCGGAACTGCTATAAATGACAGCGACCTCGATGGATTTGGCGATGATCTGTTAAATCTCCAGCTGCAGCAGGATCGGCGACCAGCCACAATAAAGTCCCCCTGATGGTGAAATAATTCGGCTGGGAGAAGACGAAGAAGAAGAGAAGAGGAAGCGGTAAGAAGTGTATCGAATATAAGCTATCGACATACATTTGCGTTGTACGCATGTATTTGTGATGGTTTTTTATGCTCTGCACACTGCATGCTGTGCGTTTGACTGTCAGCATTCTTTTGTTTACTTGTTTGTGCGGTTCAAATTCTGCGTTTTCAAAATGTCGCGTATTGAAAAGGAAGTGAAAATTAAGTTTCTTGACACATGGCTAAGTGAGAAGGGTATTACTATGCGAAAAGGCGAAGCGGTTTGGAATTCATCATGCGAGTGTTAAAACCATCATTAATAAGTTTGGGGAACACTATTCTTTGGATGAGCTACCAGGAAGAGGCAGAAAAACCGGTTCTTCCAACCCGAAACTGGAGCAGAAAATGGTATCTCTAATCATGAAGAACAAATCAATGTCAATACGTGGTTTGGCCAAAAAAGCAGGAACGAGTGTCGGAATGATCCAGCGTATCAAGAGGCAAAACCACCTGAAGACCTACAAGAAGCAGAACATCTCGAAACAAAGTGCAGAACAGAAGAAGCGAGCAGCAACAAGGGCCCGGAAATTGTATTCGCATCTTTTGCAGCGTCCGGATGCATGCGTTTTGATGGACGATGAGACCTATGTAAAGGAGGACTCAAAATCCCTTCCAGGTCCACAATACTTTACTGCCGTCGTTGGGGAGGATGTGAGCGAAGCGGACAGGTCGATTCAAGTGGAGAAATTCGGTCGAAAGGTACTGGCAAGCAATATGTTCCTGTGGTTTGAAGTCAACCATTTTTTACACTACCGGAACTATATATGCGGAAATCTGTCGATCTGAGTGTCTCCAGAAGAGATTGTTGCCTTTATATAAGAAGCATAGTACACCTCCACTGTTTTGGCCGGATTTAGCGTCGGCTCACTATGCCAAAACCACTCTCAATTGGCTTGCGGAAAAGGGTATAGATTTCGTTGAGAAAAATATCAATCCACCAAATTGCCCTCAGCTTCGACCCATCGAACGTTACTGGGCAATCGTGAAGAGGGTCTTCAAGAAGACTGGTAAGGCAGCTGGGAACATGCAGGAGTTCAAAAAAATTTAGGCTCAAGCGTCCAAAAAATGCGATGCAACACTTGTCCGGAACTTGATGAAGAACATTCGATCCAAAGTTCGAAAATTCGTGAAGGAATAACTTAAATTTCATCCGGTCTTCATTATGTTCAAGTTTAACCTCGTACAATAAAGGATAAATTTTTTGTTGACTAAAATATCGATTTTCAACATAATTTGAAAAAAAGTTTGTGGATAGCTTATTTTCGATACACTCCTTAAAATCTGTCGCATTGGAATCAAAGTGGTACTCACATCAAAGCAAGACCACCAAAAAGCCAAGGAGTTTCTTGACAGAAATAAAACGGAATACTTCACCTTCGACACTCCGTCGGAGAAACCGTTTAAGGCAGTCATCCGTGGCTTGCCCATCATGGACGTAGCCAACATCAAATCCGATCTGGAGCTACGATACAATCTCAATCCACTAGCGGTTTACCCTATGGCAAGGCACAACAGGGGAAGGGAATACCGTGACTGCTTGTACCTAGTGCACTTCCCGAAAGGATCAGTGACGCTGGGTGCATTAAAAGCTTCCAGAGTAATCAAGGATGTCATCGTCTCCTGGGAGGTCTACAGATGAACAAACAAGGATGTGACTCAATGCTTGAGATGCCTAAACTTCGGGCACGGCACACGAAACTGTCGCCTGAAACCTAGATGCAATCTGTGCACAAAAGACCATCTAACAGAATCTTGTCCGGTTGAAGGCGCTGTGGCATACAAATGTGCCAACTGCGGTGGTGCTCACCACTCTAGCGATCGCACATGCAAGAAACGCGAAGAATACAAGAATATTCGGAAACATGCATCGACCACCAACCAACCAGGCAGAAGGAGAGATCGTACCCAACCTCCCTGTTTGGATGAATTTCCACCGCTTCAACCGGGAAACCTAAACCGTTTTCAGGATGAGCCGCGGATCCAATGGAGAACGCCGCTTTCAAACCAGCTGCAAACCGCAAGATCAACTTCACCAAAACCACCATCTGGCATGCAGTACACCCAACAACCTCGTGAGCCAACTGCACACGAAGAATATTCAGCTGGCGCCCACCCGCTCTTGTACACGGCAGCTTACCTCCAACATATTCTCAACGAGATGTGCGAAAAACTCCAGCAGTGCTCCACCCGATTGGAACAAGTTCGACTAATTGAAAATCTTGTGCTGACTTATGGATACTAAAGACCTGAAATTGCTTCTCTGGAACGCCCGGGCAATATCTCGGAAAAGCACCGAACTATTGGATTTGTTGATTCGTCAAGATATCGACATTCTGGTAGTCACCGAAACGCACCTGACGCCTGGTATGAATTTTCACTTGCCGGGATACATCATCACCAGACTGGATCGTACGCACTCAAGCGAGGGTGGCGTGCTGATTGCAGTAAAACCCACATTAAATTCGTCATCCAACCACACTACAAAACAACTATCATCGAAGCGCTTGGAGTAGAAATTAAAACAAACACAGATGAGTTATTAGTCATCGCTGCCTACTGTCCGAAGCAGTGCAGTTACAGGAACGGTAGTAGCAGAACGTTCAAGAACGATCTGGCGAAATTGACCAGATTTAGAAAGAAATTCATCGTCACCTGTGATCTAGATGCCTGGTAGGAACACCGGAGAAACAAGAACGGAGAACTCCGGTTCGAAAACTCTCTACTGGGGTACTACACCGTTAACGGCCCTCTTGATCCAACTTTCGTATCGCCTGCCGGCGTACCATCAACTCTCGACTTGTTCCTGATCAACGCCGATTCCATCATCAGTGACCCGGTGACCATTGGTGAATTAAATTCCGACCACTACCCCGTCGAGCTCCAGGTCAGATCCATCCCATCGAACCGACCAAAATTGCTTAGGAAGGACTATCACCATGTCAACTGGATCGAGTTCCAAAGAAGAATCGACCACCGCATCAACACGCTGGCTCCCTTGGCAGCCACTGAAGATGTCGACCGCGAACTAGCGAAAATCCTGGATGCGATAGCAGCAGCTGAGGAACAGCGTGTCAGACGAGTCCCATCATCTGTAAGTAAACCAGCCCGAATTGACCCAGTAACAAAAATTCTGATCACCAAACGAATTAAGATTAGATGACGGTTCCAAAGATCAGGTAACTTACGCGAGAAAAATATAGCGACTAGGCTCACAGAGTTAATCCGCAGCAGGATCGCTGAACTGAAAAATATCAATTTCCAAAATAACCGTTACAAATTAGATTCTCGTTCTACTCCCCAACAAACATCGGTGTTGAATTAGAGCTTGTTCAAGCAAATTTGGAGAAGCTATTCAGCTGTTTCTTCTAGAATAGCTAAATAGCTTCTCCAAATTTGTTTGAATAAGCTCTAATTCAACACCGATGTTTGTTGGGTCGCTTCTGGCAGCTCTCAAAAATATTTAAAACCAAACCTCAACAAATTCCTCCATTGAAGGTGAACAATTCACTCCTGATATCTCCAACTGAAAAATCAAATGCAATAGCGCAACAATCTGTTGCTTCTCCTTGGTAGTACCTTGGTAGTAGTATGATTAGTCCCATGGAACAAATAGTACAGGAAACACTTACAACACTCAACAATACTCCATGTTACGTACCAGAAAACAAAAAGATTTCTGTTAAAGAAATCAGTCTAGCAGTAAAGTACCTCAAAAATATGAAAGCACCAGGGTTTGACTCAGTCTTCAATATTGTTCTAAAACATTTAAACATTCGCACATTGACGCATTTCACCAATATTCTTAATAAGTGTATGGACCTACAGTACTTCCCGTCTTCCTGGAAATGCGCGAAGGTGGTACCTATACAAAAGCCAGGTAAAAATCCTACATTTCCGTGCGGTTATAGACCAATAAGTCTTTTGTCCTCGCTAAGTAAGGAGTTTGAGAGGCTTATTCTCGATCGTTTACAAGTCCACATTAACGACAACAGAATCATACCAACCGAACAGTTCGGCTTTAGAAAGCAGCACTCTACTTCACATCAGCTTGATTGAGTTACTCAGTTTATCAAGCACAATAAATCTATAGCCAAATCCACCATTATGGTACTATTAGATGTAGAGAAGTCCTTCGACAATGTATGGCATGAAGGTCTTTGAAATCTATAGGTATAATAACCCTTTATATACCTGATTAAACTGATCCAAAACTACTTCTCTGACAGAAGTTTCAGGGTAGTACTGAATGGTGGTTCTTCAAACACTAGTCCTATTCCAACAGGTGTCCCACAGGAGAGTTTGCTAGGGCCAATACTATACAACGTCTATACATCAGACATTCCACTGCCCCAGACGGCTGTATTTTGTCCCTTTATGCTGATGATACTTCCATCATGGCAAAAGGATGAAATATTAGGGGTACAACTAAAAAGCTTCAAAACTATTTGAATACTATAACGAACTATATGATTATATTGAAAAATAACAAAAATCAATATATTTTTTTCTCTTTTTTTTTTCGTAAATTTATTTTTTTGTTGAAAAAAAATAGGGGCTTTGGGGGTTTAGTTTTGCGTATTTTTGTCTTTTGGTTGTTGGGGGTTTTTGGGGGGTGGGTGGGGGTGGGGGGCTTGTGTTTGGTGGGGGGGGTCGGTTGTCCCTGTTCCTTTCCAGGAAGCTGTTTAAAGTCTGCCTTGACGTAAGTTTCATCGTCCTGTACCACGCAATCAAACTTTGCCGTGTACAGCTTTCAAGATCGTGCTTTGGCTGGCGTGTTTTGTTTATCGTCGTGATTTGGAGTCACCAGTTTCTTGTAAGGTGACAGTCCAGCTCGTTTCTACCCTTCTTACACCAAAAGAAGGGTATGAAGATCGCTTGAAAACTCGACATTTTATCCGAGGCCCAGAGTGCCCTGAGTGTCATATACCATTCGACTCAGCTCGATGAACTGAGTACATATCTCTCTCTCTCTCTCTCTCTCTCTCTCTCTCTCTCTCTCTCTCTCTCTCTCTCTCTCTCTCTCTCTCTCTCTCTCTCTCTCTCTCTCTCTCTCTCTCTCTTCTCTCTCTTTCTCTCTCTCTCTCTCTCTCTCTCGGAAAATGAAAGCTGCAATATTCCCATTGAACGCTTTTGATTCTTTTCTGCGGACATTTTGTTACGCAGATAGGAACGAAACAGTACTTGACGGCCTATTATAATTGGAATCTAACAGTTCAGTCGCCGATTACATACTGAGCTTGTTGTGTACCGTTTTAAGTTTTGTTTGCACTAAATTCAAGTTATGAAATCTTCAAATAACTGGTCAAAAAAAATTCATTACGTTTGGATAATCCTTCATGGAGATATGAGCAAAACAATACCTGAGAGCACATAATTGTGAGATGAAAATAAACTCGTTGCAGTTCAAAAACGAACAAGACCACTCACCCCACTCGATGCCGCTTGCATTCTTTTGTTCTGCATCTGGTGCGTTGTATAGCACATACAGCGAAAAATTGGACTCTATAGAATTAGAGTAGGATCGATTGGCTCGAGTGGACCAGTTTTGAACTGCTACGAGTATATTCGAAAATTACACTAAGTCTCCATTTACTATTACTATACAAATTTCAATGAACATGTACTTATTAAGCATCTTGAATCCATATCGAAAATCAAAATCGACGCTTAGGATTGTCTAATAATTCATTATATGGACTGATTATATGAAATTTCTAATATTCATGTAATTTCTCTCCTTTTATATACCTACATAAACAGGTCGTTAAAGACTATTAATGGCAATATTTTATCACATCGATGAACAATACATTCAGGATTGACAAATAGTTCATTTTATAAACTGAATGTATGACATATCGAATATTCCTGGTTCTTCCTGGAATTTCTGATGAAAATATGTATCCAGTACCATATTGGCCACATTTGAGTTCGTAATACTGGTGAAGTGTAAGAAGGGTTCAGTCTCACCATCGGTGGATTAATTCAGGTTTTTTAGCTCTATCCACGGTTGAAGGCGCCACTCGCAGCTTCTTTGCGACATTTCGGACGGAGAGGTTGGCGTTCCGCTCGAAACAGCGGACAACTCTGTTTGTCGTCGCTGTGGCCTCCGGCTTTCGATTTTCCCCCGATTCAGCTTTCTTGGCTGCCGACAAACGTTCACCGAACACTTTCAATACGTTGGTAACAGTTGATTTAGCCACATTCATCAATTTCGAGAATAGTTTGGATTTTCGCCTGGACGTGTCAAATTGTGATGCGTTGCTTCTCTTGCTTCGCCTCCTTTTGTAACGGTATGTGAATGCTGACTGAAATAAGAATAGAAGATAGCGTATGCTACTTCAAGTGAGGGGGGAAAGTGGTGAGCTGATGGAGGGAAGGGAGGTAGGCGACTTTAGTGCTCCTTTAATCTCTATATAATAAAAATGAGTTGGGGTTTCCTTTGTCACGATTTAACTCGCGAGCGGAAGGACCGATCGGCGTGAAATTTTGTATGCAGAGATTTTTAGGGCCGGAGAATAATCTTATGATGGTTTGAGACCCCTCCCTTCACTGGAAAGGGGGGCTCCCATACAAATGAAACACAAATTTCTACACAACTCGAGAACTAATCAAGCAAAAGAAACCAAATTTAGCATGTGTGAGTTTTTGAAAGCAAAAAAGGTTTTTATGGTAGCTTGAGACCCCTCCCCTCTCTAGAAAGGGAGGCTCCCATACAAATGAAACACATATTTCTGTATAACTCGAGAACTGATCAAGCAAAGAAACCCAAATTTAGCATGCGGAAGTTTTTGGAGGCAAGAAATGTTTTTATGGTAGTTTGAGACCCCTCCCCTCTCTATAAAGGGAGGCTCCCATACAAATGAAATACATATTTCTGTATAACTCGAGAACTGATCAAGCAAAGAAACCCAAATTTAGCATGCGGAAGTTTTTGGAGGCAAGAAATGTTTTTATGGTAGTTTGAGACCCCTCCCCTCTCTATAAAGGGAGGCTCCCATACAAATGAAACACATATTTCTGTATAGCTCGAGAACTGATCAAGCAAAGAAACCCAAATTTAGCATGCGGAAGTTTTTGAAGGCAAGAAATGTTTTTATGGTAGTTTGAGACCCCTCCCCTCTCTATAAAGGGAGGCTCCCATACAAATGAAACACATATTTCTGTATAACTCGAGAACTGATCAAGCAAAGAAACCCAAATTTAGCATGCGGAAGTTTTTGGAGGCAAGAAATGTTTTTATGGTAGTTTGAGACCCCTCCCCTCTCTATAAAGGGAGGCTCCCATACAAATGAAACACAAGTTTCTGCATAACTCTAGAACTAATCAAGTTAATGGAACCAAATTTGGCAGGTAGAGGTTTTTGAAGGCAAGAAATGTTTCTAAAGTAACTCAAGACCCCTCCGCCCTCTGTAAGAGGGGGGCTCTCATGCTAATGAAACACAAATTTGTGCATAACTCGAGAACCAATCAAGCATATGGAACCAAATTTGGCATGTGGAGGTTTTTGGAGGAGAGAAATGTTTCCATGGAAGTTTGAGACTCCTACGCCATCTGGAAGGGGGGGAGGGAGGGGGGGTTTACATACAAATGCAACACAAATTTCTGCATAACTCGAGAACTAATCAAGCAAATGGAACCACATTTGGCAGGTGGAGGTATTTGGAGGCAAGAAATGTTTCTATAGCAGTTCAATACCCCTCCCCATTTTGAAGGGGAGGGGGGCTCCCCCTACAAATAAAAAGCAAATTTCTGCATGACTCGAGAACTAATCAAGTAAATGAAACCACTTTTAGCATATGGAGGTTTTTGGAGGCTAGATTTCTATATACATAAAAATGAATTTCTGTCTGTCAGACCCTTATAGACACGGAAAGTTCTGAACCGACCAACGTGAAAATTTATATGAAGGGGTTTTTGGGGCTGGGGAAGGTTCTTATGATTGTTTGAGACCCCTTCTCTCTCAGGAAGGGGCGCTCTCATACAAATGAGACACAAATTTCATCATAACCCGAGACCTAATCAAGCAAATCGAATCAAATTTAGCATGTGGGGGGTTTTGAAGGCAAGAATGTTTCTATGGTAGTTCAAGACCCCTCCCTTTCTGGGGGGAGGAGGGGGGCTTCAAACAAATGAAACTCACATTTTTATTATAATCGATGAGCCCAGTGTGATGGTTCGAGAACTAATTAAGCAAATGGAACCAAATTTGGCATGTGGAGGGTTTTGAAGTCAATGATTGTATGGTGGTTTGAGAAACCACCCCCCTCTGGAAGGGAGGGCTCCCATACAAATGAAACACAAATTTCAACCAAAAATGAGAATTATCCAGGTTACTTAAACACAAACCGTGTATTTCTCGGGTAAGAAGCATGTTTTGATAGAAGTTTGAACCCCTGCTTATTCAAGAAGAAAAAAACTCATTTCGAAAAAAAAAACCATAAACGTGACAGTTATATTAAATTTTCCTTCATTTAGTTGCAAGCGTAGCAGCGCACGCACCGGGTTCAGCTAGTAAAATAATTAAAATAGGTTGTGTTGGTATCCTTCGCCCAGAACGGAGAATTTCCTGCAACTTCTCCTGAGTGCGGTTTGAGGTGTGGCACGGAGCCCCATCTTGTTGACATTTAACATTTGGCTCTTGGCCATACTGTTCTTTAGTTAAAGAAGAACATGCATACTTAAAATCCCAATGTCTCCCATGTTTACTTTGTCGCCTTCTGAAATGAACACCGGGATCATTTTTTTGCCATCGGAAGCTACCAACCCAAACACCATAATGCTTAGTCATTCTCCAATCCAATCCAATAAGGCCAAAGTAGAAATTACAGCATCTTTGTTCAACAGCTATCGTTTGAACCTGTAAAATTTGGAGTTCCATCTCGTAAGTTTTCCAGGGTGGCCACACAATCTTAATTTAAAAATTCCCGCATTTTTCCCGCATTTTTGCCTAATTTTCCCGACTGGGAAATTGAGTGAATATAAGTGGATTTTTAGTTATTTTTGCAATTTTTAAGGAAATTGTTGAATCTGGAATGCTTTTGACTGGTTTTAATTAGCCAAAATGTCGGATAACAGCTGTAAATCGGGCTTCTTACGTATTACAAAACCTGTCTCGCATTTTGCAAACGAGACATTGAAGTTATTGATCCTTCTAGTTTCTAAAAGCATGAACATCGAACCAAAAATAGTAAGGCATTTGCGGTTTCGTGTGCAAAATTATGCAGACTTTTATACTCGGTGTGAAATTCAAAACATGACGCAGATGCAGGGTGCAAAACTTTCGGTTCATGCATCTACAATGACGAGCTCCACCAAGTTTACAATCGAGTTGATGGTTAAGCAATTACAATAGGTCCTCCCTTAGCTTAGTCGGTAAAGGCGCAGCTACAAAGCAACACCATGCTGGAGGTAGCTGGGTTCGTTTCCCGGTCTGGTCTAGGAATTTTTCCTTAAGGAAAATTTCTCGATTCCCTGGGCATAGGGTATAATTGTACTTGTCTTGCCACACAATCATACTTATGCAAATATGCTACCTGGCATCAATAGCTCTCATTTAATAACTAAGGAAGTGCATTTAGAACACTTAGTTGAGGGCAAGCAATAAGCTAATTGTGAAAGCAATAAGCTTGAAATGCTAAAAAAAAAAAGAAGAAGACTTTTATAGGATTTTCAAAAGTCTAAGCACGATTTGTAAAGAACAATATGAGCTCGGTTTTTAAGTAAATTGAGTTTTTATTGCACCTTTATGTTCTCTGCGTGACATTTCCGAGATCGATTTAATCGTTCGAAAAAAAAGCTAACTTTTGATCTGACACTGCTCATTGCACAGACTGTTTGCCAATGATTTTTTTCCGTCTCTTTCAAAAGTGTTGATGGAATCCGCTGCCTTAACATGTTTGCGCAAATATGTCTTTGTAAGAGCCCAAAAAGTTTCAATTGATTTGCCTGGGAACAGAGTGGAAGATTCATCTTATTGGGTACGAAGTTGACTCCGTTGGCTATGTATAAGGCTACCGTGTCCTTCGCATAATGCACTGATGTCAAACCCGGCCAAAACAATGCTGGATTATTATGGTTCCAGATCATGGGGAGCTGGCGCCGCTACAAGCATTCTCAAACGTTAACATCAGCAGTCATCGTACCGGTTGTTACATACGGATTTAAAAGCATTTCACACTCACAGCTCAACATATTGCTTGCCAAACCATTGTTTTTTTTACCGAATTTTTCGGTAAAAATTTAAATATCGGCATCGTCAGTTTAACCAGCACAGACCGTGAAGAACCGGTCACCTGGTATTATAATCAAATGAGACGTAGGATTCATCATCCTCAATCATACCAATTCTACACAGCTGTCTATCATATAATTTACAGGCCTTTGGTTTGACAGACATTGCTTGTTTCTCACTTCGTTTTGGCTACTTCTGCTTGTTGAAAGTGCTTACTCCATTCCATGGCTTTGTTCGGTCGACGTTACTCTCCGAAGTTCCCAGCTTTTAGCCACATATCGAACGGAAGTACCCTTTTGCGAAAGCTTTCGTGATTTTCCGGCCCAGGTTTTGGTCCATAGGGCCCGGTTTACGTCCAGATTTTTTCTTGTCCTGAAAGAAAGACTTCCAAATCCAAAGTAAATGCACCGAGACTCACAGATTTATAGATTGAAAGGAAAACAGTCATACACAATAATGATCAGCTATTCGAACGTCATGTGGAAGCAACAGTGGCGCATCAAAATCGTGCTTAGACTTTCTGGGACACCCTACATGGGCAGATTATTTAGTGCAAATGGAACAAGAAAAACCGAAACAATCGTATTCAGAGGACGGTGGCTGGTTTGGTGTATTAATTGACTGTTCGTTGTGGAAGCGCACAAAAATTCCTCAACAGGCAGGATAAATAGAGTTTGACGCCGTCTGCCACCTACGAACATTTTTATTCTTGATCACTTTTTACAAAATTTTAAATTAGTCAAGTTAAATCACAAATACTTATACTTTAAAAACCGTTGGTATCTACTCGCTATTTTGAAGCATTTTATTTATTCGTCAATGCACGCTGCATCCATCTGTGCATTCTTTCTTTCTGCTTCTCTCTAAATTTTTTTGAAATTCTCCTTCACTTTTTTGTACTGTCAGCGACTCGCCGTATTTGGCACTTCGAGATTTCAACGACGCTGACAGTTCCTGCGTTATAGCTTCGTAGACAATTCTCTGAGCGACCAAACCCATTTCAGTTTGGTTAACCACCAGACACTTTTCATTTATTAAAAATCCTCGCTCCATTGAGGTATTTCCGTGCGACAGGATCAGCACTTTTTTAACAAATGCAAAGACATATTTTCGTATTCTTCTGTAGTAGGGTGTTCGCGTTCTTTGGGTAAAGAAAATTTGGAATTTAAAAATTTAATTTTCATATTTTCTATGACTTCATCAAACTCGTTTGCTTTTTCTGTTTTAGCATCTAATTTAAAAAGATTTCTTCGTACACCTTCGACGATATCCTTTTTTTCAGGATAGTGAACATTTTTAACCTTACCTAAATCTATAGGCGAAACACGAATAGCTGCTATTCCTCGGTTGAATATTTCGACGTCTACAGGCATCGTGAAGTCTTCATTTGATTGAATTGTGCTTAGCGTTGACGCTGATGATATCGTGACCAAACTTTCATAGCTTTGCGAATCAGGTACATCAGGTAAGGTCTGAACAGTTGGCATCCTTGAGCCGCCGGCTACGCTTTGTTCTTCGTTTTGGGTGAGGTGAGCTCTTGAATCAATATGTAGACGGCAAGACGAACCAATACGAAAATCCTTGGTGTTCAGTGTGGATATCTTGGAAAATCCAATTGATTTTAGTTTTTGGATGATACCATCCGTGAGATATCGCAGCTCTTTCGAACACTGAATGTCTTTGAATCGGCGAATACATCTTATTTTACTCATTTTGTAATCTGTAACATAGAAAATATTTTCCAATTGTTAGTTTTGTACGAAAATATCACAAAACATATAATTAAAATGTGTATTTAAAACTTACCTTTGCACCAAAACGTATTACACTTTCCTTTACAATTATTATGTTATCAAACAACACTGGATCTCGTTCAAAAACACAGGATTATGAGCTGAAATTACTATAATCACTATGCTACTAGCAACCTTTCTGCATTTACTGTTTGGTAGATACTGGATGAATTCAGAACCGAGTCAGACATTATTATACAGCTCACGGGTAGAAATCATAGAATGCTGGGTAAAGACTGTTGGAAGATAGGTAGAGTTGAACGCTCAGGTATCGTCGAACCTTCAGGTACGAGTTTGGAGAGTTGAAGCGAGGTAGATTTGCTGGTAGAATTGTATATACCTGGAA
This sequence comes from Aedes koreicus, assembly GCA_024533555.2. Classification (NCBI taxonomy): domain Eukaryota; kingdom Metazoa; phylum Arthropoda; class Insecta; order Diptera; family Culicidae; genus Aedes; species Aedes koreicus. The sequence continues at coordinate 76,541 of JAHHFK020005003.1, forward strand.
TGAATAAAGAGTGCGGCGGTTGTTGATTGAGGTATCAGTTGGCAGCCGTCTAGTTTGATAGAAGGTGACTAAGACTGCGTTCTTTTTATTTATTATTAAGAAACGGTCATCGACGGAGCTAGCCTCGTTATGGCCAGCGTGGCCATGGTGGACTAGTTCCAACAAAGACCATGTTTACAATCACCAACTGTACGTAGTACAGCTAACTGGTATCTAATTACCTGTATCTAATACTTGTTTTCAGCACAACGCACCAAAAATCACTTGAAGAAATCATTGTTCCTGATAGTGGGATTTTGTAACTCGTTTTTCAAAATACTTTTAAGGCAGAGAATTTCACTCGAATCTTCAAGCTGTCAGTGTCATTTTAACTCAATATTTTCCAATCTTTCCGAAAAAAATACTTTTGAAACTGGAAGAATACGGAGTACATCCGAAAAGGGCCAAAACTTATTAAGTTATCGAAAAAATCAATATTAAATCAGTAATATCTTCTAAACGGTGCATCTTAGAAAAATGTTACCGAAGTACTTTTTACTTGCAAATTTGATGTATTTTCATAAAATTAGGGTGACAAACTTTTTTGACTTTTCTTAATAGCTTTTTTTAGATTCAAAATGGCGAACCAAGTATGCAAAACGGCGTTTTTCTTCCCCAAAAACTTGTATGCAAGGTTTCATGCAAATCAAAATATACAAAAAATAAAAACTGGAAAAATTTCCCACTTGTTCGTGGAATCGCTCTAATAGCTCTCATACGCGTGGAGGTGGTGTTCTTGTTGCTATTTCCAATGTGCTTGTTTCCTGCCAAATCGCCGTAGGACAGTTCAATTCTATTGAAACAGTTTGGGTTAAAGTGTGTCTTTCCAAACGAAACTTTTTCATCGGCGCTTCGTACATTCCTCCCGACCGACGACGTGATTGCACCATTATGCAACTTCACCTGGATGCTACAGAATTTGCATTTGAGTTGACTACTTTGACGGATGTGCTTCTTCTGCTCGGAGATTTCAATCAACCAGGACTCAATTGGTTACCCTCCGGTCACGGGTATGCGTTTCCCGATCCCGTTGCTTCAACCTATACTCCTGCTAGTCGCCTACTTATCGATGGAACTGGCTTTCTAGGACTGAGCCAGATTAATTCAGTTTCCAACGTCCAATCGAACTTGCTCGACTTGGTGTTTATCTGCAAGAACTCACTGCGCAAATGTACTGTCGTTGAAGCTCCGGAAGCCATTATGCCACTTGATAACTACCATCCCGCCCTGGATATATCAATTGCATACGAACCTAATCTCCATTTTGATGAACCTGTAAGCACCGATCGACTCAATTTCCGCAAAACTGATTTTCAACTGCTTCGACACTGCTTATCCCGTATTGACTGGAATGTATTGGGTGATCTTGATATTGAATCGGCTGTTGACCGCTTCAACTGTTTGCTGCGTGAGAGTGTTTTGGCAGCTGTACCGAAGTGCCAAACTCTGAGAAAACCTCCGTGGACTAATGCTCTTCTACGCAACATGAAACGAGTGCGCGCTAGGGTTCTTCGCGCTTTTTCCATTCGACGATGTGCCTTTACCAAATTGGATCTTAATCGCACCAACAATGAATATCGGCGCTATAACAAACTCTGCTACAAGTATTATGTACATCGCACACAAGAAAATCTTCGACGCCATCCGAAGAAATTTTGGTCGTTCGTGAACTCCAAGAGGAAGGAAACTGGACTCCCGTCATGTGTGTTTCTCGATAGAGACGCTGCACGAACTACCGAGGAAAAATGTAGCCTTTTTGCAAGACACTTCTCGAGTGTATTTTCAAGCGATTCACCATCTCAAGCTGATATTGAAAGTGCTGTGCGGGAAGTACCCAGCGATGTGATTAACATTAATGTCTTTGCTGTTGACGTCCAGGTGGTTCTTTCGGCGATACGCAAGACCAAATCGTCCTTTAATCCTGGACCTAGCGTGATTCCTTCTGTTGTGTTGAAAAAATGCTCCGACATTTTAGCTACTCCACTTTCTCTGCTGTACAACTTATCACTACAGCAATCAAAATTTCCAATGCAGTGGAAATGCTCTACAATGTTCCCAGTTTTCAAGAAAGGAGACAAAAGTGATATAAGAAATTACCGTGGCATTACTTCACTTGGTGTGGAATCGAAGGTGTTTGAGTCGTTGATCAACGACAAATTGTTTGCTGCCTGCAAGAATTACATCAGCCCCTATCAACACGGCTTCTATCCCGGCCGCTCTGTTGAAACGAATCTTGTCAGCTTTACGTCGTTTTGCATGGAGAACGTATGTAAAAAACTCCAAGTCGATTCTGTTTATACCGATCTCAAATCTGCCTTCGATGAAGTTAACCATGACTTACTGCTTGCAAAACTGGAGAAAATTGGTTGTTCCATTGCTTTCTGCAGCTGGCTTCGATCTTACCTTGTGCAACGTCAAGTATCTGTCAGTATTGGAAAAAAATCATCGGTCTATTTTTCGAACCATTCCGGAGTTCCCCAAGGAAGCACTCTGGGGCCATTGCTGTTCTCGCTTTTTATAAACGATGTTTCCCTCATACTGCTAAATGGAGGTTTTCTGTTGTTGTTTGCAGATGACCTTAAAATGTATCTAGTTGTTCGAAGCCTAGTAGACTGCTATGAACTACAGAAACTACTTGATATCTTCAGTAATTGGTGCGTGCGAAATATGATGGTTCTGAGCATCTCAAAATGCTGTGTAATAAGTTTTGGTCGAACGAATAATGCTATCCAGTTTGATTATACTATTGCTGGATCTCCACTTCAACGGGTTGATCATGTTAAAGACCTCGGAGTTGTATTGGACGAAAAGCTAACCTTTAATCGTCACTTCTCAGGTACCATTGATAAAGCCAATCGCCAGCTTGGGTTCATGTTCAAAATCTCCAATGAGTTTCGTGATCCGCTGTGGTTCAAAGCTCTTTACTGCTCGCTGGTACGCTCTATTCTTGAGTTTGCATCTGCTGTATGGAACCCCTACCAGGCTGTATGGAGTGCGCGGTTTGAAGCTGTCCAACGCAGATTCGTAAGATATGCTTTGCGCCACCTTCCATGGAGTGACCCGTTAAACTTGCCTGCTTACGCCGATCGCTGTCGCCTGCTAGGGCTGGATACTCTGGCTAATCGAAGGAATGTCGCGCAATCTGTATTCGTTGCCAAGCTTCTCTTATCTGAATACGATGTTCCGGAGTTGCTGTCGAGAATCAGACTATATGCTCCTGCCCGAACCCTTCGACCGAGAGCGTTGCTTCACGAGGAAGTACAAGCAACTAATCATGCTGCAAATAGTTCCACTGTCGCCATGATTCGTCGGTTCAACGTAGTATCCGACGAATTTGATTTCAACATGTCCGCCTCAAGATTTCGTCACCGCTTGCTGAACCGTTTTTAACGTTGACTTTTATTAGATTTAAATATTTCATGTGGACCACAAAGTCCGATGAATCAAAGACAAAGACAAATACAAAGACAAATACAAATACAAATTGTTTTATACATGAATTTTCAAAAAGAAAGTTGGTGCTCTATACACACCATGGGTAAGAATGGGTTAATGCAGCGGAAGTACCTACTTAAATTGATCTGTTTGTCAACGAGAACGAAATCGTTACCGCAATCGAGCGTTGCAGGTACACCTGTTGAATCTCACTAGATTTTATGGCTAAAATTACCATCGTTAGTTGATCTCTTCGAGGTGGAAAATATAATGATTTGGAGCTGGCGAAGGCAACTCGGCCCATAGAACTAATTTCGAAACTACGTGTGAGCATGGTTCCTGCCATAAAACAAAAATTCCCGATGGATTTTTAAACTCCCGACTTTTTCCCGCATATTTCCCGATGATTTTGGATTCCCGCATTTGTCCCGCATTTCCCGATTTTCCCGAGTCTGTGGCTACCCTGGTTTTCCTAGTTTAAGCATACACAGAGAATCATCGAAAACCAATGTTGAGCGAGAACGTGAGAGAAAAACTTTCATCTGCATGTGAAGTTTAATCCCACTCTCACTCTTTTCATGGCAGTTAAATACATTCCTCTAGTTTAGGAGAAAAATATTGTCACATGATGGGTCCCTCCAGCTCCGTTCCCGTTCCCGCTCAGTCCAGTCAATTCAGTTAGCTTTAGCAGTCGCTCAGTTGCTTGGTAGTCAAATATCAATAGGCGCTCTCGCTCAGCTAAATAGATCTAACTACCCTTTCACATGCATGGCCATCAACTTTAATCAGATGGATGTTTTAGATATGCCAACTTGTCAATCCCAGTTACATTTAGGCATTTTTAAGTGACTCCACTTCGGTCAAAAAAAAGTTAAAAACGATTCAAAGTTGAGTAAAATTGAAGAACATTGAGCTCATGAGCTAATCATATAGGTGCTGCCGTACGCGCTCTCGCTCGCTTTTCAAATTGCAAACAGACGCTCCCGCTCAGTTATGAGATTTTGTGTGTGAAGTGAGCGGTGAGCTATCACCCAATTAAGAAGATCGTTAGGTCCCTCGTTCATCTTCGTGTACTAGATTTTTAGCTCTGTTCGTGAGCAGATTACCCACCTTCAGCAGACATTCTTCAAGCGTTTTTTTTTTTTGAGTATTATATCTACATCCCATCACTGAATGTGGAGATAAGAAGCACAATCTCCGACATGAGCCTGGCTGGTGAGGCTTTCACCATTCAGACTAATGTCCGGGACAACGTTTTCAATCTTCACATCCAGTGATTACACTTCAGGTTGTTCTTAAAGTGCAAGTCACTCGAGATCGTGTGCCAATATTGTGTTTAAAACAATTACATTTAAGTATCCAAGCATCATGGACTGCAGATAATGCTTATCAACATTCAAACTCAGGCTGAGATCTCAAAGCTTGATGGTGGTTTCAAGCTTTACTTGTACGTTCAAAGAGAATATTTATTCATGAACATTCATTGAGCATTCTTGATAAAAAGAAGCAGGAAGATCAATAAAAACCTGTTTTCAGTTCACTTTCATCCTATAGTTCCATCAACTGTAGTCAACTTTGCAACGTATTTTCGATACCCAACAAACATCAATGCTGAATAACTGTTTGTTCAACTGAAGTTGGAGAAGTTGATCAGCTTTTTTCCTGGGGAACGTGATAAATTCTCTCCATAAATTGGTTGAAAAAAGGGTTTTCCCACACAGGTTTTTGGGGGGCCCCCCTAATAGTGAATCGGAACTCTATGAATTCCCATGATACTTTGAAAGGAGTGAGCCATATGCCGTTTTTCCTGCTACGAAAAGGTTCGAAGTTAAGAGCACTGGGACTTCCAATCAGGCACAAAGAGCTCTGAACCATCCTTGGAAACTGTACCTCGACGAGTGGACCGCTCCAAACTGCTCTGGAACGGTGGACATCAAGTGTTATTTCCGATAAGCACCAGGATATTCAACGAAACGAGTAAATCGTAAGCAAATCTTCCTTATTTTATTCAATTTCACCAAATTTAAACCAGCTCGTGGGACGATACCAAAGAAGCATTCATGAGTGCCCACGCTAGTACGGACTAGATTGTTGTGATTTGACAAGTTTTGCAGAAATGCCCACACATCACGTGTTCAGCGATTTGAAATCTGCTTAAGGTCTGTATCCACATTAATCCGGACACCTTCAAATCATTGTAACTTTTGAAATATTGCAAGTAGGAATGAAAAATTTCACTGTGGTATTGCTGAGAGTCTATGATAAACAAGACTATGATTGATGTTTACATTTCATGTTTAGTATTCACGATGGCGACGAAAGAAAAACAAGTGCGCGAGCGAATTTTGTACGGGCGTACGGCAAATCCTGACTTGTCAATACGGGACCTTGCAAAAACATTGGATTTGCCTAAATCCACTGTTCACGATGTGCTCAAATCATTTTCGGAACATTTGACGGTGGAGAGGAAACCGAGAAGTGACAAAAACATTGGATGCTGTCATGGACCGAAAGGTGAAAAGGATATTAACGAAAAACCCAAATCTCTCCATTCGAACGGTAGCTCGTAAAATAGGGATGTTGCCTCGTTTTGTCCAAAAATCGAAACAACGTTTGGTACTTAAGTCGTATAAAGTTAAAACAGTTCCAAATCGTGACGACAAACAGAACTTGGCAGCAAAATCACGGGCTCGACGTTTGTACTGCGAATATTTGACGAAGTTTTCATGCGTTGTTATGGACGATGAATCTTATGTCCTGGAGGATTTCAAGCAGCTTCCAGGGCTGGCTTTTTATTCTGCTATGGCCAGAAATGCTACAGCTGAGCATTTCAGAAAGAAAAAGGCATCGAAATTTCCCAAAAAATACCTTGTGTGGCAAGAAATTTGCACGTGTGGCAAAAAGAGTAAATCTTTCGTCACTACAGGCACAATCAACAAGGAGATCTATCAAAATGAGTGTCTGTAGGAGCGATTGCTACCCTTCGTCAAAAGTCACAAAGAAAAACCTTTGTTCTGGCCCGATTTGGCATCTTGCCACTATGCTAAAACTGTGATGGAGTGGTACCAAGCAAATCAAGAGAACATTGCACCAAAAACCTCAAACCCGCCAAATTGCCCAGAGCTACGAGCAATCGAGAGATATTGGGCTCTGATGAAGCGGAAGCTTTCTGGAAAGAAGCAAGGAATCAAAGACATAAAATTCCAGAAATTGGAAAAGACGGCTTCTCGATCTGAGAGCTGTAAACCCAGGGGGGGGGGGGGGAAGTGGAAAAGTTGGAACGGAAACTTTGTTTGGTGAATGGTAAACCCGGAGAAAACACACGGGAAATAGGGGAATTGTGTTTTTTGTGTTTGGGGGGCGGGGTCGGACTGGCGGGGAGGTTGGATTGGGGGGGTTCTAGGCGGTGTGGGGGGGGGTGGGGGTGGCGGGTTTTGTTGGGGGCTGTTTTTATCAATCGAATATTTCCATAATATAGACAGGTTGGTTCATCCGAAAATCGTTCGGAAAGTCATAGGTTTTCAAGGATTTATCTTCGGTGAAACGGATTTATTAAAGGCATTATAATTGTTACCCTTCTGATGCATCAAAATAGAAATCGATTCATGGGATCATTTTCTCTTATTAGGCTGCCCACAAAAATGCACTTCAGCTTGTTAGCACACATCGTCTACTCCGCCTAAATGCTGAAATCCTGACCCAATTGATTGAACCATTTATGGAATCTCGCCGCTCTATTCCAGCAAAACTTCAGAAACCACAGAAAGGCAAAATCGTTTCAAGTTTCCTAGCCTCACCGGCATTCGTCTACCTTCAGACCACACCCCATCGAACCAATTGCTTTTCGTTTTGCCATAGTCATACAATACTTTTTCTCTCTCTCTCTCTCTGTCTTTCTCCCTCTATTGGATCCTTTTACCCCACAAACACGAGCTGGGAAGGAGAAGAAGAAAAAAATCCTTCGAAATCGAAATCAAAGAACCGCAATATGGCAGTGAGCCTTCCTGACTCCAGCCACCGACGACATCAACCATTGAAAGGATTTTCGTTCTGATCCCATTTCAAAGTTATTCATACTATGAAAGCCCGAAATGTGGACGGCAAACGACCACCATGGATGGAGTCTCAATTTTCTTCCACTCTAGTTTTTTTTCCCCCCACTTGGCATTGGACCATTGGAGTAAATCGAGTCGCTGCAGTTGGAACGTAAACAAGCCGCAGCACGCAGCAGTTCTTTTTTTTTCGGAACAAATATCGTTAATACTGGTTGGACCGACCGACTATCGAAGAGCTTTGATTGGTTATAAAAAGGTCACCCGGACGACGACGACGACGGCTCCGAGGACGACGGCCATGTCGATGGGATGCTTATTAAAATAAAATTGAATTTTATTGCTTTACACGACATTTACTTGAACGGAGTCGTGTTCATCGTCGTTGGAGGATTCATGCCGTCGTCGTTCGTTGGTGTCGTTTTCGTATGTGTTTGCGTAGGGTTGCGGGATTATCTTGATGAGATTTTTTTTTCTTGCTCCCCTTCTGTGCTTCTGGGGGTTCCCTTTTGGGTGGACCGGGAGTTTGCCGTTTCAATAAGCCACACGCCATGAGAGGGAACATAATCCAATTTGAAACGGGAATGATACGAGGATGAAAGCTGCCGACATTCGCCGGAGATTACGCGAGAATCTAATCGAAGAACCATTGCTGTTCAGATGGCGATACTCGGTGGAATGGTTCATTGGCCTCTGGCCCCTGATCTTGATTCAAGCATGTTCAATAAGCGTAGAAATAAGATTAATCCGCATTCAAGTTGAGGAGGCCCCATCCAGTGTCGGAAACTAACAAACATCCTTCAACTATTGGCTGGTTGGCAGCTGACTTTACCTTCATCTTCTTCTAGCCATTTTGTTTTAATTTTGGTGAACAACATTTTCATCGCTCATGCAAGGAGAGGGTTGATGTACTACCGAAGCTTTTGGGGGAAAGAAGAGGTTTCGTATCCTTTTTCAGGAAAATCATCTGAACATTTTGAAATTTTCAGAAGAGCCTGGATACGTCTATGATTGGCATGCAGAAATAGCAAAACAAGCATTAAACGATCTGCCTTGTTGAAAACAGCCTATGAACATGATTCTACACATTGTTGCAATTGTTGAAAGAAAATTTCGAGATGCATTCTGCTTCAGGCACTTTTTTTCGAGCTGAGTGATTTGTTCAAAGCATTCAAAATAGTCCCTATCCTTTCCTTTCCCTCGGACTGGACGCTATCCGAGGGTACGGTCAAGCTTGTGCAGCTTTTTATCGATGATTTGTGTTTAAGTTCTAGTTTGTAAAAGGGAAATTTTGGTGAGTTTGTTAAGGAAAAAAGTAATTTAATTTGATTTTTGTTCTTTATTATAAAAAATGTGTATTTTTTTTTTTAATTTTTTTTTTTTTTTTTTTAGACGGGATGGAAAATCTGCAACCAGACACCTGAAGAACTCAGGGTGTGGGGATGAGGGTGCCAACTCCTCGACCCACTAAAAACCCACCCGTGCCTTTAGCCCTGGTCCCTCCCCGGAACCACCTTTCGGTATTACTTCGGGGAGGGGGCTATTGTGCTTGTTAAGCACCCACTATGTCTAACTACTTAGGGCTTTAGTAGTTAGGTGGTCCCTGCGACCTGCCTTTGGTCGTTTCGCCATTTTTGTTGGAGATCAAGGACGATCTGGGAGGCTGCTACGCATACCGCGTCCCAGACGTCCCGGTCTTGACACATCCTCTGGACCAAGTTATCCGGAGTCGTGTCGCGACCGCATACGGCCATCATGCCGGATCTCGCGCCGTCGAAGCGAGGACATGCGAAAAACACATGTTCTGCAGTTTCTTCGACTCCCGCGCACTCACTGCATGCGGAGGACTGTGCATGCCCATATTTATGCAGGTATTGTCTAAAACAGCCGTGGCCAGACAATATCTGCGTTTAGTGGAAGTTCACTTCCCCTTCACCGTCGCCTACCGACCCACCCGGTTAATTCCGGGATTAGTCGGTGGGTCCACCGACCTTTGGTGGAGTTGTTCCATTCCCTCTGCCACTTAACCATGGATGCGGCTCTAGTGGTCTTTCGGATACCTCTTGTTCCACGTTGCTCGAAGCACTCTACGTCCTCTTTTATGACGATGCCTATTGGCATCATCCCCGCTAGGACGCAGACCGCGTCGCGTGATACCGTTCGGTATGCACTCACCACTCTTAGGCACATAAGCCTGTGTGTACTCTCGAGCTTATTTGCGTAGCTCTTGGTACTCAAGGCGGTGATCCATGCCGGCCCGCCGTACCTAAGTATGGACAGGGCGACACTGGCCAGGAGTTTACGCTTACTCCCTTGCACCGCCGAGCTATTCGACATCATGCGGGATAATGCCGATATAGCCATAGAGGCTTTCTTGCAAGCGTAATCGACGTGACTGACAAAGGACAGCTTGTCGTCGATCATAACCCCAAGATACCTCAAGAACCTCTTCGATTCTATTGTGCAGTTCTGCACTAATCGTCGCATGTTGCTCCGATTTTCGATTGTTCACCACCGTGACCTCGGTCTTATGGTGGGCTAGCTCCAATTGCCTGGAGCTCATCCATCTCTCCACAATGCCAATGGAGTGTGAGGCCGTTAACTCGACCTCCTCGATGGATTCACCACATATCTCCAGGGTGATATCGTCTGCGAACCCGACGATCTTTACCCCGCTCGGGAACTCAAGCCGCAGTACCTCGTCGTACATCGTGTTCCATAACACCGGACCCAGGATCGAACCTTGCGGGACGCCTGCGGTGATCTGCACACGTTTCTGGCCTGCCTCTGTATTATATACCAGTACGCGATTCTGGAAGTAGCTTCCGAGAATCTTGTACAGGTACCCAGGAACCTGAAGGCGTTGGAGCGAGTCGGCGATAGCCGCCCAACTGGCGCTATTGAACGCATTCCTCACGTCAAGGGTGACCACCGCACAGTATCGTACTCCTCGCCTCTTGCGCTGGATTGCCACCTCGGCCGTCTTGGTGACGGACAGGATGGCATCCACCGTCGACTTCCCTTTACGGAAGCCAAACTGATTACTTGACAGACCGCGTATACCCTCCGTGTATGTTGTCAGTCTGTTGAGGATTACCCTCTCGAGCACCTTACCCGCTGTATCCAACAGACATATTGGTCTATATGCCGATGGATCTCCTGGTGGCTTCCCTGTCTTTGGTAGCAACACAAGGGTCTGAATTTTCCAGGCGTCTGGGAAGACGCCCTCGTCCAGACACTTTTGCATCACCACCCTGAACATTCCGGGATCCAGCAAGATAGCCGTCTTGATGGCCAGGTTCGGAATACCATCCGGTCCCGGCGCTTTGTTCACCTTTAGCGACTTTGCTATCGCAATGAGTTCATCATTCGTCACCGTCGCCTCGTCGCCGACCCCCGTTGTGCCGTTGTCGGTGCCCACGTGGTCACGGGTGTTCGGCTGAGCCGTCCACCCTTCCGTCGCTATGACAGCGTTAAGGTCTGGGATACTGGAACGCTGGTCATGGGACACGTCTACGGCGGCGGGGGGCCATGGACTTGGGTCGTGGCTCGGAAAGAGTCCCCCAACGATCACCTGCAGCAGCTCTGGTGAACGCTCGGTTGGAGCCGCCGATCCTCTGGTTTTGGCCATTACAACCCGGTAGGCGTCACCCCACGGATTCGTATTGGCCTTCTGACACAGACCCTCGAAGCAGGCTCGCTTGCTGGCCTTTATCTCCCTCTTTAGTGCGGCCTTCGCGGCGACTAGCGCCCCTCTACGCTCGATTCTATCGGCGTCTGACCGCGCTCTTTGCACCCTCCGTCTTGCGTGGAGGCATGTTCTTCGGAGGTCGGCGATCGACTCCGTCCACCAATACACCGGCGATCTTCCATTCCTCGGTTTGACTTCCCTCGGCATGGTCGCATCGCACGCTCGTGTAAGTGTCATAACGAGTCTTTCGCCGCAAGGTTCCTGGGTTTCGCGTAAGTTTCGTTCCCTCTCAAGCGCCTCTTTAAAAACCTCTACATCAAAGTAGGACGTCCTCCATCTGCGGGCGAATGGAGTGGATGCTCCTCCTTCCGCACGCTGCCTTGTATTGTGGACGATACAATAACGTACCGCCAAGTGGTCGCTATGGGTGTAGCCATCATCCACCCTCCAATTGCTAATTAGCCCAGGACTGCTAAATGTTATATCGATAATCGATTCCGCTCCATTTCTATGGTAGGTACTCGTGGTACCCACGTTGGCTAGGTCTACATTGAGCCTAGCCAAGGCCTCCAGAAGAATCTGGCCCCTAGGGTTGGTAAGGCGGCTCCCCCACTCGAGCGCCCAAGCGTTGAAGTCCCCCGCTATTACCAACGGGTTCAGGCCAGTTAGCTCCGTTGTCATCCGATCAAGCATATTGGAAAACTGTTCGATCGACCACCTTGGCGGTGCGTAGCAGCTGCAGAAGAACACTCCATTCACTTTTACAACCACGAAGCCTTCGTTTGTGTTGGACACAACCTCCTGAACCGGGTACTTACCCGTCGTCCATAATGCCGCCATATTAGCCCTGTCCGCAAACCAGTTCCCGTTGCCGGATGGGATGCGGTATGGGTCGGAAATTATGGCGATATCCGATGCCGACTCGCTAACTGTCTGACACAGCAGTTGCTGGGCTGCCTCACAATGGTTCAGGTTTAGTTGGGTTACCTGCATTACGGTTGGCTCGTTGGTATACCCTTAGCGGCCGGGCCCTTGCCCCCCCCCCCCCCCCATGACGTGCTTATCGTCCGGTTTCCCGGCGCACATCAAGCATTTGGGGGGACCTTTGCAATCCCGCGCCTTGTGGCTAGTGCTGCCACACCTTCTGCACATGTTGCTCCTATCTGGGCCTTTGCATTCCCAGGACATGTGCCCGCTCTCTAGGCATCTGAAACATGCCTTCGGCGGCTGGTGCAGGCTTAGTGGGCATATTGACCATCCCACCTTCACCTTCGCCACTTTCAACGCCGCGTCTGCGTCGACTGCCGCTACCCTCAGGGTTGCCACCTGGGTCCCAAGTGGACCCTTCCTCAGACGTATGTCTGCGGCGGCAACCTCGACCTTGCACTGTTCCTTCAGTGCAGTGGAGATCTCGTCTGCCTCGGTGATCTCATCCAGGTTTTTACACTGGATCGTCACCTGCGAGACGAGGGCGCGCACCTCCACACCCTCACCTAAGGCCTGTTTTGCCAGGTCTCTATACGCCGGGCCCTTAAGCGTTGTCGCTTTTTTAAGCTCCAGGAGCATTTCGCCGGTGCGGGTACGGCGTATACTCCGCACGTCGGCGCCTAGGCCTGCCAGTTTAGCGTCCCCGCGCATCGCTTTCAAGACCTCGGAGTACTTTGACGCCTCGGTCTTAACGATGAGGGCCTCTCCGCGGTTACGCTTGCGGGCCACCTGTCGCTTATCTTTTTCTTTTTTAGTTTTATTTCTCTTTTTCCTCACTTTATTCCATGGGGCTTCCCTGCCCCGCCTGGGGTCATCGCTTGTCCCCCTCCTAGCACTGGCATCTGCCTCCGTGCTGGTTATGGCTGTTGTTGTCGTTGGAGCCCTGCCGCTCGGGCCCCCTTCGGCGCTTGAGACAACACGCGAGCTGGTCGACGCGCCTTTCGCGCTGGGCTTAGCGCCGGGGCCTCTCTCTTTGCGAGAAGCCGAAGCTGGTCGCGAGGATGGACCCTCTGACCCCGCCGCCACGTTCGCATAGGTTCGTTTCCCCTTTGGGGCTTCCGACACGATGCGCTTCTTAGAAGCGCCGGGTGCCGTCTCGCCCGGGGACTGCCTAGCCCGCTTGGAGGTCCCCGCCCCCATGGATAGGGTGGACTCTCCGACGGAGACGGATGATTCCGTCTGCGTCTGCTTCGAGGCAATGTCCCTCGCCCTTTCGGTGGCCGCTAGCCGTGCCAACTCTTTGGCACTTTGCTCGGCTAGCAGTTTGGCCTCCAGCTCCTCCCTCTCCTTGCATGCAGCCTGCACTGTCATGCGTAGCCTAAGAAGGCTCAATTTTAGGTCTTTCGCAATGTTGTTGCGCGACGACGTAAAGTCGATGATCGCATCCAACTGCTCCGAGACCTCCATCACCTTAGGAAGGGTTTCCCGCATCCTATCCATGGCCCGGATGAGTCCTGGCCCATCCATGGCCACGCCTAGCTTGGTGCCACCTGCCTCCGATGCCGTAGCACTACCGCAGGTGTCGCTCACGCCCGATCCCACCGTTTTACGCGGTGGGGACCTCGCTAGGCCGCCTTTAGCGAACGGATTCGCTCTCTCTTGTGTCTTTTTTGTTTCCTCCATGTTGTTGGGTCCCCCTCCAGCCGCTATCCAAGCCCACGTGGAGTAGTCGCTATTGTGATCCCATGGTTATCTATGCAAGCAGGGAGGCCATGCGAGGGTTGACACGGCCCTTCATGGGGAACCGTGTTCAGAGCCGGATCAGCGCAAGACAGGTATAGGTCATCTGAGCCTACTCCCACCCGACTGGCGAGGTCGGGCGGTGGAGAATGGAACGTACTGGAGGCCTGCCAGGGTTTTAATGGGACGGAGACGACCTGTGCCGCGGGAACCTCGCCATTTCCTACTCGGTGTCACCCGGCAGTACTGAGGGAGACGACACAGGCGCCAGCCCGAATACAACGGTACCACTCGTGAATCTTTTCGCAGCCAGTTGCCATAATTGGGGTTTTACTGGCATCCACCCCAATGCGTCGTATGACGCTCCCTCCGTAGTTCGTTTAGCCGTTAAGGGGAGCTTAACGTTTCCAAGGTGCACCGCGGGGAGGCGAACTACATTCACACCTCAAGCAAGGGTAGTCTTTTTTTTTTTTTTTTTTTTTTAGACGGGATGGAAAATCTGCAACCAGACACCTGAAGAACTCAGGGTGTGGGGATGAGGGTGCCAACTCCTCGACCCACTAAAAACCCACCCGTGCCTTTAGCCCTGGTCCCTCCCCGGAACCACCTTTCGGTATTACTTCGGGGAGGGGGCTATTGTGCTTGTTAAGCACCCACTATGTCTAACTACTTAGGGCTTTAGTAGTTAGGTGGTCCCTGCGACCTGCCTTTGGTCGTTTCGCCATTTTTGTTGGAGATCAAGGACGATCTGGGAGGCTGCTACGCATACCGCGTCCCAGACGTCCCGGTCTTGACACATCCTCTGGACCAAGTTATCCGGAGTCGTGTCGCGACCGCATACGGCCATCATGCCGGATCTCGCGCCGTCGAAGCGAGGACATGCGAAAAACACATGTTCTGCAGTTTCTTCGACTCCCGCGCACTCACTGCATGCGGAGGACTGTGCATGCCCATATTTATGCAGGTATTGTCTAAAACAGCCGTGGCCAGACAATATCTGCGTTAAGTGGAAGTTCACTTCACCGTGTCGCCTACCGACCCACCCGGTTAATTCCGGGATTAGTCGGTGGGTCCACCGACCTTTGGTGGAGTTGTTCCATTCCCTCTGCCACTTAACCATGGATGCGGCTCTAGTGGTCTTTCGGATACCTCTTGTTCCACGTTGCTCGAAGCACTCTACGTCCTCTTTTATGACGATGCCTATTGGCATCATCCCCGCTAGGACGCAGACCGCGTCGCGTGATACCGTTCGGTATGCACTCACCACTCTTAGGCACATAAGCCTGTGTGTACTCTCGAGCTTATTTGCGTAGCTCTTGGTACTCAAGGCGGTGATCCATGCCGGCCCGCCGTACCTAAGTATGGACAGGGCGACACTGGCCAGGAGTTTACGCTTACTCCCTTGCACCGCCGAGCTATTCGACATCATGCGGGATAATGCCGATATAGCCATAGAGGCTTTCTTGCAAGCGTAATCGACGTGACTGACAAAGGACAGCTTGTCGTCGATCATAACCCCAAGATACCTCAAGAACCTCTTCGATTCTACTGTGCAGTTACCTGCACTAATCGTCGCATGTTGCTCCGATTTTCGATTGTTCACCACCGTGACCTCGGTCTTATGGTGGGCTAGCTCCAATTGCCTGGAGCTCATCCATCTCTCCACAATGCCAATGGAGTGTGAGGCCGTTAACTCGACCTCCTCGATGGATTCACCACATATCTCCAGGGTGATATCGTCTGCGAACCCGACGATCTTTACCCCGCTCGGGAACTCAAGCCGCAGTACCTCGTCGTACATCGTGTTCCATAACACCGGACCCAGGATCGAACCTTGCGGGACGCCTGCGGTGATCTGCACACGTTTCTGGCCTGCCTCTGTATTATATACCAGTACGCGATTCTGGAAGTAGCTTCCGAGAATCTTGTACAGGTACCCAGGAACCTGAAGGCGTTGGAGCGAGTCGGCGATAGCCGCCCAACTGGCGCTATTGAACGCATTCCTCACGTCAAGGGTGACCACCGCACAGTATCGTACTCCTCGCCTCTTGCGCTGGATTGCCACCTCGGCCGTCTTGGTGACGGACAGGATGGCATCCACCGTCGACTTCCCTTTACGGAAGCCAAACTGATTACTTGACAGACCGCGTATACCCTCCGTGTATGTTGTCAGTCTGTTGAGGATTACCCTCTCGAGCACCTTACCCGCTGTATCCAACAGACATATTGGTCTATATGCCGATGGATCTCCTGGTGGCTTCCCTGTCTTTGGTAGCAACACAAGGGTCTGAATTTTCCAGGCGTCTGGGAAGACGCCCTCGTCCAGACACTTTTGCATCACCACCCTGAACATTCCGGGATCCAGCAAGATAGCCGTCTTGATGGCCAGGTTCGGAATACCATCCGGTCCCGGCGCTTTGTTCACCTTTAGCGACTTTGCTATCGCAATGAGTTCATCATTCGTCACCGTCGCCTCGTCGCCGACCCCCGTTGTGCCGTTGTCGGTGCCCACGTGGTCACGGGTGTTCGGCTGAGCCGTCCACCCTTCCGTCGCTATGACAGCGTTAAGGTCTGGGATACTGGAACGCTGGTCATGGGACACGTCTACGGCGGCGGGGGGCCATGGACTTGGGTCGTGGCTCGGAAAGAGTCCCCCAACGATCACCTGCAGCAGCTCTGGTGAACGCTCGGTTGGAGCCGCCGATCCTCTGGTTTTGGCCATTACAACCCGGTAGGCGTCACCCCACGGATTCGTATTGGCCTTCTGACACAGACCCTCGAAGCAGGCTCGCTTGCTGGCCTTTATCTCCCTCTTTAGTGCGGCCTTCGCGGCGACTAGCGCCCCTCTACGCTCGATTCTATCGGCGTCTGACCGCGCTCTTTGCACCCTCCGTCTTGCGTGGAGGCATGTTCTTCGGAGGTCGGCGATCGACTCCGTCCACCAATACACCGGCGATCTTCCATTCCTCGGTTTGACTTCCCTCGGCATGGTCGCATCGCACGCTCGTGTAAGTGTCATAACGAGTCTTTCGCCGCAAGGTTCCTGGGTTTCGCGTAAGTTTCGTTCCCTCTCAAGCGCCTCTTTAAAAACCTCTACATCAAAGTAGGACGTCCTCCATCTGCGGGCGAATGGAGTGGATGCTCCTCCTTCCGCACGCTGCCTTGTATTGTGGACGATACAATAACGTACCGCCAAGTGGTCGCTATGGGTGTAGCCATCATCCACCCTCCAATTGCTAATTAGCCCAGGACTGCTAAATGTTATATCGATAATCGATTCCGCTCCATTTCTATGGTAGGTACTCGTGGTACCCACGTTGGCTAGGTCTACATTGAGCCTAGCCAAGGCCTCCAGAAGAATCTGGCCCCTAGGGTTGGTAAGGCGGCTCCCCCACTCGAGCGCCCAAGCGTTGAAGTCCCCCGCTATTACCAACGGGTTCAGGCCAGTTAGCTCCGTTGTCATCCGATCAAGCATATTGGAAAACTGTTCGATCGACCACCTTGGCGGTGCGTAGCAGCTGCAGAAGAACACTCCATTCACTTTTACAACCACGAAGCCTTCGTTTGTGTTGGACACAACCTCCTGAACCGGGTACTTACCCGTCGTCCATAATGCCGCCATATTAGCCCTGTCCGCAAACCAGTTCCCGTTGCCGGGTGGGATGCGGTATGGGTCGGAAATTATGGCGATATCCGATGCCGACTCGCTAACTGTCTGACACAGCAGTTGCTGGGCTGCCTCACAATGGTTCAGGTTTAGTTGGGTTACCTGCATTACGGTTGGCTCGTTGGTATACCCTTAGCGGCCGGGCACCCCCCCCCCCCATGACGTGCTTATCGTCCGGTTTCCCGGCGCACATCAAGCATTTGGGGGGACCTTTGCAATCCCGCGCCTTGTGGCTAGTGCTGCCACACCTTCTGCACATGTTGCTCCTATCTGGGCCTTTGCATTCCCAGGACATGTGCCCGCTCTCTAGGCATCTGAAACATGCCTTCGGCGGCTGGTGCAGGCTTAGTGGGCATATTGACCATCCCACCTTCACCTTCGCCACTTTCAACGCCGCGTCTGCGTCGACTGCCGCTACCCTCAGGGTTGCCACCTGGGTCCCAAGTGGACCCTTCCTCAGACGTATGTCTGCGGCGGCAACCTCGACCTTGCACTGTTCCTTCAGTGCAGTGGAGATCTCGTCTGCCTCGGTGATCTCATCCAGGTTTTTACACTGGATCGTCACCTGCGAGACGAGGGCGCGCACCTCCACACCCTCACCTAAGGCCTGTTTTGCCAGGTCTCTATACGCCGGGCCCTTAAGCGTTGTCGCTTTTTTAAGCTCCAGGAGCATTTCGCCGGTGCGGGTACGGCGTATACTCCGCACGTCGGCGCCTAGGCCTGCCAGTTTAGCGTCCCCGCGCATCGCTTTCAAGACCTCGGAGTACTTTGACGCCTCGGTCTTAACGATGAGGGCCTCTCCGC
The DNA here is from genome assembly GCA_024533555.2 of Aedes koreicus. Lineage (NCBI taxonomy): Eukaryota > Metazoa > Arthropoda > Insecta > Diptera > Culicidae > Aedes > Aedes koreicus. The sequence continues at coordinate 94,896 of JAHHFK020005003.1, forward strand.
GGTTACGCTTGCGGGCCACCTGTCGCTTATCTTTTTCTTTTTTAGTTTTATTCTCTTTTTCCTCACTTTATTCCATGGGGCTTCCCTGCCCCGCCTGGGGTCATCGCTTGTCCCCCTCCTAGCACTGGCATCTGCCTCCGTGCTGGTTATGGCTGTTGTTGTCGTTGGAGCCCTGCCGCTCGGGCCCCCTTCGGCGCTTGAGACAACACGCGAGCTGGTCGACGCGCCTTTCGCGCTGGGCTTAGCGCCGGGGCCTCTCTCTTTGCGAGAAGCCGAAGCTGGTCGCGAGGATGGACCCTCTGACCCCGCCGCCACGTTCGCATAGGTTCGTTTCCCCTTTGGGGCTTCCGACACGATGCGCTTCTTAGAAGCGCCGGGTGCCGTCTCGCCCGGGGACTGCCTAGCCCGCTTGGAGGTCCCCGCCCCCATGGATAGGGTGGACTCTCCGACGGAGACGGATGATTCCGTCTGCGTCTGCTTCGAGGCAATGTCCCTCGCCCTTTCGGTGGCCGCTAGCCGTGCCAACTCTTTGGCACTTTGCTCGGCTAGCAGTTTGGCCTCCAGCTCCTCCCTCTCCTTGCATGCAGCCTGCACTGTCATGCGTAGCCTAAGAAGGCTCAATTTTAGGTCTTTCGCAATGTTGTTGCGCGACGACGTAAAGTCGATGATCGCATCCAACTGCTCCGAGACCTCCATCACCTTAGGAAGGGTTTCCCGCATCCTATCCATGGCCCGGATGAGTCCTGGCCCATCCATGGCCACGCCTAGCTTGGTGCCACCTGCCTCCGATGCCGTAGCACTACCGCAGGTGTCGCTCACGCCCGATCCCACCGTTTTACGCGGTGGGGACCTCGCTAGGCCGCCTTTAGCGAACGGATTCGCTCTCTCTTGTGTCTTTTTTGTTTCCTCCATGTTGTTGGGTCCCCCTCCAGCCGCTATCCAAGCCCACGTGGAGTAGTCGCTATTGTGATCCCATGGTTATCTATGCAAGCAGGGAGGCCATGCGAGGGTTGACACGGCCCTTCATGGGGAACCGTGTTCAGAGCCGGATCAGCGCAAGACAGGTATAGGTCATCTGAGCCTACTCCCACCCGACTGGCGAGGTCGGGCGGTGGAGAATGGAACGTACTGGAGGCCTGCCAGGGTTTTAATGGGACGGAGACAACCTGTGCCGCGGAAACCTCGCCATTTCCTACTCGGTGTCACCCGGCAGTACTGAGGGAGACGACACAGGCGCCAGCCCGAATACAACGGTACCACTCGTGAATCTTTTCGCAGCCAGTTGCCATAATTGGGGTTTTACTGGCATCCACCCCAATGCGTCGTATGACGCTCCCTCCGTAGTTCGTTTAGCCGTTAAGGGGAGCTTAACGTTTCCAAGGTGCACCGCGGGGAGGCGAACTACATTCACACCTCAAGCAAGGGTAGTCTTTTTTTTTTTTTTTTTTTTTTTTTTTTTTTTTTTTTTTTTTTTTTTTTTTTTTTTTTTAGACGGGATGGAAAATCTGCAACCAGACACCTGAAGAACTCAGGGTGTGGGGATGAGGGTGCCAACTCCTCGACCCACTAAAAACCCACCCGTGCCTTTAGCCCTGGTCCCTCCCCGGAACCACCTTTCGGTATTACTTCGGGGAGGGGGCTATTGTGCTTGTTAAGCACCCACTATGTCTAACTACTTAGGGCTTTAGTAGTTAGGTGGTCCCTGCGACCTGCCTTTGGTCGTTTCGCCATTTTTGTTGGAGATCAAGGACGATCTGGGAGGCTGCTACGCATACCGCGTCCCAGACGTCCCGGTCTTGACACATCCTCTGGACCAAGTTATCCGGAGTCGTGTCGCGACCGCATACGGCCATCATGCCGGATCTCGCGCCGTCGAAGCGAGGACATGCGAAAAACACATGTTCTGCAGTTTCTTCGACTCCCGCGCACTCACTGCATGCGGAGGACTGTGCATGCCCATATTTATGCAGGTATTGTCTAAAACAGCCGTGGCCAGACAATATCTGCGTTAAGTGGAAGTTCACTTCACCGTGTCGCCTACCGACCCACCCGGTTAGTTCCGGGATTAGTCGGTGGGTCCACCGACCTTTGGTGGAGTTGTTCCATTCCCTCTGCCACTTAACCATGGATGCGGCTCTAGTGGTCTTTCGGATACCTCTTGTTCCACGTTGCTCGAAGCACTCTACGTCCTCTTTTATGACGATGCCTATTGGCATCATCCCCGCTAGGACGCAGACCGCGTCGCGTGATACCGTTCGGTATGCACTCACCACTCTTAGGCACATAAGCCTGTGTGTACTCTCGAGCTTATTTGCGTAGCTCTTGGTACTCAAGGCGGTGATCCATGCCGGCCCGCCGTACCTAAGTATGGACAGGGCGACACTGGCCAGGAGTTTACGCTTACTCCCTTGCACCGCCGAGCTATTCGACATCATGCGGGATAATGCCGATATAGCCATAGAGGCTTTCTTGCAAGCGTAATCGACGTGACTGACAAAGGACAGCTTGTCGTCGATCATAACCCCAAGATACCTCAAGAACCTCTTCGATTCTACTGTGCAGTTACCTGCACTAATCGTCGCATGTTGCTCCGATTTTCGATTGTTCACCACCGTGACCTCGGTCTTATGGTGGGCTAGCTCCAATTGCCTGGAGCTCATCCATCTCTCCACAATGCCAATGGAGTGTGAGGCCGTTAACTCGACCTCCTCGATGGATTCACCACATATCTCCAGGGTGATATCGTCTGCGAACCCGACGATCTTTACCCCGCTCGGGAACTCAAGCCGCAGTACCTCGTCGTACATCGTGTTCCATAACACCGGACCCAGGATCGAACCTTGCGGGACGCCTGCGGTGATCTGCACACGTTTCTGGCCTGCCTCTGTATTATATACCAGTACGCGATTCTGGAAGTAGCTTCCGAGAATCTTGTACAGGTACCCAGGAACCTGAAGGCGTTGGAGCGAGTCGGCGATAGCCGCCCAACTGGCGCTGTTGAACGCATTCCTCACGTCAAGGGTGACCACCGCACAGTATCGTACTCCTCGCCTCTTGCGCTGGATTGCCACCTCGGCCGTCTTGGTGACGGACAGGATGGCATCCACCGTCGACTTCCCTTTACGGAAGCCAAACTGATTACTTGACAGACCGCGTATACCCTCCGTGTATGTTGTCAGTCTGTTGAGGATTACCCTCTCGAGCACCTTACCCGCTGTATCCAACAGACATATTGGTCTATATGCCGATGGATCTCCTGGTGGCTTCCCTGTCTTTGGTAGCAACACAAGGGTCTGAATTTTCCAGGCGTCTGGGAAGACGCCCTCGTCCAGACACTTTTGCATCACCACCCTGAACATTCCGGGATCCAGCAAGATAGCCGTCTTGATGGCCAGGTTCGGAATACCATCCGGTCCCGGCGCTTTGTTCACCTTTAGCGACTTTGCTATCGCAATGAGTTCATCATTCGTCACCGTCGCCTCGTCGCCGACCCCCGTTGTGCCGTTGTCGGTGCCCACGTGGTCACGGGTGTTCGGCTGAGCCGTCCACCCTTCCGTCGCTATGACAGCGTTAAGGTCTGGGATACTGGAACGCTGGTCATGGGACACGTCTACGGCGGCGGGGGGCCATGGACTTGGGTCGTGGCTCGGAAAGAGTCCCCCAACGATCACCTGCAGCAGCTCTGGTGAACGCTCGGTTGGAGCCGCCGATCCTCTGGTTTTGGCCATTACAACCCGGTAGGCGTCACCCCACGGATTCGTATTGGCCTTCTGACACAGACCCTCGAAGCAGGCTCGCTTGCTGGCCTTTATCTCCCTCTTTAGTGCGGCCTTCGCGGCGACTAGCGCCCCTCTACGCTCGATTCTATCGGCGTCTGACCGCGCTCTTTGCACCCTCCGTCTTGCGTGGAGGCATGTTCTTCGGAGGTCGGCGATCGACTCCGTCCACCAATACACCGGCGATCTTCCATTCCTCGGTTTGACTTCCCTCGGCATGGTCGCATCGCACGCTCGTGTAAGTGTATAACGAGTAAGGCGGGGTAAGTTTCGTTCCCTCTCAAGCGCCTCTTTAAAAACCTCTACATCAAAGTAGGACGTCCTCCATAAAAACATCTTAAGAAGTTCATCCAAAATCCTTATGAAATTTAGCCACAAGGAATCAATTTCAATTTCACACTTTTACCTTATGAATGCGAATGCGATGTTTTTTGTCTTCATTACCAGCTATATATTTTAGATATGATAACTACATGAGTTTCATAACACAGCCTTATGAAACACATCATTGTTGATTATGATAACTAAACGTGTCCGTTAAACATTTTAAAATTGATTTTTAAATACAATTTTCACTTTCATGTATAGTATTTTTAGAAAGATGGGTTTATTTTATACAATAATTGAATTAATGACACCAAAAACATCTTTATTTGTAAATAAAAGGTACCTTCTTACAATCCTTGAAGTGTTTATCGGTGTACAAATTGCACAAAGTTTCCGATCCCAAACGGTTCAACAGATCCGTGAGGGCAACCAGCGCTTCGGCATCGGCCAAGCCTCCGGCAACGGCTGCAACAATGCCCTTCAAAGCACCCCTCATTGCTTGGACGACGGTTATATCAGGGCCGATTCCTATTCAACAGCTTCCAATTCACCACTTAGATTGCGTAGCATGGGAACAATCATACGTTAGCGCTTCAACCCATCACAAGCAAAGCTGAACTTGCCCGATAGCCATTCCTCGTTGATAGTTTCATTTTAACGAGGCAGAATACGGAGGACTTCTCCGGTGCGGTTGTTCACAATGATGTTGCTACCCACAGCATCTAACACATCAATCGACTCCACTTTGCGGATCTCCCACTGACGAGCTACGTAACTGTACGGCTTGTTTGTCAGAGCACCAACCGGGCAAAGATCGATCACATTTCCGGACAACTCCGACAGGAAGAACTTCTCCACATATTTTCCAATCTGCATATCCTCGTCCAGTAGTACCCAAATCATCGACTCCGGTAACTTCCGACGCGAATCGGATGCATCTCGTGCAGTGAATGCATCGGGTCATGATGGTCTTAACTAACGGGTCAATGTCCTTATCTCCGATATCGGTGAACCGTGAACGATCCGACCCGATCGGGTCATTGCGGGTCATTTCCGAATTGGTCTTGATTCGCCATCCCCTCATAACCGGCATGACGCAAGCGGCTACCGGCTTGGGAGACTTTTCCACTTCCACTAAGCACATACGACAGTTACCGGCTACTGCCAATCGCTCGTGATAGCAGAAGCGAGGAATCTCAACGCCCACCAATGCAGCAGCCTACAAATTAAAAATAAAAACAATGATTACATTTAATGGTGAAATCCAAACCCCCATCCTAAACATCTTCACCTGCAGCACCGTTGTTCCCGGATCGACCATTACCAACACACCATCTACAAACACCAAAGTCTTTTCCACAACATTTCGTGGTTCGCCATAGATCATTATTGCACGATGGCGTCATCAATACAGTTTTGATAGTTCAGGGAGCTTGTTTACGTGGACTTAGAATATATTTTCGGTAAGGTCGGTTTGAGATTTTTTCTTTTAAATTTATTACGATTGAAGTAAAATCGCCGGAAAACAGACACCAGTGCTTATTTTTGCACCATTTCCTGAAAATCAAATCGTACAGAATTCGGAAAAAGCCAATGAACAATTCCGTTTGAGCGGTTCAAATGCTAATACCTTGCAAAACGGCTCCCTGAGCTGTTAAAAAATTGAGGTTTATACATTCGGTGCAATCCCAACAAACATCGGTGTTGAATTAGAGCTTGTTCAAACAAATTTGGAGAAGCTATTCAGCTATTCTAGAAGAAACAGCTTTGAATAGCTTCGCCAAATTTGCCCCAATACAAGCCCTGGTTCAACATCGTCGCTAGTTAGGAATAATCTCTTGTTGACAATTTATTAAACTGCCTTATGGTTTTTTTCATCCACGAGATGAATATAGAAATCATAAAATTAATTTTTGTGGTTTAAATAATACGATTTTTATAGAAAAATCATTGACTGTAAGCCGAGAAAAGTCGTAAGAGTCCATATAGACAACTTACCAATAATCTTATGAAGTCTAATCAACCTGCGACTGTGATACTTCGCAGAATTTGTAATTTATGGTTATCAATAGTTTTTTTTTCATCGGTGTGAGAGTTACCTGTCTGGTCAAATCTGGTTCCAGCTGGTTGAAATAGACCCTGAATATTACGCCAATGATTTTGAAATGTTCCTCGAAGAATTTTTACAATGGTCTATTTTAGTTTGTCTGCATTCGATTAGGGATTTTCAAAAATTATTTTTTTAACGGGAAGGAAAAATCTGCAACCAGACTCTTGAAGAACTCAGGGTGTGGGGTTAGGTGAACCACCTTTCGGTATTACTTCCCGGAGGAAACTATTGTACTTTATCTGTGCAGTATCTTATGTCTAACTCGATAGGACTTTAGTAGTTGATTGGTCCCTCTGGCCTGCCGTCGGCCAATTTCGCCACCTGGCTTGGGGTTCTAAGGACAATCTGGGAGGCCGCCGTGTTTACCGTGTCCCAGATGTCCCGATCTTGACACTTTCTCCGGACTAGGCCGTAGTATTTTGCCATTTTACTCACGTCGTTAAGGCGAGGACAACCCGAAGTTCACATGTTCCCCGTTTTTTTCGGCATCCGCGCACACAAGACGCACGAGAGGACTCGATACGAACTTGATACCGAATTACGTAGAAAACAGCCACGGGCAGACAGGATCACCACGTCAAGTGGAAGGTAACTTCCCCGCAATCGCCGACGACCCCATCCGTTCATTTCCGGGATTAGTCGGTTTGTAGACCGACCTTTGGTGTAGTTATTCCATTCCCTCTGCCACTTGACCATTGATGTGGCTCTAGTGGTCTTACGGATGCCGATGGGCATCATCCCCGCTAAGACGCAGACCGCGTCGCATTGACACTGTACGGTATGCGCTGACCCCTAACCCCCCCCCCCCGAGGGGAAAAAAAAAAAAAAAAAAAAAAAATGCGCTGACCACTCTTAGGCGCATTAGCCTGTGCGTACTTTCGAGCTTGCCAAGAACGGTTTTAGTGCTCAAGATGGTGGCCCAAGGCAGCCCGCCATACCTCAGTATGGACAGAGCGACCTGGCCAGAAGCTTTCGTTTGCTCCCTTGTACCACTGAGCTATTCGACACCATGCGGGATAATGCCGTTTGAGCCATAGAGGCTTTTTTGCAGACATGGTTGACGTGGCTGATAAAGGACAGCTTGCCGTCGATCATAACCCCTCAGTACCTCAGGGACCATTTTGAGGTGATGGTGCAGTTACCTGCACTAATCGTTGCCCTTTGCTCCGATTTTCTGTTATTGACCACAAGAATCTCCGTTTTATGATGTTATGGACTTACGCCAGTCTCCTAGAGCGCATCAAGCCCTCGTCTATGTCGATGCAGTGCCGTTTACTCCACCTCTTCTATGGACTTATAGGGTGATGTCGTCCGCGAAGCCGACAATCTTTACTCCAATAGGGAACTTCAACCTCAACACTTAGTCATACATCGTGTTACAGAGCACCGGACCCAGGATTGAACTTTGCGGAACTCCTGTGGTGACTTGAACATGTTCCTGACCCGCCGCAGTGTTCTATACGAGTACCCGATTCTAGAAGTAGTTGCCCAGAATGCTGTACACAGTAGTGAACTTCCCGCCTCTTACGTTGGATTGCCACATCTGTCGTCTTGGTGACGGACATGATGGCATCCACTGTTGACTTCCCTTTACGGAAGCAAAACTGATTCTTGAACAGGCCGTCCTTACCCTCCGTGTACTTTGACAACCTGTTGAGGATTAAACTCTCCAGCACCTCTCTCGTCGTATCCAACAAGCATATCGGAAGGTATGCCGATGGATCACATGGTAACTTCTCAGTCTTCGGCAGCAATACTAGCGTCTGACGTCCTCGTCCAGACATCTTTGCATCACCACCCTGAACTCTGTAAATTCTACGGAGGTTGGTGATCGACTCTGTCCACCAATACACCGGCGATCACCCATCCCTAGGTTTGACCTTCTTAGGCATGGTTGCAACGCACACGCGTGTAAGTAGCGCTGAGTTGATCACCACACGGGTCCTGGGCTTCACTGATGTTCTGTTCCCGCTCAAGCGCCTCTTTAAATTCTTCCTCGTCGAAGTACGATGTCCTCCATCTGCGGGTTAGTGGAATGGGCGCACTGCCTAGTATTGTGGACGATACTATAACCATCCTCCAGCCTCCAGTTATTCGACAGCCCAGGGCTACAGAACTTCACGTCGATGATTGACTCCACTCCGTTTCTACTAGCTTTTCATCATAGACTCTCAGCTATACCACAGTGAAATTTTTCATTCCTACGTGCAATATTTCAAAAGTTACAATAATTTGAAGGTGTCCGGATTAATGTGGATACAGACCTTACGAAAAAAGGTACTCAAAATTAAGTAAAATTTCCATGTGAGAAAAAGAGAAAAAGGAATGAAATTCTACTCAGTCACTGAGTAGAATGAAACGGGATTGTAAAAATGCACCTGAACAGCAAATCTGTCCTAGGAGACATTTAAATCTGTTATTCCTCTGCTCATGATCCTTATGCATTCGCCACGAATCGTGAGTTGGGAGTATTTATCGTCTGCGAATCGAGTTGCTAACGAACATTTCACTCGAGTATTCGAACACAAGTAAGCGGCTTGTGAATGACGAAGAAAGAGAAGGAGCGAAAAACGAACGAAAAAAAAAATACATTCGACGGGTATATGTATCCGTGCAAAACAAAAGCGTTGCCTACTGTGGCAGTATTTTACCGCTGAAAAAGTGGAACACAATATAAGGCAATAGCGTGGGACCAAATTTAAATTCCAATTCCGGTGTAATTTTCAGGAGCCTTTTGGGCCCTAAATTATTGTGCTAATTTTCATCTCGATCAGTGAAACTATATTTTAGCGCCCGTGGTTTAATTTTACATAGGATTTTACATTGGGAAACTTACTTTCCCAGAGAAAATTCTGGATTGGTGAGACCAATTCAATTACTACCTGTGATTTTTTTCTTCCAAGACCGCAACGCAATCCGACGCTTGTGAAAAAATAGATTTAGCTGAAACTGATTGCTATGCAAACCAACGGCTCATTGGACTGATTTTTCTAGCAGCACTGCCACCTGCCGCCAGCTACTGTCTGTGCGAAGCAACCACGTTTTGTGGGGCGCTCACTCAGAATGGAGGAACTGTGCTGCTAGAAAAAACAGTCCAATGAGCCGTTCGTTGGATAGCAATCACTTTTAGCTACTTTACTTTTTACATAAACGTCACAGGCGTCGGATCACTAGGCGGTTTTTGAAGAAAAGTTTCCTTTGCAAATTTCCCAGGGAGTGATTGAATTGATTTATTTTTCGAAAACAACGGGTCACTTCAATAAATTTGCCCATGAAAAATACTATGAAAAATCAAAACTTTTCCCACCGGCTGAAAGTCTCTTTAATAAAGACATCTAATCTAATCTCTAATCAAAACCACGTGCGCTAAAATATTGTTTCACAGATCGAGCTGAAATTTGCACAGTTATGATAGGATCTAAAAGGCTCTCAAAAATCAAAAATGAAACGAAAATTTGTTTTTTCATTCATCCTTATCCCAGGCAATGAGGCGAAATTATTTTAGAGAAATAGAATATACAAATAACCCTTGATCCAACTCTATTTAACCTCTTTGTCAAACATTCACTCCAATATTTTTGCAATATTTTTATCCATCTTTATCAAACAAGAAAGGATGATAATTCAAAGTAAGCTTGAACCTTATGGTCCTTTGAGGTCTTCAAATTAACTTTTCATTTTCAATTCATTTCTTTTGAGGTTGAATGAGAATAATTAAATTTCTTGACTTCACTTTGATACTAAACAAAATCATTAATTCATTTTTAATCAATTTTTTCACTCTTTTCCCAATTTTGTGTGAATATCTTTCAAACGAAAGTGTCAAAACGTTTCGTTTCATATCTGCAAAGAACTCAATCCGTATTTGTCAACCAACAGAAACTTACCCCTTTTTTCAGACCACTCGAACATTCATCACACACTTGCCCCATCGATGAAAGCAGCCACAGTTTCACAAGAAAATTGCATCCAAACAAAAACACTTTCAGATTCAATTTTGAAAATCAGCTTCAGCAATACCGTTTTGTCACGAGTTTTGTTTTCGTTTTCAACCCAAAAAAAAAAAAAAAAAACTACCAGTGTAAGTGTAGGAGTATAGGCTGCAGCCATCCGGCAAACCCTGGCAGTCACATGCTCGGCTTGATCTTGCGCACTTTTCGACAATGTGACAAGAGCTCGCTCCTTCCACCCCACCATCATCATCGCCGACAGAAGGCCCTACACCTGCCGGATTCACCATTAGTATATTTTTGTTTGCTACCACTAGATTTAAATCTTAATAACCAGAAGAAAAGCGAAAATAGGGTTTTCTACTTTAGTTGTTTTTTTAGTTCCTTTTACTGCTGCTACCGGTTCGCATACCTAATTAGAGAATGTAATATTTTATTGGTAACTGGCATCCACAAACTGGTACCCTGTGCTTATCATACTAGACTCACTGTCTCTTTCTCTTAGATCAGACACGGTGACAATTGGGGCACTTTCAGACCAGCCGGAAGCCCAATTGGCACTCAGCAAGATCTATCGTCTCATGTTTCGATAATAGTCCTTTTAATTCCAGCGCGGCTTAGCCCAAAACCGGCTAACCTTAGTTCGCCCAAGTGTGTGTACTTAGAGTTCAGTAGATTGCCAAGAATATGATGTGAATTAGAGCAGTATAATACTTAAAAATCAGATCGAAGAAAATCGTGAGAGAAATACTAGAGTGTTAGCAACCACAGACGAACGATCATAATCCGACGAAACACAGGAACATAACAACCAGTGAATAGCGTATCTTGTACCTTTTCTTTGTTCAACCAAACTAAGTGTCATCTTAACTTGTATATCTCTATACCACCGTTATGTTGTGTCTAATTTTTGCATATTTTCTCAACCCTCGTTTTCTTAACGCATATGTCAAAAAACATAAACCAAACAAAAAAAAATGTGCCGCAAAACTCTATTCCTCTCGCTCCTCCAAAGTCGGATACACGATGCGAGATATCCGATATAAATGGAATGAAGGCCCCAATTCAGTCGGAGTCTCGAGTGAAGTATCTTTGCCTCAGTTTAAGGTTTTGGGACACCGTCAGCGTGCTATGGAAATCAGTCTCACAACAGGTACCTGTAGACGGTCACCGATTTTTTTTCATTTCTTGCTCATTCAGTTTGCCTCATTTTACTCTCAGTATACTTCCCCACCTCCCTCTTTATCAATCAACATAATTCGACTAACAAAACCAAACCCATACCTTACTATCGTTCTTTCGTTTGCTCTTCTGTACGTAATTACCACCTTCTCTTCTATATATCAATATCTCGCTCATCTCTACTGTAATGCCGCAAAAATCAATCAACCCAAAAATCCTATTATAGTTATCAACTTATCAGATAGTGCCAAATCGCAAAAAAAAAAACGAACCATTCAACGCAAACGATACTCAAAATTATCTCGTTTTTCGGTTTCATTTTTCAAAGTTTTCGGTTCATCTTTCAACCCAACAATCACCACCAAAAACCACAACCACCCACCACTCTCAGAATCGAGAAACCAAACGATAATCCATGAGTTCCGTTCCGTTTCAGTTCCGTTTTCGATCAGTATACACTCATAGCGCTGAGAATTATACAATATAGAAAAAAAAAAAACAACAAACCCCCTTCCACTCCATTATCATTGGAATGCAAATCTCATCACACCACCTTTCACCACCCAATTAAACGACCTAACCTAACCGGAAATCAATTCCATATGTTTAGTTACCGTCAACATTTCTAACCGTATGATTGCATAATCTGGGAAACCTTTCCAACCTTTTGCTCCGTTCAGGTGGGAATCAAAATTTGTGACAGTTCAAAAGATAATTGTTAATGTGTATTGCTATTATTATTTATGAATATTTTTTCTTTTCACAGTGGCAGAATGGCAGCAGCGGATGAAATGAAGCCGTCACGTGCATTGAATAGGAGGCCGCGGAAAAAAAAGTGATGATACGCCTGTGGTAATGTGATCATCATCCGTGGGGAGAGTCGATTGACATCTGAATGTCAGTCCCGGGTTAAATGTGTATATTTTAAATATTTATTATTTGCTATCATCGTGTGCTTGATGATACTGCACAAAACGGTCCGACTGACCGCTTGGAAGGGGAAATGTCGACGGGAAGGTTAAATTGATTGGTCGTAAATTGTGCAACGTGAAAAAAAATGTTGACCAGTGGGATGGTAGTGAGTGGAAATGTCACAAAATGTCGGATAATAGAGTAGAATAAAATAAATCAACTATGAATCAAGTTAGGATTTTTTACCATGAATTTAAAAGGATATTGTTTTCGCCTTTCAGCCATGATTGGTATTGACAAGCCTGCGTGAATCTTAAAATTTAGTCTAAGTCAAATCAATTTCTGTCTGAAGTGGAGTCAGGAAATTCAAAAAAAATATTTCTCTAATTTTGTCAAATTTATTCTACAGTTAATTTTCACTAATAATAAAATGATTTTAACCATTTTTTTATTGTTTTGGTGTGTTGAGTTTATGTACCGTATGCGTGAAGATGTTTGCACCATTGAGCGATGTAGTAGCGCAACCAAAAATTAGTTTGTGAGCTTGTAGGTAAATATTGTTTGAAAACAAAAAATGTAATCAAAATTTGAGTTTCATAATTCAAGTTTATTAGATATTTCAAACATACAAGGATATAAATTTTTAACTTTAGACAACGATTCAAATTTTCAACCTTCTTGGTTTGTTTGACAGTTTGTCCAAAACTTCCTCATCGGTGACAGCAACATTTTTGTGGCTATACAAAAGCGCGATACCGTTCTACCGTTATTCTCCTGTAATACTTCTCAAATATGTATTCAAATTCTTCAAAGACGAAAATTATCTAACAGCACAGCAAGTTGTAACAGGGAGTGTGGCCACAATTGTTAGCATTGCATGCATTGTAGGAAGCAAATCCACGTTGCGTACATTTGGGTCTTTACCCGCATTTCGTGTTTTTTTTCTCCGTGGGTACCGAAAACCAAAAAAAATACTTCTCCAAGAATTCCTGTTCTCTGAAGGTCGTGGAATTCGGCTAAATGCTGAGCAGATGCGGAGATTTTCAATGGATCAGATGCTGCATCCAGTAGCTACTGAAAAGGTGCCAACAAGTCAGCATGTTGGCACCTTGGCAACATGTTTGACAAACTGCTCCTCCAAAGCTTACAAGGTATTTTCCAGGAAAAGCAAGAAGATTTCAGTGTTTTTTTAAAAAAAAAGTGAAGGAGATTTTGTTATTTTTGGAACTCTTCTGGAGTCTCCAGTTTGTTGTTATCTTTCTGACATCCAGCTCTTTTGGGTTTTGTAAGGGACACGTCAAGAGATTCACAGTTTTCCTCATTTTACACTCGTTTCAGTAAAGATTTTACGGAAAGCATATTCTGCATCGTCTGGCATTTCACCCAGGGCCTTTTTGGTTACCCTTGCTGTGTCTATTGGTTCTGTCAAATCAAGATTTTCCTTTTGCAAATAAACACTCAGCGGACGAGTTATCGAGAAAAATTTGCTGTGCTACAAAAAGGCTAACCAAAAATTCAGGTTTTTCAATGAATGTCTGAACTACTGAAGCAGGCTTTCTTATTCGTTCATGTCTTAATTATTTCGAGAGGAACAACAATAGGATGCAAGAGGTCTTTGAACGTTTTTACTGTATCATGACGTTACAATCAGCGTGTAGCACACATTCTTTTAAACTTGTCAGTTTCTATTTTTAAAACGTTTGCTCATTTTGGTGAATTAAATCAATTATAAACGCTCGGTCACTCCCATGCAGTTTCAGATTGCAGGAGCTGAACAACCCTTGGAGATTGAAAGATTTAAAACGTGAGAGCAACAATGGACATACAACACCTTCGGGTGAAGCTCACTTCAAGTATGATTATGGCTTCAATTACTGTAATTACTAATACTATGAGTAAGACTAAGGCAACGAAATGACAACTGAAATACCACTACTACGTCAATCTAACGGTTACTACTATAAGTACAACTTCAAATATGAATACGGCAACGATTATGATTACGACTACGACAATGATCATGATGGAGGCTAACACTACGGCTTTGACTACGACCACTGCAATGACTACGGCTACGACTACAACCCAGGCAACACACAATTGATATAAACGATTGCAGTAACTTGATGTTGACCTAATTGAATCCCAAAGAAGATTATCTCGACAGATTTGTAACACGTGTGCTACTAGGGAACTTTAACTACGACTACGACTACTACAATAACTACGTCTACCACCACAATTGCAACTTCAACTACGACTACAATCATGATCCAGAATACGAAAAAATAATCATACAAAATTACAAGACTACAAGTACAAGACTAGGATTTCAACTATGATTGGCTATGGCTACGATTATGACTATGACTATAACAACGACTATGATTTCGACGACGATGACTGCGAACGTAATTACAATTACGATCACGAATACGCCCATGATTAAGGCTACGACTACAACTAATAAAGATTACGAACACGAATTCAACTTAAACTACAGCTGCGTAGTCATGATGGAAGAGTATGGCCACTATTTCAACATTCCCATTCGCCATCGTGATTACTGCGATCTTAATTTAGACTACCACTAAGACTACGACTTTGATTACTACTTCTTCTTTGACTACGATTAAGACTACAACTACAACATCATGTACGACTAGAACTTCGTAGTCATAGTCATTATGCTAGACTACAACTTCAACGACGCCCACGCCGACGACTAACTAAGATCATAATAAAGACTAAGACTTCAATTTTAACTACGACTACGGCGATGGTAAAAAATATGTTTGCGGCTATGATTACGACTATGACTACAACTATGACTAAGACTATGCCTACGACTATGACTGCAACGATGATTACGACTCTGGCTACGATTACGGGTACGACTAAAGGCCTCCCCAAACTACAGCGTTTTTTTTTGCCGCCGCCGCAGCGAAATCGCGGTGAAAAAATCGCCGCGATGAGATTACATGGCGGCTTATGGAAGCCCGATTAAAAAACGCTTTGCGTCGGTTTGTGGGCTTTCATAAGCCACCAGGTAATCTCATCGCGGTGATTTTTCGCCGCGATTTCGCTGAGGCGGCGGCAGAAAAACGCTGCAGTTTGAGGAGGCCTTAAGACTGCGACTTTGACTAGGACTACGATCATGAATAATACTTAGACTGCAACTTCAATTATGTCTATGAACACGACTACGATTTTAACTACAGCTTCGTAGCCGTGAGTATAAAATACGAAAACAACTTCAACAAGTACTACGATGACCACTACGATCACAATTAGAACTATGACTTAGGTTACGACTTTTACTACAACTTCTACTTTGACCTTGATTAGGACTAAAACTACAACTTCAATTACGACTATAACCATGACTACAACTAGAACTTCGTGGTCATAGTGGTTATGGTAGACTACAACTTAAACTCCGTTTAAAATGCTGACTAAGATCATGCTTAGGACTACAAGTTATACTACGACTTCAATGTTGACTACGACTACGACTGTCACAAAGATTTTCACAATGACTATGAGCATGACTATTGACTATTACTATGATTATAATCACGACTATTACTACGACGTTGCTTACCATCATGAGTACGACTATGGCTATGATTACGGCTAAGATTACGACTACGATTATATCTAAGACTACGATCATGAAAAACACTGAGACTGAAATCTCAAGTACGTCTAAAAATACGACTACGACTTTAGCTACAGCTTCGTAGCCAGGATTGTAAAGTACGACAACAACTTCAACAACGATGACGATTACGATCACCATGAAGACTACGACTGCGACTTTGAATTTTACTTCTTATTTGACTACCATTAAGACAAGTTCAATAACAACTAGAACTGTGTAGTCATAGTCATTATGGTAGACTACAACTTCAACTACACCTCCGTCGACGACAACAATCATGATCTGGACTATGACTACAATTGCGACTATGATTTCAATTACTACGACTACGACTATGACTACAACTATCACTGCGACTATGACTACGACATTGACTTATACGGCGACTACGAACATAATTACTACTACAATTTCGTCCACTTATAGTATTCAATAATTTTGTAGTCATATTCGATATGGTAGACTACAACTTCAACTAAGTTGACGACTAAAATCACGATTAATTCAACAGCTGCAAGTAAGACTACGACTACGACTAAGACTACCGGGATGATTACGATCATTATTACGACTACGGCTACGATAACGGTTACGACTAAGCCTATGACTAAGACTACGGTCTTACATTTTTAATTCGTAGTCAAAGTTATACTACGACTATGACTTTGACAACGGCGACTACGAATACAATTACAAATCCGACTTTAACTACGACTGATTACGACCAGGGTTGCGGGCACTCTTTTCTGATTTACTTATATTCGTTTGCCTACAGCTTGTTCTTGGAGTTGAATTTTGATGCATGATGTAATAGCGAGAGCATATATCATGATACACGCGAAGTTTTCTGAAACATGACATCGAAACGGATTGTTTTTCCGAAAACTTTTGGTCTGTGCAATGCTTTTGACAATTTGCATTATCGCTTATTTTAATTTGGAAACTTACCCGCATCAGATCATTCGGATAAGGGTGTTGCAAAACCATTCCTGATCCATAAACTTAAAGATTCTAATCCAGGCACGTCAGGCATTTTTGTAATACATTTATAATCAGATTGATCTCACCAAAGGTCTGAAATAACCTCGTCTGAAATAACAGCTGATCCTTCGTTAAAATGAAAATAGTTATTCGATGTTCATTAAATGTCATGCTCTCGTTAGCTATGCAATCAGCATATGAAAAACGGAGCTATGACCACCTGAAATCATATGCAAGCCTCACACGCGTGTATTAGCATTTGCTTGGATCGTTGCTTCAGATCAGCAAAAGGCTGATTTCTGCATTGTACTGGTCTACTTTTTAATTTGACCAATGTTTTTTTTTTTCGAGTAGATCGGCCTTCATTACCTTTATTTTTCGTTACGGAAGTTACTGCAAAACTCGATCAGGAATGTACAGATTTTACCACATCAGTGAGAAAACCCGTTCAGAGGCACTTCGGTTAACTTTCAATTTCAATTGTGATTAAAAATACGATGATTTCTCAATTTCCAGAATATTTAACTATGACGGAGAAAGAAAGCGTCTTCTCCACTCAAAAGCACTGTCTTCTCTTCTTCTGCGAGGTGGAAACGGATTTTAGTTTAAAAATTTCATTGCTCAGACTATAGCCCACTCAGTTGGTAAATTTGTGCAAAAATCTACTAAAATCTCTGCCGGCGCTGTTGATGTAGTGGTAAGCGTGACTCCATCTTGGCACTTTTTTTTGGGGGGGGGAGGAACCACTGCGTCCAAGTTGTTGAATTTTTGGTGTTACCCCCTTTTTTTTTTTTTAAACGCCTTTTTAAAATATATCATCATTTGTGGTGAGGCAGCGGTTTTTTGATTTTTTGTTGCGACGTCTGTTCGCCCCTTTTTTTCTCTGTCACCCCGGAGTGACCGAAAATCTAAAATAATCTTTTGGTGCTCTTTTTGTACACCCATTGTGATAAAAGAATACTGTACAAGATTTGTTTGTTTTTTTATTCCTTTATTTATAACTCGTTGGGGGGTGGGTTGCACTTCTGTTATCATAAAAATTTTTTCTTCTATCTAATCTTTATTTATTCATCAGAAAAACGTTATAACATATCATAGAAAAAAGGTTTCCAATGGCGAAGCGGTGTTTTGATTCTCAGCCCGAGTTTTCTTTCTCGGGCTGGTATTTTTTTTCCCGCTTTTGTTTCCATTTTTGTCTGTGAAGAATTTTATGGAGCCATGACGAACAGTGGGACCTCCGACTTCCCAATCTATACGTGACGTTTCACCTATGTTGTAAGGGATGTCATGGTTTTCCACAGGTTTCATCCAGTCTCCATTCATATACATCACTGGCCCATTTTGAAGGCTTTGTGAAATGCTCAGGTGACCGACTAAGTCACCAAACTTGAAAGTTTTCAGCCGTTTAAGTCTAAGCATACTCTTTTCCACTTCTAGTTGCACGTATTTGTGCAAAGGCAGCAGATTTAGAATTGAATTCAACGCATTTGATAGAGTGCTGCGCATCGCTCCCGTTATAGCAATGGATACTAGCCGTTGAAGTTTCGTAAGCTTTTTCTGTGCAGTAGCCTCTTTTGTTTTTGGCCACCACACAAGAGAAGCATACGTTACTTTTCGACGTATTATGGATGTATAAATCCACATTATCATTTTTGGTCTTAGACCCCATTTTCTGCCAAATGTTTTTGAGCATATCCAGAAACCGATCACATACTCAAGATGAACATTCCAGTTCAGTTTGGCATCCAGTATCACTCCTAAGTATTTTACCTGTTCACTAAGATTTAATCCTGCTAGCTGAAACGCTTTTAGACTAAACTTCCTTTCCCAGTGAAAGGTACAATTACTACTTTTGATGGATTAATGCTCCTTGATACACCAAGACTGGGTAAATTTTAGGGCCCATTGCATTCTTTCTGAAATGATGTTGTAAAATTTTCCCCTCATTATAATGACTAAATCGTCTATATTCTTGGCACTTTATTGAGTCTGGGTGAAACAGTCGGTGAAACTTTTTCTGAGGATTAACGATATAATACCGTTCCTCCGGTGATGAATCAGCCTAACCCGAGCAGAAGCGATAACTGACCTTGGTATTTATGAGCTCAGATTAAGAGGTAAAATACCTGAGGATAATACCATAAAATTGTTCCCACAATGTCATGCGAATACCGAATTGAGGTAAGACAATACCAAAATAATACCTCTAAGGTGACCAAATACTTACCCAGGTATCCGGAATATCAAGTTTAGTTATTCTAGAGACATTTTGCTTGCAATTCTTAGGTATTTTGCTTAGGTATTTTACCTCTTAATCTGAGCTCTTTAATACCAAGGCCAGTTATCAAGATCAAAATTAGGTATTCATATGCTTTTGTGTTCTGCTCGGGAAGGCTGAAAACTACCTTTATATAAAGAGAAGAAGACGAAGAAGAAGAAAACGAAGCAAAACTGTCCACGATATTCCGTAATTAGACCGGATTTACTGCCTACCATCAATGCCGATCAGAGCTAATGTGGAAAACCGTCGGCTTAAGATGTAAATATAATTGGTGTTCTACGATGTTGCGTTGATTTATCGCTGCTAAAGTAACTAGTTAATAGTTTAACCTTATTAAACTTGTTCTCATGAGGTCTTAAGATATGCAAAATTACTAAATTACTAACATGTTATGGATCGAAAATTTGTACCGAACTTTCCCCAATAGGGCCAGATAACTACATTGGCCTAATAACTCATTGTTGGATTTATCTCTTAACTCTAAGTTATCAATTTAACCTTATATTTGGTACGACACTTTAGCTAAGGAGTTGCAAATATGATATAATCATGTGTGAAACGAATGAATGTTTACCTTTTTTTTTGTATTGAAACGCAAAAGATGCTTTACCGCTGAATCTCATTTTTTTTACTTCGATAGGCCAATAGGCATTGCATTGTGTTATCGGCCAAAAGAAATCTACGGGCCAAGTTCGCCAATAAGATAGGGTGTTGAACTTTTAAAAAAAATCTCAAAAAATTTGTTACTCCATAATAAATCTAACCTAGCAGCACACTTGTTGCAAATCAGTTGATGTAACTTCAAAGTGAGTCAATAAAGTCACAGTCTATGTTTTTGCATCCCATTAAGGTGGTTTTGTGTTGCTTGGGTAAATACACAGCGAAAGGTAAATAAATTCAAAAACCCATTTGTATCGACAAAATTTCATTTTTTCTTAACATTCGTTTGAGAAAACGGTTCAAAGTGCAACTCATATTCATCAGCGGGTCTGTAACTCTAACTGAACTTGTGCAAGGAGATGACTTTTAACTCCAACACAAACACAAACATAAATCACTTGACTTTCAGCTTTTCAAAACAACTGTTTCCGCCTATGGCAGTTCGAAGGTAATTTTTCTAAATGCCACGAATAACTCATTTTCACCGGTAGAGATTCTCTGATAACTTTGAGATCACATATGTTAAGACCCTGTTACAGATAGTGTAAACATGGACCAAATTTATCGGATAGTGGAGCAAACATCAGACACATCTATTGCATTTAATTTTCAATTTGTCGCTCAATCAAACTACGTGTTCAACTATCGTTCTGCATTGCCCAAGAAATCCGCAAAAATGATCCCAATCTCTAGGCTCGTTACAGCTCAAATAAACGACTAATGCATTAACTTTGAGTGACACCCCAGTATGGGGACACAAATCCAGGGAAAGAGTCTGAAATAACATGGCGCACCACCTAGGGTCGAGTTGGCTTGCCTTTTAGTTATCAGCAATCACGCATCCAGATCGTAAAAACCAGCGAGCCACCATTGCCGCTAAGCAGTGAACCGATTTCAGCAGAACGCTGTAACTAAGTTCACGACCCTCAATGAGACACACAAACGTTCTTTATGTTTTGTCGCATTGTCCGATTACATCCTCTACTAAATGATCACATTACCACATACGAGCAAGGAAACCAGTACGAGAAAAACAACAAATTTACTACCCATGCTGTCCTGCACAGAACAGCAGAATTTCGAACCTGCTGCTGAACTGCCCCAACAATCACCAAGTCATAAAACATTAGATTAGCCAAGTGTGTTCCGACCGCAAGTGCGGCCACCGCAGTGACATTCATAGCGAATCGATATTCCGACCTTCACTGCCCGTCCCACCCCCCATCCCCGCCCCCTCTCGCCAACCATTCTCCGTAGTAATTAATTCACCTCCATGTTCCGTCATGTTCATCTAGATCGGATTCTGCTTTCACACAATTCATCATACAGTAATCACTCAACCGATCGGAGGACCCAAAACCCATCCTTCAACCCACCCCCTCCCCCGCCCCACCATTCCAGCCCCATCCCGTATGGCTCAATTTGGTTCTGTACTCCCTCGCACTGTGTACGTGTTCGTCTCGCGTCGCACCCCGGGGGCTCGCATGGTCCGCACCCATCCGTGGCGGGTCCCTTTGTGGTTTGTGTGATGGGAGGGGGGAGTACACCCCAATACGAATAGCCGTCCCAGACCCCACCCTCTGCCCTCTCAACTCCCCCATTAACTACCGTCATCATAAAATTAAAAAATAATAAAACGAAAGACCTTTCTTACCGCCATCGTCTAGAAGCCTAATCTGTGTGCCTGTGTGATCACAGGGCGCTTACTGTGGGGTGTCTCCCAATTTCTCAGATTTGACGTATCGGTTGGAATTTCAGTTGATATGTATTGTATAATTGTATTGTATTGTATATTCTTCGGTTTATGTTGTTGTTGTGACTCACTCACTCTCACTCTACGTTTGTTTGGACCAGATTTTGCTTATTCCCATTTTCTCCGAACCACCACCAACCAGCCAGAAATCCCCTCTCCCTAATAACTGTACTTCCTCGATCATCTGAACAAAGTTAAACATGAGAACCAACAAAGTAGTCGGGATAGGTTTGCGACAGGAATCGATTTTGACATTCCAAAACCGAACATCGCTCGCACACGTGAACCGTACAAAGAAGGATCTTGAATTTTTGAGTCTAAGTCTCGGTTAGGATATGAGATCTCGGATCCCGCGATAGCGTCACGATTTTCAATAGTGTTAAGATGCGACATTTGGTAATTGGCTAATTGGTATGTAGGTGCAGAATGAAGTAGTAGTATAAAAAAATTCCATCCGGGGTGAATCAAGATAGATTTGTAACGACACTTCAAATTCTGTTTGATATTGATCGGTTCAATGCTACTTCAGACGTGGCATTATAGGTTATTCTAATCATAATTTACGTTAGCATTTAAGTAACGATTGTTGATGTAGTTTAAACGGAGTCTTTTTCATATCGTGTTAGGATTAAGACATTGTGTTTTCTTTCGGAAGGGATGCATGGCATTTGTACGTCAGAATGAGGAAGGTGCTCTTTGGGCTTAGAAGGAGCTTTATTTTTATTAAATTTCTATGGACTCACGTAGGGGACACATTGGTTCTTGAAAATTTCGTTAGAAATTCAAAGTTATCGTATATCGATTGGAACTAAACAGCGCTTTTTCATTGGTATTTGATCGATTGGTATAATTGACTGATTCTTGTCTGAAATATCCTTCAAATATTTCCATGGCGAATCTTAACAATTAATACACATTCTAGTTATTCTTATGAACTTCATTGTAAATGTTGTTCCTGTACTTTACTATTAACGACGGTACCTCAAACTTTTTGTAATAGAACATGAGACATTTGTTTTCAATTTTATCATTTTGTATCCTGCATCTCGAATTCTACTCACGACTGATATAAAACATTCAAAACTTTAGGGTGAAAATTGAAAGGGTCTACAAACGACCGCTATAAGGGGCTGTTCATAAACCACGTAGACTTTTCTGGGGGGAGATTAATATACAATTTGATGATACAAGCATAAACTCTATCTAATGACCAACAGTAAAATCGGGGCTAATGAATGTATGAATCGTGATTGTCTTCAAATTTATTACTATCATTTTGAAGAATTAAAAAACATAATCTAGAAGAAGAAGTTCGCTTGAAATTTGCCTTTGCGTATTTCTCATTTGTTTACGTGTACCGGAGCGAATGTTTTAATTAGCTCCTTTGCAAATCTAGGCTTCATGCCAGAATTTGATGTTGAGTATTGAGTGGAATTTATTTCGTATTGATATCGATCTGACTTCATCACTTATTTAATGCCTTTTCCTGAAATTTATCAAATACTTTTTCAAATGGGCGTATTACGTACGTGTTTGTTGAGAAAACCGACTCGAAACATTTTTGCTTTCGTTTTAATTCCTATACCAAAACCAAACAATGTTGAATAGTGAATACTTCCGAACGACACTTTGTTTCGGTCCATGGAGATAAGAAATTTACTTATGTTTGAAAATAATCGGATTTTGGTAAAAAACAGAATTTACGTCTTTTTTCTTGATCACACGGGCATACGCTATTTTTTTTTTTGCGTTACGCTAAAACAGCTGTTATTTTGCTTGTGTTAAGATGTTTCATCAAGCTAGGGCATCTTCAACGGTGGTCCAAATCGTGGTTTGGATTTATTTTTTTGGATTAAACGCAAAAGCATCGCTGCATCGGTGTTGAAAATTCTGTTTTATACTGGATCTATGTTGCATCATTTTGAATCTGGTATTTGTTTTGATCTATTCTTGCAGTAATTTGGAAAAAGAAAAATACCCTTCCAAAACACTACACGCAACTTGATAATACCAATTTATGAGTAAAATTTCAGCATTTACTAAACAAAAACTCAACTTTGAGTATATTCCGAGGTGTATTTATGAACCGAAAAGTGGCCGTGTTTGATGCGGGTGATCCTGGCACCGGACAGAAACAGGTGTTGCTAGCCTAGAACGCTGATAATTATCTCAAGTGCTAGTGAATTCCCTTTTCGTGTCATTCCTGAATAACGAATGGTTCTCTAAGTTTTTTTTTACAGCCACTGTATTTTCTGGAAAACGCTGACTAGTTCGAATTGAGGAGGTTCCCGGAATTGTGACTGTTGTGGATTTTACGACAAATTTGGTGGCAATTTCCGATTCCGAATAGTATTTCGATTGCTCAGAAATAAAAAGTAATAAAGTCTTCCACGTAAACGATGGATGATTGGTCATGATTAGCACTCGCAAACAGCTCATACAGATAAATTTTAGAGAAGCCTGTTATATGGAAATATTCGGCTGGTTCACTGGGGATTAGGATATTCAAGCTTATCATCTGGGGGAGAGGATACATTTTACTTGGATAGTTTGGATAAGATTTCTAGGGGAAAATAGATCCATTTCGTATTTCTCGGAGGAAAAGTTCGAAAAATCCCTGGTTTTCCCACGAATTGTTTTTGAATATTAAATTATTCAATTGGATATTCGACAGCTTTTAGACAATCCCATGCACTTCTCGGCAGTTACATGAATTTGTCAGAATTTATATGAGATTCTAAAACTGGACATACTCTCTAAAAAGTATTTTCTAAATAGCTATGAACTTCGGAATATCTATGAAGATTGAGTGGAAATATAATAAACTTGCCAGAAGTCGATTAAGCTTCTCGGAAGTAGAATAAATTTATTGGAAGCTTCAAGATAATCATGACGTTTGCTCGCTCTCTTTTGAGAAGAGAAGGGGTGGAACTTCAGAGAAGTCCATTGAATTGCCGAAAAATTCTCAACGTTTTTGGAAACTTGATTGAAATCCAACAAGTTTGTTGATCATCCATGGAAAAGGAACAACTTTCTGGAAATTACCGGAACTTTGAGAATCAGATTGAGCTTCCCAGAAGTTATTTGAACTTCCAGTAGGTACTTCTTTCATGATTAAAAGCAGCATATGACAAATATTTTAGTAGTTTACGAGAAGTTGAAAAAAGGGAAGTTGGTCGACTTGCAAAACTTTTAATAAGGGTGTTCCGATCAAAATTTGGTCAAACAGTAATTTGTGTGAGTCGATCAAAGTTTTTATTAATAAGTCAAATTATTTTTCTTCAAGTTCAGTTAATCCAGAATACAGGAGAAATATTTAGCTCAGCTTCCTTTTTACCGAATGCGAATTGCCGGATCTTTCGTTTAACACCTACCATAAGATTTTGTCCACTTCATTCAACGCAGAACGCCAGTTTGCCTTGAACTGTTTCTCGCTCACGACAACTTTTTGAGTCTTTTCCAGGTTCTGCTTGACGATGGCCCAATATTGTTCCATTGGGTGGAGCTCTGGCGTGTTGGGAGGGTTCTTGTCTTTGGGCACCACTTGAACGTTGTTGGCAGCATACCACTCCATGGCCTTTTTTCTGTAATGGCAAGATGCCAAATCCGGCCAAAATAGAACGGAACAATTGTGTTGCTTCAGGAAAGGCAGTAGTCGTTTTTGTAGGCACTCGCTCGGATAAATTTCCTGGTTGATGGTTGGTGGCTGGTAGACAGTCCAGCTCGTTTTTAGCTCTATCCACGATTGAAGGCGCCACTCCCAGCTTCTTTGCGACATCTCGGACGAAGAGGTTGGGGTTCCGCTCGAAACAGCGGGCAACTTTTTTTGTGGTCTCTGTGGCCTCCGGCTTTCGATTTCCCCCCGATCCTGACTGTCGACAAACATTCACCGAACACTTTTAATACGTTGGTAACAGTGGATTTAGCCACATTCAACAATTTCGCCAACTTGGAGTGAGAGTAGTTTGGATTTTCTCCATGCAGGTCCAACATTTTGATGCGTTGCTTCTCTTTCTTCGACAATATTTTGATAACTGAAGTGCTAATCTCAAAATCAAAATAGAGGCATGACGCTACACGCACACATCTTCAAAATGAGGGGTGTGCAAAATTTTTTAATGCACGATTAAAGGAAATGTGTCAAGTTTAAGTCGACCAAATTTTGATCGAAACACCCTTTAAGATGGTGGAGTTTCTGTGAAATAAATAGTATTTCCGAGAAGTTATTAAACGTAACAATAACTTTTTACATCGATGAAACAATAAAAAAGTAGTTGATTTTCCGATTCTCGCTTTGGTTCGGTACGAGAGATTATCGAGTAGTGAGAAGTTTAAGTTCTTCTAAAATCATAAGTATCCGGAGCTTCTGGGATGTTCCCTGAACTATTGGAAAGTTTTTCGAGCTTCTGGTAAGATCTCCGAACTCCTAGGAACCTCCCTAAACTTATTTTAAAAATCCTTGGACTGTTTCCTAAACTTTTGAGAATGCTCAAGAATCCTTAGAAGTTTCCTGAATTTCTGAGATGTTTTCTGAAATTCTGGAAAGTTCCCCGATCTATACTTCTGGGAAGTTTCATGAACGTCTGAGAAGTTCTCTGAACTTCTAGGAAGATTCACAAACTTTTGAAAAGCTTCATTAATTTCTGAAAAAATTACTGGACTTATGGCATATTCTCTAATTTGGGAAGTTCCCTGAAATTCTGGGAAATTCCCAGAACATCATGGGTAGTTCGATGAACTTCTGAGAAATACCCAAAAATTTCGATAAGTTTTTCTGAAATTCTGGGAAGCTGAATTTTTGGATAGTTGCCTGAGCTCCTTGGAAGAATTCTTAACATTTAAGAAGTTCGATTAGCTCATGTGAAGCTCCCTGAATTTATGGAAAATCACCTGAATTTAATGGAAGCACCGTGAATCTCAGGGAAGTTGCCTGAACTTATGGAAAGTACCCTTAACTTCTGGGATGTTCCCTGATTTTTTGGGGTGTTCCTTAAACATCAGGGAGAATCACGAAACTTCTGAGAAGTTTCCTGAATTCCTAAGAAGTATCCTGCTTTTCTGATGAGTTTTCCGAGTTTTTGGGAAGTTTACTGAATTCATGCGTTTTTTTTTCTTCGAATTTTTGGGAAGCATTTTCGTTCATCAGTTTCTTCAACCTCTTCCGGTGTTGTGGGATGCAAATAATACGGGCCGTAAGTCTTCAGGATAGCTTTGATCCTCAGTCAGCCGGCTGGTTGACTCCCCAATCCTCACATTTTCGTCGAGAGAACTAGCTGAGAAACAGTACGCCAACATTCGTAAGGCTGCAGTGCACTTTTGTAACAGGTTCAGGCCGACTTTTACAGCTGCATTGTAACATAGCTGGAAAAAGTCATCAGATGACTCTAGTTGTCGCATAATGTCCAGGAACATCTCCCTTGGCATGCGGAAATTATGCAGAAAGTGCTTCTCGTCGTAGGTTGGCGTGTCACTAAAGTAGTCCTGGAACAGCTTCTAATGACCGATACGGATATCACGGCTGACGTCGAGGCGTCTTCCAGGACATGACCCTCTCCGTTTCGACTTATATCTTATATCGTTTTAAAGAAATGCATATTCACAACCTCACCTTCAGCAAAACGAAAGAGCAAGTATTCATCGTCGTCTGCTAGCGACGCACTACTGGTAGTAAAAATTATTTGGTAAAACCAATCCATGGCAAAAAGTTTGTGAAAAATCTGCGATCTCTGAAAAAAAATTCTGATCTCTGATGTTGAATGATTGACAGGATGAGTGGTGTTGGTGAGGTAAACAACAAGAAATACAAAACCGGTGCGGGGAACGTAAAGTTGGTCTATTTTAGCTGGTTCTATTGAAGTTTTTCTGATGCAAATAAGGTATAAAGTTGTTCCAAAAATAGACCACCGCTGAAGATGCCCTTAGGAAGCTGTGTAATGCTGATACGTTTCGTTATTTAGAGGGATAAAAAAATTTCTACGTCAGGCGTATCTGCGTACTTACTACCATAAGAATGTAAATAGGGATGTTCCACCGTTTTTATGAAATAAATTCTAAACTTGAGATAATTGATTATCTCTATTGTTATAAATTTAGAACTGTTAATACCTACTTTGCAATTATTTTTAACGAAATTATCATTTGTTAACATGATGCGACATACGTTTCGCTTGAAGCAATCCCTCACCTTCTTTGCGTCTTCACGGGGTCGGTCATCTTCGCTTTTCTTCCGCTGCTGGGTCGTTTAGGTCTTCTTGAACGATTTTACCACACGGGACACGATCGAATTGTCGACTCCCAACTGTTTCGCTATCCACCTGAGGGACTGGCCTGGATTTTCCCAGACCGCATAGAAGTTATACTTGCTTGGAAGCCATCTCAATAACCACTTGACAGATTGTGACGAAATTGCAGATGTGAGCATTACACTCCAATCTAGTTTAACTCAAAACTTCATCAATGTTTACTCATACCATAAAAAGTTATACACAAAAAAAGGTGTTGCATTTTTCACGGGTACAATCATTAGTTACGAAAGTACTGGATTCCCTTTGAAAGTGTTCAAGACGTATCCGGTCCACTTTATCGCTTAAACACCTTGATTTCCTCTTTTTGGAATCGAAAAAACGTTCCTTGAAGCGTATTAGAAATGCACAAACGGTGGGTTTGGCCATAGTGGATTCCTTTGCGATCATCGTATCCAGCCATGGTGAGTTTATGTTTTTGTGCAGAACTTATTCTCTGGCGATTGTGGCAATGGAAGAACGAATCAACTATTTTAACATTTTTTCACTCCGAGAGAAAGGCTTAGATAATGAATTGCTGTCAAATGATTCCAGAAACGACCAGTAGGAGCGCGGTACCGAACAATAAAAAGATTACCGATTCAAAATTGGCAGAGTTTTATCAAGCTTGCTTTATCAAACAGTTCGTATCCAACTTTCTAACAGCAAAAGAAATTTCTTTTGTGACAGTTTTCAAAAGGTTGTAGAAAATTAATAAAATGATGCTGTATGCTACATACACCTCTGCAGAAATTTCTCCAATACCAAATGAGCAAACTTTTTTTTATCGTTGCGATAGGATTTTTGAATTTTTAAATTTTTCTTCACTGATGGGAATATTATGGGTAGAGATCAGTGGCTGAAAATAATTAAAAAAGAGCTAAATGGTGTATCGATAATTATTGCAACACTGTGGATTTATTATTAAATCTCATAAACTTATCAAAATGAAACAATTTTTGTTTTTCATATTGATAAATTCAGTTCAATTTACATACATTGATATTCATTTTGACGGATTTTCTCCAGAAAGTTCTACATTTTTTCAATCTATACTCTTCATAAGAGCCTGTATAGTTGAATCCGTTACCTTCTTCTAATTTTTTCGCCTCATCCAAAGCATTTCCTTTGCGTCTTCCGCTTCGCTGGTTTTTCTATGTTTTTGCTTCATCATTGACTAATAAGTTTTGATCAGACGGATTTCAGGACAGCTCGGTGGATTCATGTCTTTCGGGACAAATCGGAACAAAATTAGCGTCATTCCACACTAATTAGCACACTCTTAGCGTAGTAGCATAACGCCAAATCTAGCCAAAAGTAGGGGTTTCCATTTATCTGCCTCATGTTATCAAAACATGTTTTTGGAGGCACTCAGTTTCAGAGATTTCTTCGGTGATGGTGTTTTTTTTTTATCATGAAAGAATCACTGCCTTTGCCATTAGTATATATTGACTGACACATGAGGTACTGTGATGCGTAGTTTGACTTTTTATTCCTCTCGAAGTGATCATCTATTTGGAACTCATCCATTACTGTGTAATACTCTAGGCCTCTGACAACTGGTGGAAGTCAGCTTTGATGTTAGTTTCAATGCGACAACCCAGGAGTATTTGAAAAAAGTTTATCCACTCCAGGAATTTTACACTTGTAATTATTCAAGAGATTAATCTTAATATTGTTTATAATTGATAGAAGTCACACATACACGCTTAATTTCAATGAGGTATAATTTGGTATTTTTTCCCCGTTACACTACACAATCATATTAATTTCAGCCTAGTATCCAACAAACCTGGAAATTGCTACCGTAAAATGTTGCGCAAAGGATAGATTATAACAAAATAATGAAAATACGCCAAAAACATTGTTGTAAAATGTGATTATATGTACTTTTTTTTGCATACTGTATGAGTGAACAAAATCTTTTCGCCTACGGTTCGTCTGTTTGTTCCCATCTCGGCAACAATAACACTGACAAGTTCGCTACTGAGAGGATATAAACAATATACTTCGAAGAAAAACTGTACAAATTTGGTTGATTTTAAATAAATTGGGAAAAAATGCTTTGTGAAAAAAGTGTTGCAATGATTATCGACTCGCTCTTTAGTATGGATGAAGAATAATTAGAAATAAATTAAGTTAGTAGTTTCACAACGTTCATTTTATAGGTTCAATTTGATTATTTCATTTTCAATTCAAGGTACCGTTGACCTTAAATTACTATACGAAAAGTTTGAACACTCAACCTCAAATATTGCCTTCCCCCGTACAATGCTATGCGTCCCCATCTGAAGGCATCTTTTGTCTGAGAGAAGAAAAAACGACTCAATCACTTCAACTTAATGAATACCTTTTGAAACCGAAACCTGTAGAGCATCACCATCAAGACAGAATCCCACAAAACACCTTCTTCCCATCAAGAAATGATTGGCAAATTCACTTTCTCTCTCGCCACCACAACCAAATAGACACCATTATCTTAGATCGAAAAAAAAAAAAAAAAAAAAAAAAAAATAACCAACAGTAGGATCAAATCCAAACAAAGCGCTCCAACGATATGCCAAATCTAATCAATTGAGATACACCCTAGTGTCCCGGGTGTAGAAACGACTAAAAGAGAACCACCACATCGAAACTCTTCCAACGACCACGGGCACCGGAATGCTGCATAGCCAATTTTAAGTGCTACCGAGTGTTATCCGTGGGGTCCTTTCGCGAGTCTGCTTTTGTATGCTACGAAGAGATTCGTCCTTTTTCTTTCGATTGTTTGATTCTCGTATGTATAAAGCACACACAGCTGTACTCAAAGCCACGTGCGTGCCACTCAATGTAGGCATTTACTGCTGCTGGGAGCAAGGAATAAAAAAAAAAGATATTCAAGAAAAAGGGGGAAAAGTTTCTCGTCGGTAAATTAAGGTCACACGCTTAGGAGATTAATTTGAATATATGCCTAATTGCCAACCGCAACATTTTCCTTTCGTCCTTTGACGGAGCGGATGACGATGATGGACCGATGAACACACGCACAGACACTTACACACAAGAGTTTTTGTGCACGGTCGACACCGGGCGATGAATTAAATATGATGTGAATGATTTAGTGTTTAGGGCAGGAATCAAGACATTGAGCAGGCGCCCGGAAAACAAGAAGAAAGCGAAACGAATTCACAAACGGTAAAGGCTTAATCAACTGTCAAGCGCAGTGGCAGCTAAGGGGCTTTTAAGGCAGTTTATGTCTTCGCCGTGAAGCCAGGGATGGTTAGGAAAGGCCCTGGCTAGATGTTATTATAGGTTTGTTTTTGTCACGCAGAGGTTAATTTTCCCCTTTGGAAGAATGTTAATAGTGTTGAATAAATTCCACCGCAGGCAGTATATTATCGGAACGGGTATGAGTGAGACGTATGAAATCATTAGGGATCGAAAGAATAGCACAACCATTTCTTGGCGTTTTCGTTGGTAGTTTAATTTGTAAAGTTCCTTTAGTTCGCCCTCGCTAGGAGATGGAGTCCCCTTATGGATGCCTAATCCAATCGTGACAGAAATTAATCGCTCAAGTTAGACAGGAGTTACTTTATTGTCACGCGTTTTGCCATTAGAGTAGAAAGTAGAGCGTGTTCGAAGAAGAGGAAAAAAAAACGGTTAATACAAACACAAACCTCCACAAGCACACGATTCTACAGGAGGAAGCTAAGGAGGAATCAGAAGAACAAGAGAATGGGCAGCACCTGATGCCTAGGCCAAGTAGCAATCCCTGAGAGTGAAATTTATAAGCTCACGTGACAGTGCTCAATTTACCTCGACATATTTATATTATTGGCGTGTGTAAAATAATACAAACTTTTTCGCTAAATGTATATATTTACAACAAATAAATTACCAGGTAAGTGATCTATTTTCATTCCTTTACCCTATTATCAAACTCAATTTTTATGCTGCATACATATTTATACAACGAAATAAAAAAAAAAGAGTCCAATGTATTAACAGCGAGCGAGAACGCAATGAAATGTCCAATTGACGTGCGTACTCTCATTCACGGTAAAATAATAATAAAAATATGCCGTTGTTGTCAAGATACATCGGTAGAACCTGTATAAATCCTCGCTTAGCAAATGTAAAAGGTTGAGTCTTCGAGTGCGCAAAAAAAACCCACCACACACACGAAAAGGGAAGAGTAACCACAGTCCTAGATCATTTACTCTTACCACCCTAGTCCTAGAGCGGTGTAGCGAGTGCATCGACGCCAACAACAGCAACAACCTACAAAATAGCGCGTGTCGAAGCAATACGTTTCATACCCCGTAACAGCGTGTGTATCATATTTCAAACCAAGAAAATAAAAATCAAACAAACAGAACCATCATAAACGCCACAACATATCATCCATTTAGCGAAAAAAAAAAAACAGAAATATACCCCGAGCAAAAGACAAACAGAAGCAAGAATCAGTGTAGGGAAACCGGAGTAGGATTCACATCATTATAAATAAGCAAACATGTCAGACGATCAATGTGGGAATATATAGATACATATAAATATGCGTGTGAACAAACGAATAACTTCGTTGCAATGACGTTGCCCAATGATCTTCCCAGGTTAGAACATGTACGTGTCGTCTAATAGGATTATAGCCAATGCAATTACCGTACAGTGTGTAGGAAATTTGACATGTCACCGTTGAATTATTGCCCAGCGCAACGACGCCGTGACGAGGTGAAGGAAAGTGTTTACCCAGCACAAAGACAATTGCTCCTCACGGCCGTGGTCGCGACCACGAGAGGACCTAGACCGGGATTCCGGTCCCAGACCTTATTTTTCCGAATATTCGTTCGCTCGTGCCAAACACCTAGTTGGGGTTTTTAGGTTGAGGAAAAGGGTTTTGATATTCTGTGTCATTCCATAACGTTGCTAGGCTAGAATCTCGCTGTTCAAGGTACATACTGCAAGAAATCGATTTGTTTCTGATAGAGCCCTAAATCCAAGATGTGGCATTGTCATTAGAGAACCAACCTACCTGTAGAATGCATGCATAATTATCAACAGTAGAAAATCTTCGGCGGATAGAAAGCATTAAATAAATTACAAATTATGCTTACCACTTTCCAGCATAGTTGGTTTGTAACATTCCCTCACAGGTAACTCCCATATGTACACAAAATTGAATAATAGTCGTTTATCTCCAAAGGGGTCTTTTGTCTTCTATGAGGTTCACGAAACGGATGAAAAGTGTTATTTATTCAGTCTACATAGTAAACATCCAGTGACATTTCATGGCTTGCTTGATCACAGCTTGAAGCGGTTTGGTTTTCATGTCCGCCAAAGAGTATTAGGCTTTTTGAAGTTTAATGACCTCACCCTTTCTGGCACATGCAGAGGAATGATGGTTTGTTTTGCTCCATCGTCTTACTTGCACTCATGTGATCTAAATGGCGCTCTAGTGTGCGTGCGTTCAAGGTCACTAAGCCTAATTGGTAAAGAGGCGAACAGTGTGAAGCCACACTGAACCGAGAAATCATGCAAAATTGAGCGGAAAACACATATAGTTATTTTCCATGTAGGTTTTCACATAACTGCTATGTGAAAAACATATAAAAAGTCGAAAGATAGTTCATATTATATTCATTGGAACAGTCACATACCTTTTATGTGAAAGGCCAAAGAGAGTTTTCAACATTTATTAATGAAATTCATGTGAAATTCCAATAAGAATTATCGTTATCGATAATGAATTTCATGTGAGATTTTAATAGTTTTTAAATGGATTTATTGTTAGGTTCTATAAGACATTTCACCTGAGTTGAATGATATAAGAATGAAACTAAAGCTTTGGACAATTTATTTAATATAGCTTCGGTTCGTATACAATCTAACTCTAATCGTATGTACTAAAATTAAGCTTTGAAGGAAAGTAAAAGAGTTCTCCTATTCTATGCACCATAATTGATGGGCTACTAAAAGTGTCAATATGAATTATTTCAACCTGTGGAAGCGCTTCAATTGTTGTGAAAGCCATGTAAGGGTCGTCAAATGATCCTGATCTCTGTAAAGCCTGTATCCGCAATAATCCGGACACCTCAAAACATGAATAAAACACAAATTTCGCATTATATTTCCGCCGAAGTTATTTATTTCAGATTCATAGGATGTGTTTTGAAAATTCGTGAAGACAAAACATAGTTATTCGGTATTTGCATAAAATTTTCGAACCTTGCGCTTAACTCCGTCCATTAGGGTTTGTACAGACTCTTCAGAAATCGTAGAAGCCGTCTTTGTCCAAATTTGCTGGAAGTGTTTGATGTCTTTGATTCCTTGCTTCTTCCAGAAAGCCTCCGCTTCATCAGAGCCCAATATCTCTCGATTGGTCGTAGCTCTGAGCAATTTGGCGGGTTTGAGGTTTTTGGTACAATGTTCACTTGATATGCTTGGTACCACTCCATCACAGTTTTAGCATAGTGGCATGATGCCAAATCGGGCCAGAACAAAGGTTTTTCTTTGTGACTTTTGATGAAGGGTAGCAATCGCTTCTGCAGACACTCTTTCTGATAGATCTCCTTGTTGATTGTGCCTGTAGTGACGAAAGATTTACTCTTTTTGCCACACGTGCAAATTGCTTGCCACACAAGGTATTTTTTGGGAAATTTCGATGCCTCCTTCGTTCTGAAATGCTCAGCTGTAGCATTTCTGGCCATAGCAGAATAAAAAGCCAGACCTGGAAGCTGCTTGAAATCCTCCAGGACATAAGTTTCATCGTCCATAACAACGCATGAAAACTTCGTCAAATATTCGCAGTACAAACGTCGAGCCCGTGATTTTGCTGCCAAGTTCTGTTTGTCGTTGCGATTTGGAACTGTTTTTACTTTATACGACTTAAGTCCCAAACGTTGTTTTGATTTTTGGACAAAACCAGGCGACATCCCTATTTTACGAGCCACCGTTCGAATGGAGAGATTTGGGTTTTTCGTTAATATCCTTTTCACCTTTCGGTCCATGACAGGATCAGCGCGTCCAATGTTTTTGTCACTTCTCGGTTTCCTCTCCACCGTCAAACGTTCCGAAAATGATTTGAGCACATCGTGAACTGTGGATTTAGGCAAATCCAATGTTTTTGCAAGGTCCCGTATTGACAAGTCAGGATTTGCCGTACGCCCGTACAAAATTCGCTCGCGCACTTGTTTTTCTTTCGTCGCCATCTTGAATACTAAACATGAAATGTAAACATCAATCATATTATTTTTCATCATAGACTCTCAGCTATACCACAGTGAAATTTTTCATTCCTACGTACAATATTTCAAAAGTTACAATTATTTGAAGGTGTCCGGATTAATGTGGATACAGACCTTATTTTAACTACAAAAAAAGTATTCTTTAAATTGTGGCCCTTCCAAGGGTCAGTCGCTTAGAACAGTGTACTGTGGAACTTCGATTTTCAATCCATACCAGTTGTGTGGCACACTGAGGCACACTTTTGACAGTTGAGCTTTTAGAAACAAGAAACCAGCAACCTTGCTAACATGTGTTGTTGGTTGCCAGGTACAGCAAAACTATAAAAATGTAGGCTGTCAACATATCGGCACCTTCGGTGCAATACGAGAACATCCAGAACATTGCAACGCCTGTAGACACACTAAAACAAAATAGCACAGGAGAAAATTGTGCTGAGCGATCCACCCCTTGGGCCCTTCTGCTTGAGATTTTTGATTCGGATTGGGCGTTGTTCCTTCATTAACAGCGCAGATGTATAAGCGCCAGCTAGAGGAGCCCTCGCTAGCAGTTGATTCCTCCTCAACGCACAAGAAAACTTCGGAAAAACATAAATTAAGATTGAAGATGAATGGTTTACGTTTAACATTAAGCACCAGAAAACATACATTACGTTTTCTCCAGACATCAATGTGCTCGAAAATGGCAACACAATTCCACGAAACGTTCCTTTTTCAAAACTGAATGCAAAATCGTCGGCTGAATACGTTAATAGCTCGTAAAAGTGAATTTCACACCCTGAAATAATAGAGAGATTAACTTTTCTCATTATCTTATATGGTTTTAGGAAACACACGCTGAAAAACTTCCGGTGATTCCTTCGAAAAGCCTATTCATAGGAAAACCACTGTTTTTTTCATATGTGCAAATCACATAAAATTCATCTGACAGCACACATAACCTTCGTTCACATACAATTCTAGAGCAAATTTTCAATAGGTCGTAAGTAACATATTGCTATCATCAAGAAAATCAATGTAGAAGTTTTGGAAATTAGTTTAAATTATTATTTTTGAGCCAAGCTATAATATTCGAAGCAAATATGTGGAACCAACAAAGTTAAGCAAGGTTTAACTTTACATCAAGAAAGATTTCCATTTAGTTGACAAATTGAATTTAAAGTCTTTTAACACCACCTAGGGAAAATATGACCTCACTATAAGTCGTTAAGAAAGTTGTCACGTTACATCCGCCGGGTGCGTTACGTCGTGCCACAAAATAATATGTCGCATTCGTCAAGTCCGTTTCGACATGCAATCACCTGTCATGTTGCTTAAGTCAAAATGAATTGGCTGGAAAGGTCGGTGCAGAGCATAGAAAAGCACGTAAGTCAAATTGACAAAGCGACGAATGCGACAAAAGTTCGTTATGGAGTAGTTTGTGACCTAAGCCAATTTTGATAAATTATATTTAGCAACAATTCGGTCCAATTCATATTATGTTGTGTATAATTCAAATTGAGGAGTACCCAAGCTGTGAAAAAACGTTGTTTATATTGTTACTTACGACCTATTGAACATTTTCTCTAGAATTTATCGTTTTTTCAAATGAATAGTATTGGCGTGTTATAATGCTTTTTATGTGTTTTTCACATGACATTCAATGGAAACACATAATATCAATGGGAATATTGTCTGTGTGAAGCTATGTGATGTTTTTATTATTTTTAATATTTTTTTTGGTTTAATGCAAAAAAACCCTTTCGAACCGTACACTGAAAAAATATTTCACTTAGCTACTTCTGGAAGCACATGTAGATATTTTCCAATACTAAAATAAGTGACTTTTACATGAAAATCACATAGAAAAAGAAATTCTGCTAAGATTCACTTGATTTTTCGAAGCATTTTGCACTTCCTGTATCACATGAAATTAAAGCAAACTTCTGGTGAATATTTTCAACTGATTATATGATTTTTCATTTGCGTATAAAGCTTGCTTCAGATAGAATTGGAACAAAAACAATTGCCTGTATTTCAGTTATTTACTATTGAATTCAAGATCTTTTTTTATACAAATGTAACGTATTCTTCATACTTTTAAGAAAAAATACGGATAAAATTATTCGTCACGGTTTCGAAGGAATTCTCGAATTTTTCCTGTAACACGGCTCATTAGGCGGCGCACACCTTCTTCGTCCATCGTTTTAGCTATCTTATTCCACCTTCATCTGATTGATGTCTTTGACAGCCTTTCCCTTTGCCTTGAGTCTCCTCTTCATGATTGCCCAGTATTTCTCAATAGGGCGGAACTGGGGGCAGTTGGGTGGGTTAAGGTTTTTCGGAACAACCTGGACCCCTTTCTCTCATACCATTCTTGAGCGACTTTGCTGTAATGACAGCTTACCAAATCTGACCAAAACATTACGGGATGGTCGTGGGATCGAATGAACGGCAAAATTAGTTTTTGGAGACACTCTTTTTGGTATAGTTCCAACGTCATTGTCTTATTTGTAACGAAAACTTTCGTTTTTTTTTGCCACAGCTGCAAATGCCCTGCCAAATCATGAATTTTCGTGCAAATTTGTCGGCAAAAACAAATTTAAATTTGGCTGAAACATCCCCCCGAGCCATTGCCAAGTAAAATTTTTGACCTGGTATTTGCCCGAGGTCAGCCTTGACATAGGTTTCATCGTCCATCAGAAGACACCCGTCGAACTTGGTCAGCACCTGGTCGTATAGCTTCCGAGCACGGATTTTGGCCACACTATTCTGTTTTATGGTCCGATTTGGTTGTTTGCTAGCTCGATACGACTTGATTCCTTCCCGGAGTCGAGTTCTCCTCACGGTACTATGGGCAGCACCGAATTTTCTGGCCAAATCACGGTCCGACAGATTGGGATTCCTCTTAATCGTCTTCAAAATCTTACCACGCAGTTTCCGGTCGACAGTTCCACTCCGACGATTGGCTTGAGGCTTCCGAATCGTCGTCAATGTTTCCTTATACCGTTTGATAACGCGCCATACGGTATTTCTGGGCAATTTCAGCTGTTTAGCTAGCCTAGATGCAGACCACAATGGATTTTCCAAATAACTGTGCACAATTTTTCCCTTCTTTCGGCTTCCAGGTTGATTGTTTACAAAGTACAGTCGATTTGCGGAATGTCAAAAATACATACGTGAAGCTGACAAAATTCCCGACACGTGGGCGCCAAGAACTTCCAAATCCGTCCACCAGGAGTGCCACAATATGAGCAAAAGTTTGTTCCAATTCTAAATGAAGCAAGCCTTACCTTATCGAGCAAAATAAACAAAACCTAATTTGTCGTAAAAGGAATTGCAATCGTTGAATAAGGAAACATAAAAACTTTTTGAAAAGTTTGGTAGATTCATTGACGATTGTGCAGTGTGTGTTTTTATGCTTTGATTCCACATTTGCGAATATTCATCGATAATTTTCTGGCACAATTAACAGAATATAAATAAGGTCAGTTGAAGTTTCATCATCAGCAGCAGTTGCGGACGTTGCGGATCAACAGCTTTGTTCAAGCTTTTGCTATGAAAATGCCTTCGGATAGATATGTCGATTGTCGATTTTTCAGAAGAACACACTAAATTTTGCAAATAAATTACACCGCATCAAAGGGACCCTAGTAGCACACTTGTTGCCTTTTGGTTGAGATAACATAAATATGACTTGCTAAGTCCTAAGCAAGTTACTGCAAATAATTATGATAGTAGTGTGCTACTTGGGGAAGACATTCCTCCAGCTGCTTGTAGTTAGGGCCTGTTCGTAAACCACGTAGACTCATTTTTGAAAATCTCAAAACCCCCTCCCACCTTGTAGAGATTTCTCCAGACATTTTTGTGAAATTTTGTATGGAGCGTAGACTTTGGTCAGAACCCCCTTGGGTACTTTCTTGGGTACATGTTTGACCTCTAAGGGAATGTTCAAGTCAGCGCAAAAGCTTACTGACACCTTAGTGCAATTCTGCACTGACCACTGAAAACAATATTGAAATCGTCATGTAACAGAGATTAAAAAATACCAAGAATAAGAATCTTAAATCAACAGTAAGTCAAAAACATTAAAAGTAGATATATGAAGCATATCACTGATAGGAAAAGGACAAACGGCTTATTAAAGATCTAGGAATGATACGGAATATCTTAGATGAGGATCAAATTTTCGTAAGCTGGTTTAAAGGCATATAAAGTTAACTAAAAATCAAATTTGGTGTTTGGTATAAGCATACAGAACGAATAACATAAATATTATTATCTGTCAGTAACTTAAAAATGTGTTGACATTTACAAAAAATGCCAACCAGCTTTCACAGTAACATGCTCTCTTCGATGTCACCAGAACAATGTTATTCATAACGAAAATAAAACTTGGGAAAACCCCGACAAATTTCACCAATCCCAGCACTATTTAGCGTCGTTTTTCGTAACTCGATAGCCGCGAAGAATGATCTCAATGCCTGGGTGTGTATCAATGAGAATAACCCAAAAACCATCAGTTTATTATTAACCCATCAAATCCGAGAACGAACCACAATCGAACCGATGATCACAAGGCATTCAAATTATAGGTTGAGTTATTATTTCTAAAACATAAATGTAAGCGCCCATTAGCCAAACCATCATAAATCAGCAGCTTCTCTTAACCGTGACGAATCATCATCCTTCTGTTCTATAATATTCTCTTCGCTGAGGCCAACATCAAAAGCCCCCTGGCCAAGAAGGGAGAAAGGTTAACAGAAAAAGGATACAATTTGAATAAAGGATCGTTTACCACTTCAAACCGCACTGATTTTAATGCCTCTCCACCAACGAGCGGAGAAAATTCCGGTGACAGTTTTCCAAATTGTATCCTTTCATCATACCACTCTTATCACCGTATATCTTCATCACCAGCATCCTCCGGGAGACAAGAAGTGTGGAAAAATAAATACCAAAACCGTCCTCAAATCAATTCTTCGCCTATCTTCGAATTGGCAATCGAGAACTTATCAAATCAAATTACCTCCTCGTTGAATGGACCGGCCCGACCATTTTGCCTTAACCCTTTCACTATCCCCTTTTTGCAACCGTCCTAAAACGGAGAATCCGCACAGCAATGTTTCGGCTTCGGAAGCATTTCCAATTCATAACAAATCTTCGAGCTCAGGAAAACTGTGATTTAGCTTTCCTCAGGTCTGCCGCGTCCTTCGTTCCCGCTCACCATCCTTATTAAACATTGGCAAAGGGACGTCCTAACCAG
Source organism: Aedes koreicus (assembly GCA_024533555.2). Taxonomy (NCBI): domain Eukaryota; kingdom Metazoa; phylum Arthropoda; class Insecta; order Diptera; family Culicidae; genus Aedes; species Aedes koreicus. The sequence continues at coordinate 135,241 of JAHHFK020005003.1, forward strand.
TACGGTGGTACTGAATTGGCTCTGCGACAAAATTACACTTCCATCCGTCGGCAGTCCTCCTACGCGTGTTTATTACAACTGTGGAACACACGAAAGTTTCAGCAGAAGACTAATTCACCGTACTTCATCAACTCACAGGAAGAAGAACGTATCGTGCCTCTCACCCTCAGCTCCTAGTCACCATTTTGACGCATCTCCATCATCCAATCTGTGCGCCACATACCCTACATTCATCCCATCATTTCCAAAGTTTCACCATTCTCAGTGTTAAAACGTTGTATACTTTTATTATCTTATAAATATGATATATAGATTTTCTCTATCTCTCGTTCGTTTGTTCGTTCTTATTCAAGTTGCTATTAATTATCCATGTGCGGCGAAAATGTTTAAATCCATCTAAAAAAACAAACATTTGTCAAGCCAAATGCGAATGAACCACGCAGCCCCGAGCAGTAGCCTACTTTAATTGGATTTTCCTTACTAACAGAGATAGCCCACCATAGACTGAATCGCTTTCTTCCTTTAGGATTTCGTTTGAATTTTCCCCTCCTAGCAATTTTGGGAGCCTTTTGTTTTCGGTTCTTAGCGCATTGCTCTAGACTTTAGGAAAAATAGCCTGTTAATCTTTCATTTCGTTTTTTCTCCATTCACTCGCTTCAACAAATCGCTTAAGTTTCCCATCGTTTGAAAGTTTATTCTTGTAAAAACGTTACTTTTCCGTTTCCACTTAATCAGATTGAATGAAGCGATGCATGAGCAAATCCAAATAATAACATCACAATTGCATCACAATTTGCTTAGGAAAAAAATAACACATTGGTTGAAATTTACTCATTCTATCAGTTTAGATTTTAAGCGTGTTTTTGATGCAGAATTCTATCCTGTGTGCGTCTTCTTTGCCAGTCGTTTTGTTTTTAAATCTAGATCCTGCTAAAGCAATTTTCAAACATTTGAAGGAACGTTTTAAAAAAAAGTGTTTTGTGAAAATTATAAAACAACAACAACAACAACAATCAACTCCCATTGGACGTCATCAAGCTAAATAAATAAACTAAAGCTAATCAACTCACATTGTTCACTCTCTGCATGAAACAGATACTGAATCTTTTTGCATACACGAACAAAATTATCAAACTAGATGAAAGAGTTTTTTCTTTGTCATTAATTTTATATAAATAAAAAACAGTTAAACGATTATTAAACTATTTTTTCACATTTTGTTTTCCTTATGAAATTATTTTCCTCTAAGTTTTTACTGGACATGATAAAAATACTATAGTTTTACTTTGTTACTACAGTGCATTTTTCTTTAGATTTTGATACATGATTAATTAATCAGTTAATCGATAATTTAGAAAACTTTGAAACAGATTGCGTGCGCTTCTATTGTTTTCTTATTCTCATCTTGACAAGTACGGGGCGAAGGTTTACGTTACAGTTTGAGAGAGGGAGACAGAAAAAAAAAACGTTGTTTTGGAATAAATCGGATGTGTTGCAATAAATCTAGGACTTCGAACGAACTGGAAGACATATATTTGCCCAAGCAACACAAAACTAACAAATTTGGTGGCATTAACTTGATTGTGACTTAATTGAGTTGCATTCAAGTAACTTCAACTGATTTGCATCGAGTGTGCTGCTAGGGTTGTTCTATAGTCAACGAAATTTTGTGGAGTGTTTATCTGATTGGGAACACTTCAGTCCTTCATCTTCCGAGACTAGTTTGCGTTGGTAGGATTTAGTGGACATTTAATTTAAAAATATATTTTGACCTTTTGAGTGAGTCACAATTTCAATGGTTTAGTGTCCACTTATTGAGCACATTTATCGATCTGACGGCACCGATGGTGTAGTGGTAAGCGTGGTTGCCTCTCACCCCAATCGGTCTGGTATCAATTCCAGTCGGCGTCGTTCGGATTTTCTGAGACCAAACATCAAGTATTCTCTCAGAAGGGAGGTGAAGCCGTTGGTCCCAGCCCGTGAGTTGATGGGTTCAAATTGTTGGGTTTTGGTCGTTCCCCTGGTGTGATGAACCAGCTTCAGGCTGAGAGTAACGTAAATACGAAACAACCGTTTATCGAACATAAATATTGTTAAAGTACACGATTCTCTATGCCGAATTCAAGCATAATCAATGCAAATTTTTGCTTGCTTCATTCGTCTTCTCCAGATGGCACGTTATTCGATTGCAGTAAGTAAAATGGACTAAGCATCAATATCCAAAGACCATCGTAAAATCATAAGATTATTAAATAATTTTTAAATTAATTTTTTTTTTTTATTAAAATTGAAAAGCGAAATTTTATTTGCTAGCTATAAACTATTTATTGAATTCAATTTATTGAAATTCGTGCCTCACATGTTTAGACCCGTTTTCGTACAACACCTTCCAAGGCAAAGTTGAACAACAAACAGGAAAAACAATCGACCTTGTCTTAACCAGTTCCTCCATTTGAATAATTCTGACAGTGTGCCTGATATTCGAAGAGTACACTTCACTCCATTCATCGTTGTCTGGATCAGTTTTAAAAGCTTCACTGGGAAACCATTCTCGTGTTTTTTTAACATCTGATTAATAACTATCCAACAACTACAATTGTTCACGATCCAATCCAAGGTACCAATCAACTTTTTCCCGACTGTTGTGACAGCTTGCAAAATCTAACTAAAACTTCACTTTACCTTCGTATGCTCTAACGTCTGCAATAAAAAATAGACAATTTTTGGAAGGAACTGAAAAACCCAGATAATGCATCCATGAAACAAATCCTTAAATCTTAGATTTATCGATCCTTTTTTCAAAAGCGGTCTTACGACAGTTGATCAGGCACTTGGCCATGACCGTAGAAAAGAACTATCCCAAGTAGCACACTACGGTCATAATTAGTTGTAGTAACTTGATTAAGACTTAGCAGGTCATATTTATGTTATCTCAACTGAATGGCAACAAGTGTGCTACTGGGGATGTGTAGATATTCTTCAGCTCATTGGATTTCTGATCAACTTCTCCTCGGATTTGGTCACAACATTGTTGTAATAAACCCCGTGGTTAGCCACATTGATGTTTCGGCGGTCCATCTCTTTCAACAAGCTTTTGTCGTAGTGACACAATGTCAGATCTGGTCAAAACATGACATCTTCTCCCACATGGTGCTTTCGGAAGTACAGTGGCTTTGACATCCCTTGTCATAGAGCATTTGAGCAAGGGTTCTAGCTTCGGTATTCTGCTTGAGTTATCGATTGGGGCGGTATGCCTGTAAGCCTTCGTGATAACGAATACTCAGCACTGTACTACGGGCATACCTTTGGTGGCTTATGATGGATTCACGACATTTCCATGGAGCTGCCAATGGGCAGTTCCACTCCAGCTTTTACGTTGAGGCTTTCGAGTCGTCGTAAAGGTTTCCATTTACGTTTTGAACATGCGCCATACGGGTGGGTGGGTCCTTCCTTAGCTCAGTCGGTAAAGGCGCAGCTACAAAGCAACACCATGCTGGAGGTGGCTGGGTTCGATTCCCGGTCTGGTCCAGGAATTTTTCGTAAAGGAAAATTTCTCGACTCCCTGAGCATAGCGTATGATCGTACTTGCCACACAATCATACGAATGCTAAAATGGTACTTGGCATCGAAAGCTCTCAATTAATAACTGTGGAAGTGCATTTAGAACACTTGTTGAGTTGAGAGCAAGCAATAAGCTTGAAATGCTAAAGAAGAAGAAGAACATGCGCCATATGGTATTTCTAGGAAAATGTCACACTTAAGCCAGCATCCCAAGTAACACCAGAAACATCTTCTTTGACAAGAATATAAGAAGTTTGTTGTAAAAAAGTCGTGAGGATGAAATACCAAACATGTCTAGTCTTGAAAAAGTTTTCAGGATGTTTGTCATCTTACCACTACGAACTATGTTTACTCACTTTTGAGTATCCATACTTTTGACTGATTTGAGTCAAACGTACTTCATTTTGGATTGTTTGGAAATAGCGTGTATGCTAGATGTTTGTAAATATGTTGATAGGTTGCATTCAAGATGAATTTTAAACATGTTTTTAACATCCTCATGCAATAGTGAAATCATTCCGAATAGATTGTGAATCCAATACAGTGACGGCTGAAAATATGTTTATTTGAAATACTGGAATAAAATAAAAGACTACCTAAATGTAAGCTTGTGATGCCACACACTGATTCAACTAGAAGCCAAATTGGGCATATGGGTTTATTCAAATGTAGCATAAAGCAACAGTTTGTGAGAATGTTTAGTATTTTTTATAAATTGTTACGTTTAATTTGTGGGGGAGTCTTTTGAGATGTAGCTACGCACAACATAATAGAAAAATTGTGTTTGTATTTTCATTCATACTGACATTTCTCGGTTCAATTTTAAAACAAAAAACGCAGAAAATAAAAAAACGAACATTTGAAAATCAAATGTGTTACTAATGTTTTTACCCGTACTGTAGACTTGTACTGTAGGACTGTAGACTTGGTAAATCGCCATGTTGGTTTTTGTGAATTCCGTAAAGAAATCTCACTAAAATTCAATAATTTATTCGGGGTACCTTCTACGTGTTTAAATCCAATCGATGGCGCATTAAATTCGAGAAGGTAAAACGGAAAGTTGCACTGCTAACCTTGAGCCGCACATACAATTTTGATACAACTTCCATGCGCAAAGCAGTTTTTATTTCTCATTTGAAAAAGTAATAAACAATCATCTTTAACGCGTAAAATACCATTAGCTACGATATCGTTTCGCCATTAAAAAATCTTGTTTATATTTTTTTACTTTGTTCATGCCGTGCTTGCTTCGACAAAACATATCATTATGTTATAAGCATGCTGTTGGAAGCATCCACAGAACATAATATTTGTCTTATGGATGTCCTACAAAACATCTGGTATGACCTAAAAGATGTTAAAAAATGCCCCATTTTTTGGGCTTTTTGGGGTTTTGGGCGTGTAAAATATTATGTTATTGATGTAAAAAAAAAAAAAAATCTTTGTATAAAACGTGTTTTATTAACATGAATTATACGGGGTGTGTTGCTTGGGGGGAACCCAACACCTCGGGAATTTCCAGATGACCGTGCACGATTTTTTTTTACACTCCAATTCGTGGTGACTGTCTCCAAAACGAGAGCGAATTTTGAGCTGAAAATATACAATATTCTTGTTTTTGTCAATAGAAAGACGTCAAAAGGTTCCGAAAACGTCCACTAGGAGCACTGTTTGCAAAAGAGTTTGTTCCGTCACTAAGTGGGCCATGCCTTAATCGTTGCCGTCCATCACCATCACCACATCATGCTTCGTCAGGAAAATCTCCCTAACTATTGACACTTACACCGAAAAAAATAATTAATTTTAACAAGCGAGTAAGATTTCCCCTCGTTTAATTTCAAGCCAAAGGAGGTGTAAACAACGAAATTGTTTGCAATATTTCATGCGCCATGGAACAATGTTTGCATTCTTTCATATAACAGGCTAGATTCAGGCGTTACCAGGCTAAAATTTACATGATATATTCCATTATATTCTGCCAAATCTAGCATTCCTGTTGTGTGCATTAGATAACGCAGAAAATTCAATGTTTCTTTTTGTCAGTGTAGAAAATAATACCGAACTCGGTTGAATTTCATCTGCTGAGCGCTCGGTAGTCTGTTCGGTTCAAAATGGAACAACTGAGTTCTCGTTGAATGTTTACTTTCTCAAAATCTGTCAAATTTACCGAAAAACTCGGTTGCCAAAAATAACCGAACATCGGTTTACTCAAATATTACCGAACGCTGTCAAACAAACCGACTTTTTTGTTGCAATAACTGAACTCGGTTCTTTTGACTGTGTTGGAATTTTGGTAGAAATCGCTTCGAATCTAGCTTCGAATTTCATAATAATAAAACCATTTTTGTCAGTAACATTGTTTATTGATGCAAAAAGTTCTCATACATTTTCCTCTTTTCAAATTGCAAACCAGCGACATAACCTTCAACGTATGCATGGCAGTAAAAACAGATTATAGCGCAGGATGCTTGTGAATATAATTACAAAATTACAAATACTTACAGAAGATTTCAACTAAACGTGCATCCAGTTGTACCTAGAAAATGAGAAGAAAAATTAGTAATTTCTATTTAATTCCAACTACCTTTATTGCTTATCTTGACAGATACGCATATTTTGTCTATAATGTGCAGACTTCTTAAGCGTCGTGTACTAAAAGTCAAGTTTTACTACACGACACTGAAGAAGTCTGCACATTGTAAACGAAATACGCGTATCAGTCAAGATAAGCAATAAAGGTAGTTGGAATTAAATGGAAATTACTAATTGTTCTTCTCATTTTCTAGTAACAGGTATTCCACTAAACAGCACACACTCTCCAGGATTCATCCTGTTGTAGTCTTTCGGTAATTTTTTTCCATTTTCACCTGACAAAAAACACAGTGCGGAGAATTTTTGCGCCGCACAAGTGAGATAAAATGGCTGATGATTTTTCAGACCTTACTGAGTTAGCTAAAATAACCGAGTTTTTCGGTAGACATAGCCGTCGCGGAATTGACACGAAGAGAAGTGTTTGACGTTTAAGAATATTCAGCGAATGCTCGGTTCAGTTTACCAAGTTCTCTCGGTTTTCGTGTACCGAATCCCTTCTGTACCGTGCTGTTTGGTTCATCTTTCATTTTAATCTGTCAAAAATATCTCATATAGTAACCGAAATTCGGGTTTGACTCAAAAAATACAAACGAAAACAGTATATATTAACGGTTTATTCGGTTTCTTGTTGGTAACCGATGTGGTTCGGTAGAAAATTGAACCGAGTTCGGTGTAATTTTCTAAGTGTGTTGTCTTCAGCTGCTTCTTCTGGGAGGTGGCCTGCTGCTCCGCACGCTAAGATCAGAATACATAAAGATCGTTAAAAAGTACCAATAGTCGCTCAAAAGCGCACATACCTAAATTATGCGTAAATACAAATTACCTTATATTGGGTAATAGTATTGCTGGAAGAGAAACGTTATATATAACTAATTTCTTATCGTTACTTTTTACTCAAAATTGGGTATTTTTTGTAGTTTTATTTTACAGAATGCTTCAAAAAAGCCATGCAATTTAATAAGTTCTCCATTTCGGATTAGTTTTACAAATTGTGCACACAAGGAGAAACAATGTTTAAATGTATGACAGATTTTATTTTGTATTAAAAAAAAAGTATCAATAAAGAGTATGGATACATCCAAGTAAAGCTGAAGTGAAGGTAAACATCGCAGTATCTAGAACTGAAATTGATAATAACTTTCTGCTATTTTTTAAACTGTATGGAATTGGTTACACAGATAAAAAGAAACATTGAATTTTCTGCGTTAGTTAATGCACATAAAGGGAATGCTAGATTTGGCAGAAAATAATGGGATATTTCATGTAAATTTAAGCCAGAAAACGTTGTTGTATGGGGCATGAAAGATTGCAAACAATTTCGTTGTTTACGCCTCCTTCGGCTTGAAATTACACGAAGGAAAATTTTACGCGCTTGTTAAAATTAATTATTTTTTTCTGTGTATTATTGTCATTATCGACGATTTTATGCTCTTTTAACTTTGCTTAAACAGCTCGGAAAATAATTTTGCAAGAGCGCCATCGACGACGTTTAACCTCACTTTTGCATTATGTACCATTACACAGATAGAAAGAAAAATTTAAATTTCTGCGTTATCTAATGCACATGAAGGGAATGGAAGATTTGGCAGATGGGATATTTCATGTAAATTGGGGCCAGATTACGCCTGAATCTAGTCTTTCGCATGAAAGATTGCAAACAATATCGTTGTTTACGACTCCTTTGGCTTGGAGTTCAACGAGGGGAAATTTTACGCGCCTGTTAAAATTCATTATTTTTTTCTGTGTATGTTCCTCCACTACAGAGATTTTTTTCTGCATCGACCCAAAATTGATGCCGAATTGCACCGTTCGGCACAAATTCTTGTTGGTCCACCAGGATCCGTCGGAGCTAGAATGCAATGCAAAAGTTATTGCTTCAAAGATTTTGACATGAGTAAACTATTTATTGAGAGATTAATAAGAAAATTAATTACGTTTTCACTTGGAAAAATATGGCGACCGCTTTGCTTCAGTGACGTAAAATTTATTCAATTTTAGGTAAATAATAACGTCCAATATTGGAAAGTGAACATTACCCAAATGTCAGTAAAAATTACTGTTTATTATCGTTAAATTTTACCGATATTTTGGGTATTTTCAACAATACCTAATTTTAGGTATTCTCATCTTAGCGTGCGGTCGCAGAACTTCCGAGCGAGTGTTCCGTCCACTAGACTGAAGTGTTCTGTTGCCTTGCCGGCATAGCATAGCTACGATGAGGAAGAATTCGTTAAAGACATTCATCTCACCATGAAACGGAACCCGTCACTAATACTTTTCTTCACGCAATAAAATCCTCGAAGACACTCCTCTATCGCTCACCTGAGCACGTCCATGCAACCGTGGGAGATAGGGAGGATTTGGAACCCACACAATCTTCAATAGATGTCAAAGGAATAGGGATATGAGTAGTCGGAGAGAATCGTTGAACAGAATGCCTTTTTTCGTGTATAGAACAAAAAAAAAATATTGAAAAATGGTCGTTGGAAGCATCAAATCACAGAAGTTTAAGTGATGCTCCATATTCTCTTCAAACGGTTGGGACTTCAGCATTGACTATAGTCCTAGCTCTATATGGCTTATGATTATAGCGACATTACTCGCTCTCTGAGAATATCCGTAGTCATCTTACGGTTACGGGCTTCTAGCATTAATTAATTAATGATCTAGCTTTGTACGGCTCATGGTTAGAGTGCCACTACACGCTCTCTGAAAATTGAACATCGTATAACGGAAGCGTGAATTGTAATCCTATGCTGTTTGCCATTTTCAGGCCAGCAAAATGGAAACCGGCTTGGGATCATCACTACCTTGACCGGAAAACTGATTCAACCCTTGATTTCTGTCACATTTCCATCAATTCTAATCTTCTTCAACTCACAGAGCAATAATCTATATCGTCGGATTAATTCCCTACTAAATCCCAGTGACCCACTACCATTTAGACGCTTTAAAAGTCTACATCATCGTGATGAACTGCGTTGATAACGTATCTGCAGTGTCTTGGTGTTGCCTCACGATTTCGCTGCTGTGTGATCAGCTCAAATCACGATGTTTTTGCCTCTTTTTTCAATCTTCGGGCTCAAGCACGTCACTAATCAACGCAGCCTTCTTCCTGCTAACTATTCCCGTAAGGCTTTCACACACTTTTCCTCTACACCGGTGAAAAGTATCCTGCTTATCATCTAGTTATGCGCATCGATCGACAACTCTAGGTCGCCTGACATCCGCCTCGGATCCGAATCACTTTTCATTTTCCCGAGGGTGGAACGTTTTGACTATTCAACAGTACGTGAACCCGACCACGCAAATATTTTCACAAAACGTCAAATTGAAACAACCTTAAGCATGAAAAAACGATAATAAATTTTAAATTTTGACGGGTGAGATAATATTTGCTGCCATAATCGAACAAGGCACACTTCGATCATGCGTTTTCTTGAGTTGCTGCAAGGCACAACAGGATCGGTACACAGAGACAAATTTGATAGTCAATTTTACCATTATTGGAGGTTAGGATGACTATTGCAATACAGTGATTTTGAACCGACTATGAGCATGGTCAAAACGACCATTAAAAATAGTTGATTCAACATTTACATTCCATTTTCATGATTATTGTAACCATTATATGCAATAGTCATCTTGACCATGATTTAATTGTCGGTATAACGATAGAATTTTTCTCCGAGTAGTCTTCTTGCAATTTGCTGGCACCAGATTAATGCGACGCTTACTGCTTGGCCCGTTTTTCGGAAACGTTTGAGAACGGCCTCGGAATCCTCTGAGGGCATTTACATTTAGCAAATTTCAACGTTGTCCAAGCAGAAGTGCCAGATCAAATGCCTTCTTTCGTCTTCCGGCATCCTGAAAACTGAACGAAACAGGATGAAACCGTTAAGTACTGTCAACACAAATTTCTGTTAAAAAATTCAATAATCGACCACTAGATACGTTACCATAAAATAAACTTAGCCATTACAACTTGTTTGCATTGATCTTCTAACGGATGTTGCCCTCCTAGTGGTGTGAGGCAAACTACAAAAAGTTCTGTTCAATATCATGCACATCCATGGAGCGTCACAAAACTTACAAATTAACATTATAAATCGTGTAAAGTTCTGGAACGTTTCATTCATTGCGGATAATTTTGTATACAAAAGTTTGTCTTCATTACAACTCTTTCATGCAAGTTTCAGCTTCGTGTGGAAGGAAATACGATTTTAAATGCTCTGATATTTACACCAAAATGAAAGTTCATTTTGAACTCATTCAAAATACTTCAAAAACAGTTCAAACCCTACATAGATAACAAGAAACATTTAATTTTCTGCGTTATTTTATGCTCATAAAGGGAATGCTAGATTGGGCAGGCATTAATGGGATAGTTCATGTAAATTTAACTTTGATTACGCCTGAATCTATTCTATTGTATGAAAGATTGCAACCATTGTTATATGGCGCATGCAAGATTGCAAACAATTTCGTTGTTAACGCTTCCTTCGGCTTGGAATCAAACGAGGGGAAATTTTACGTGCTTGCTAAAATTCATTAATTTTTTCTGTGTAATACAGGCAGCAAGTCAATTTGCATTACTTTGAGTTATTTGGTCAAAAATGAGTTGGGCAGTTTGATTTCCAGTTTCTATCTACAGTGTTATTGCACATCACATTTTAATAAATTTCCAGTTTAAAAAAAAACAAATGCAAACATTGCGTTAGTTTTTTAATGAAAAATCAGATCAAGCACGGTTTTAAGAAACCTTAAAAAATCCTTTTTTTTAGCAAAATAATAACGAATAGATTGAACGCAACGCATCCGAAGAATAGTTCTACCAATTTGACGAATAATCGATTTCAACTAAACATAAACTTTCGCTCCAATAATTTAAAAATGCATTCTAATTTTTTACCTAATTACTGTTTGATAACTTACATTATTACATACTCTTAAAGATTTTACTCTCATTCTGCGACACACCTCTGCCACCACCAATCTCTCCAACATAAAAAAAACTCACCACTATCATGCTCTCATCCAAAACGATGACCACTCATGCAATTGATTCAACCTAGCTTCGTCCCTCTCCATACTTCACCACGCTCACTCACAACTCTCGAACTACTAAAGATGTATGTCTTCGATCTCACCTACAACCATCATGTCACCTATCTAACCCTCTCGTAACTTCTTTTTTTCGTTGTCATCCTTCGAATCAATCTCACCCTTTCTACTTCTCTCTCTCTCTCTATCTGTGTGTGTATCTCAATCTTTCGTTTTCTTCTCACCATATGACCCTCCCCCCAAAGTACCGTACTTTCTTATTTCTCTCATCTCAATTTTTCTCCCAATGATATCAAATATTAGTAAAACATACCAATCTAACTGAAAACATTGTTCGTAATACAACCCCTTTTCTGTTCTTATAGGAAATTATTCACGTTTAGCATGTGAAATACAGTTTGTACGTTCGATGGGTTATTATCTCATTCAGATTTACATACCATCCGGATTAATTGTAATCATATCGTGGGTATCATTTTGGCTAAATAGAAATGCTACACCAGCACGTGTTGCACTAGGTGTAACCACTGTCTTGACAATGACAACACTGATGTCGTCAACGAATGCTGCCTTACCGAAAATATCTTATGTAAAATCGATTGACGTATATTTAGGCACATGCTTCGTCATGGTATTTGCCAGTCTGCTGGGTATATAACAATTTTTACTTACTTATATATACATATTTTTATATCTATATATATTCACTATTTGCTACTTGTACAAAAAAAAACCAGTCTCTTTCGTGTTTGTGTTACTCCATGTACTTAGAAGTTTGTTGAGGCACCCAAAAGAAGAACAGCCGGGAATTTTCATTCTACTCCCTGCCATTCAGTCCCTCGAAGTCCACCGGTTCGCATAGGGTCCTAACGCTTGAGCTGTAGAAAGAGCGAGAGAGAGAGTGAAAGCTGTTCCAAAAATTAGTCTTGCATGATTTAATTTTTGTTCAGCTTTCCGCCTTGAGAAGGTTCCATTCAACCGACTATGCATATTATGCTTGCTAACAAGTGTTAAAACCCTAGCACGGGGTCCGAGGGATCCAAAAATAAGCCCGAGCAGAGTAGCATGAAAATTCCCACCCGAAGCAAAGTCTGAACGATACGAAAAAACAAACCGGAAGACCCAAGCTTTTTCAAAGTCAGACAGAAGCGCATAAGCAATAAGATGAAAAGAAACAAAACTCACCTATCACCCTCATAGAAAAAAAAGCAGTCGAGATCTTGCAATTAGAAATGTCCAGTTCAGAAAATCGAGCTTTCACACTTTCGATATCTCATTCACTTTCACACCAATTCAGGCAAAAGTTTGATACCGTACTTCACGCACAATCAGAACTATGACCTGATAGCAAACGAGTCGCACTGAAATTGTAGAGGAAGAAAACTATGTGAATCGAAAAAAAGAAAACAAAGAATCCAACAGCTCGATGGGTCTCACTTTCGACTGAGATTACCTTTTAAACTTCTCTCACACATACACACATCGACACCGACACCGACACCTATATGTTAGCATTAGGTCAGAATGTGCGTCAAACCCACGTTCCCAAGATGACATGCCTTAGCGTAATTGTAATTGTCACCCTTCACACCTTCTCTTTCTCTGTCATTTTTGAGAGAGTTAAACAGTAAAGAACAACAACAAAACACTCACACAGCAAGAGAAGTTGGCTCGAACTACAGTCAGGAATCAAAGAAAAATTCGATAAATTCATCTAAACTTTGATTTTTTTCTTGTATGACTAACGCTAAAGTTGAACAAAAATACAGCAAAAAAACAAAAAATGCCAATATTTCGCTTAATTCCAGTAACAAAAATAAATCCGTTTGTTTTGCTTTCCATACCCTCTCACTTAGTTTCCCACTGTATTTCTTTTCTTACTATATTTGCTTACTATGAGTCTTTCCGTATTTAAAAAACAAATGTTGTGGCACAGAGATTATTTTTATTTAAAAAATACTAAATCTAGATCGAATCCTATCCCAAAAACAGGGGAAGGATAAAACTGCACTAGCAATTCTGTTTTCGTTCGGACACGCGGGGGAAATGCCAAAGGGAGCTAGGAAAATGTTGTAAAACTTTGTATCATGATATTTTTGCTATTTACAAAAGTAAGTATTTGAAAATAGATTTAGGTCCGCTTGCCTGAAACAATCTTTTAAATCCCGCAGAGTGTTGCTTGCAAGTCGTCCTACCGTCATTTTAAAACAAGTCATTTATGATGCCCGAGTAAACTCGATGACAGCGTCCAATAGATCATTGCACAGAATGTATTAACCTCACTTTTTTGATAGTTCAGGGAGCTTGTTTACAAGGTGTTAGAAATTGAACCGCTCAAACGAAATTTTTCATTGGATTTTTTTCATTGGAAATGATGTAAAATATGCACTGGTAACTGTTTTCCGGCAATTTCACTTCAATCGTAATAAATTTAGAGAACAAAATTGTAAACCGATCTTACAGAAAATATTCTAAGTCCACGTAAACAAGCTCCCTGAACTGTCAAAACTGCATTGATGACGCCATCGTGAAATGATCTATAGTGTCTGTTGTGGTAGCATAAGTGCAATGGTTTATTATTTTTGACTCAGTTTCAATAACATGCCCGTGATCCACAAATAACTCAGTTCCGCGAAAAACAAGAGTTACGCAGAACTTGTTAGTAACAACGTGTATAAGTTGCGTGAAAAATGTCCGCATATTTTTTATGTAAGATATATTGTCACAGTTTATAACCTCTACACTGACTCACATTATTAAACTCATCGAGCAACATTATGAGTAATAATGACATTTGGTCGTGTGACGTTTTTTCGAATGACATTTCGTCGAATAACATTCCGTTGCAAGACATTTCGTCGAATGTCATTTTGTTGAAGAATATGTCGTTGGAAGACATCCCGTGTAGGTACATTATGTTGAATGACATAAATGTCATTCAACATAATGTACCTACACGGGATGTCTTCCAACGACATATTCTTCAACAAAATGACATTCGACGTTTCGTAGGAATTCCATTAGCAGAATAACAATTCGTTAAATTGCAGTTTGTTGAATTGCAGTTTGTTGAATTGCAATTCGTCGAAGAAATATTCGTCGTATGACATTTCGTCTAACAACATTTCGTCTAAGGACATTTCGTCTAAACAAATTTCGTCAAGTTACATTATGTTGAATGATATTTCGTCGAATGACGTTTCGTCGAATGATGTTTCATTGAGCAAAGCTTCATCGAATGAAGTTTCTTCGAATTACAATTCGTCAAATTACTACATTTCATCGAATTAAATTTCGTCAAAAGACATTTCATCTAGTTACATTATGTTGAATGATATTTCGTGGAATGACGTTTCGTGGAATGACGTTTCGTCGAATAATGTATTGTTGAATGAAGCTTCGTCGAATGAAGCTTCGTCGAATGAAGCTTCGTCGAATGAAGCTTCGTCGAATGAAGCTTCGTCGAATGAAGTTTCATCGAATTACAATTCGTCAAATTGCAATTTAATCGAGTAACTATTTGTCTTAGGACATTTGCTCGAATGACGTTTCGTCAAATAACATTCCGTCGAAAATAATTTCGTAAAGTTACACTTTGTTGAATGCCATTTCGTCGATTGAAATTTCGTCGAATGAAATTTCGTCGGATGACATTTTGCTGAGTGACATTATGTTGAATGACTTAACGTTGTATGAAATTTCGTAGATTGATATTTCGTTGAGTAACAATTAGATGCATGACATTTCATTGAATGTTAGTTTTTGTCTAATGTCTAATGTCTTTGAATAACATTTTGTCAAAATGACAGTTTGTTGAATGATAGCTCGTATAGTAACATTTCATCAAATAACATTTAGTAGATTTACAATTCATTGAGTGAAATTTCGTCGAATGACATTTCATCAAATGATATTTAGTTGAATGACGACATTTTATCGAGTCCAACGAGATTTTGCCTGATGGAAAAATGTCGTATGAATTTTTTTTAAATTAAATTCAGACGGATGACATTTTGTCGAATAATATTTCGTTGAACAACTTCTCGGCGAATAACATTTCGTTGAACAACATTTCGTCAAATAACATTTCTTCGAGTGTCATTTTGTAGAATGACATTTAATCGGATGAATTTTCGTCAACTGACACTTCGTCGAATAACGTTTCATCGAATGCATTTTCACCGGATGGAACTTCGTAGAATCACATTTCATAGAATCAGATTCAATCGAATTTCTTTTCATAGAATAACATTTTGTAGAATACCATTTCAGGGAATGAAACTTCACCAAAAAAAAATTATCGAATGAAAACCAATTCATGGAATTACATTCCATCGAATAAAATGTCATTGACTGAAATTACGAATAACACTCTGATAGAATTTCATTCAATGAAATGAAACTTGATGAAAATTTCGTTATATTGAATGGCATTCAATTATTTCTGAATGACGCTGATTACATGACCTCTGATAAAATGATATTCTATGACATGACATTTTATAGCATATCATTAGTTGAAATGTATTTTATTAAAGGCAATAAGGTAAAAACTTGTTCTATGACATATCATGTCATGAAGTAACTTTCTATGAAATTTCATTCGATTAAATGGCAATCTTTGAACAGTGATTTCCATCAATTGTAATTTCGATGATATGTATTTTCGATTAAAAGTTATTTCGATAACATTTAATTTCGATGAAATGCAATTTCAATAAAATATATTTTCAATTAAATGTTAAATTTCGATGGAAAGTAAAATTTTGATGAAATTTGATTTTGATTAAATGTTATGTTGATGAAATTTTATTTTAATGAAATGTAATGCGATGAAATTTCAGGAAATTTATCTTGAAAAAAAGTTATTTTGATGAAATGAAATTTCGATGTAATTTCGATGAAATGTAATGCGAAAAATCTTCATCGAATGAAAATTTATCGAATGATATGTCATCTGACTAAATTAAATAGAATTACATTCCGGCGAATGACATTACACCGAATTAAAATTCATAGTATTAGTGAACGTAATTTCAATGAAATGAATTTTCGATTAAATGATTTTTCGATGATGTATAATTTCGATTGTATGTAATATCGATGAAATGTAATTTTGATGAAATTTTATTTTGATGCAACGTTTTGTATCTCGATTAAATCATGAAATTGTATCTCTATTCAATGTTATTTTGGTGAAATGTAATTTCGATAAAATGTAATGCGAAGAATCTTCATCGAATTAAAATTCATGATGTGATATATCATCGGGCTACATCACATGGAGATACATTTCGGCGAATGACATTTCAGCGGATTAATTTTCATAGTATAAGTAAATGTAATCTCGATGAAATAAATTTCCGATGGAATACATTTCCGATGAAATGAATTTTCGATGATATGAATTTTCGATGAAATACAATTTTGATTATATGTAATTTCGATGAAATGTAATTTCGAAGAAATGTTATTCCGGTGAAATGTTATTTCGATGACCTATAATTTTGATGAAATGTAATTTCGATGAAATGTAATTTCGATCAAATTTTCTCTCGACTAAATGTTGTCTTGATGAAATTGAATTGCGTTGAAATTTAATTTCAATTAAATGTGATTTCGAGGAAATGTTATTTCGGTGAGGTGTAATTTCGATGAAATTTAATTTCAATGAATTGTTATTTCGTTTAAATGTAATTTCGATTAAATGTAATGCGAAAAATCTTCATCGATTGAAAAATGATCAAATGATATATCATCTGACTACATTACATAGCATTACATTTCGGCGAATGATATTACACCGAATTATGTATTAGAAAATATAATTTCGATTATATAAAATTTTGATTAAATATAATTTCGATTAAATGTAATTTCGATGAAATGTAATTTCGATGTAATGTGATTTTAATGAATTGTTATTTCGATGAAATGTAACTTCAATTGTATTCAGTTTCGATGAATTGTAATTTTGAAGAGATTTTATTAAGATGCAACGTAAATTTTCTTTGAAATTTAATCTCGATTAGATGTTAATCATCGAATAAAAATTTATGATATATGACATCTGATCACATTACATATAATTACATACCGGCGAATGACAATTCACCGAATTAAATTTCATGGTATTATTAAATGTTATTTCGATGAAATTAATTTTCGATGAAATGAATTTTGTATGTATACAATTTCGAAAATATGTTATTTTGTTGAAATGTAATTTCGGTTAAATGTTATTTCGATGAAATGTAATATCGATTAAATGTAATTTTGATGAAATGTTATTTCAATTAAATGAAATTTCGATTAAATGTAATTTCGATGATATGTTATTTCGATGAAATTTGGTTTCGATGAAAATTTATTTCGATGAAATGTATTTTCGATAAACTGTTATTTTGATGAAATTTAATTTTGATGAAATGTTACTGCAATGAAATGTAATTTCGATTTAATGTTAAATTGAAAAGTAAATTTTGAAGAAATTTATTTTCGATTAAAGGTTATTTTGATGAAACTTATTTTGATGAAATATAATGCGATGAAATTTCTTGAAATTTTATTCCGGTTATATGTTAGCTTGATGAAATGTAATTTCGATTAATTGTAATTTCGATGAAATGTAATGTGAAAAATCTTCATCGAATGAAAATTTATCAAATGATATATCATCTGACTACATTACATAGAATTAGAATCAGGGTAGTGACATTACACCGAATTATATTTCATAGTATATGTAAATGAATTTTCGATAAAATGAATTTTCGATGATATACAATTTTGATTAAATTTAATTTCGATTAAATGTAATTTCGATGAAATGTAACTTCGATTCTATAACATTTCGATGATATGTAACTTCGTTTAAATAAAACTTCGATGAAATGTAATTCCGATGATATGTTATTTCTATGAAATGTAATTTCTATGAAATGTTATTTTTATGAAATATAATTTCGATGAAATGCAATTCCGAAGAAATGTAATTTCGAAGAAATGTAATTTCGATGAAATGTTATTTCTATGAAATGTAATTTCGATGAAATGAAATTTTGATTAAATGTAATTTCAATTAAATCTTATTTCGGTTAAATGTAATTTCGATTAAATGTAATTTCGATGAAATGTAATTTCGATGAAATGTAATTTTGATTAAATGTAATTTCGATGAAATGTAATGCGAAAAATCTTCATCGAATGAAAATTTATCAAATGATATATCATCTGACTACATTATATAGAATTAGATTCCGGCTTATGACATTACACCGAATTAAATTTCATTTTTTTTTTCCTCTGTTCGGGACATAAACCACTGCGACCAGTAATTTGATCTATTGTAGTATATCCCGTATCCTTTGTTTAGTGCATGTCGAGTTACTTCATCACTATTGAGAAATGATGAAGTATTCGGTGTTGTTACAGTTGTCATTGTTTGTTTTGTTGGCAATGAATCGAGTTTTATTGAAAGTTTCCGCTATTTAAACCCTTTGTGAGCGACAGTACTCTTCAAAGCCGCGCCCCTTTATCCGTCAAAACCGGATTCTTTGCAAACAAAACAAACAATGACTCCGATACTGACCATGCATCAGAACCCTAGTCATAATCAATTCAAACTATAGAACATCAAATAGAAAAATGAGAATTCACATAAATGAATACTAACCATGTTTCCCTTATTCCAAGCTCATCCTCGGTGGCTCAATCCGAGTATTGTCACTTTTCACAAGACATAAAATGTAATAAGGACTAATGTATGTTCCTTTGATTACAAAAACAAATATGTTCCCTAGTTTGAATTAATTCAGACAAGGGTTCGGTGGTAGATCTGATACCCCGTAACGCACCATGAAAAGGTGATCTACCAGCGTTACGGGAACCCATTTCATAAATTTCATAGTATAAGTAAATTTTATTTCGATGAAATGAATTTCCGATAAAATGAATTTTTGATGATATACAATTTTGATAAAATTTAATTTCGATTAAATGTAATTTCGATGAAATGTAACTTCGATTAAATATAATATCGATGATATGTGACTTCGTTTAAATATAATTTCGATGAAATGTAATTTCGATAAAATGTAATTTCGATGACGTGTTATTTCTATGAAATGTATTTTCTCTGAAATGTTATTTCTATGAAATGTATTTTCTCTGAAATGTAATGCGATGAAATGTTTTTTCGATGAAATGTAATTTCAATGAAATTAAATTCCGATGAAATGTTATTTCGATGATATGTAATTTCGATGAAATGTAGTTTCGGAGAAATGTAAAATCAATGAAATGTAATTTCAATGATATGTAATATCGATTAAATGTAGTTTCGATGAAATGTTATATCGATGAAATGTAATTTTGATGAAATTTTATCTCAATTGAATGTTATTTTGATGAAATGTAATATCGATGCAACGTTATGCGATGAAATCTGATTGCTTAACATAGAATTACATTCCAGCGAATGTCATTTCACCTAGGCAAATTTCATAGTAATAGATTTAATAGAATGATAGTTAATGGAATTACATTGAATAGAATTGCATAGAATTACGTATCATGGAATCACATATCAAAGAATGTCATTCCGGGTGATGTTTTCGATTAAATGAATTTAATGATAAAATATCGAATAATATTTTATCTAGTTGCATTTCTTAGAAATAAATTTCATGGAAATTAATTTTATCGAAAATTGTCTGCTAAAACCCTGCAAGCACAGAAAAACTTCCTTTCGCCGGCAATCCCCAGTTTTACTTATTGTTTCCCACAAATCTAGTCAAACTATTCCTGTATGGCATTTCCCCACGTGTGGCTTACTCCAATCTGATGAATTTATTGAATATCTTCCGGAGAAGAAAAGCAATCCCAGATCCCACTTGATGAGGAAGAACACAAACGACACACTTGAAAAATTGTTACCTCTTTCACCAAGTTAGCTTCAAATGCACCCGAACAAACAAAAAGAGATAAACGTTATACCATCCCAATCAAGGAAAAGCAAGTCCAAACGACTGACACAATCCACAGAGAGCCCGATTGCAATCATTTTCCTAGTTATTTTTTCCTTCTCGAAGTAATCAAAGCAATAGCATTTTCTCCTCAAACATAAGCACCTTGCTGCAAGCGCGCTAAATTAAATCAAATATCTCCAGCACACAACACTTTTGTTCATCTTTGATAAGCAGCAAACTAATCAAAACACTCTTGCAACTCAGCCAGAGCAAATAGAACATACGGCAAATGAAGAATCTCCTTCCTTCCCATTTCGACGATAAACAAAAAACGAACGACCAAGCAATTAAGAGATAGGGGAGCTCTGACGAGCAGTGAAAACAGAAGCCTCACGCCTTAGGCGATCCAATGAAAAGTGCAAGGAAGCAAACGAGCAAATTCCGATTAACAAAGGAATTAAAAGTGAAAAAAATAGCAAAAACAAATTAGCAATACGGCACGTGGTGGTGAACAATAGCGTTACTTTTAGTTGATTTGATGAATTTATCGAATTTCTCATCCCTCACCGTGTCAGACAAATGCAGCGCACTTCCATAAGCATTCATTCCATCGATCACAATCACCCTCACTCACAGCCTCACCTCACCTCACACGTAGTGAAATCATTTGCCACCTCTCGCCCTCTTCGGCTGTGCTGAAGAGGTTGACGTTCGAAATTTTCCGGAATTTCACCTTCCGATGCCTCCACGACACTGACTGTGTGGATCTCGTTCAAAACGGAACCGAAACTTGTGAACCTCCCACTAGGACGGGGGATCGAAGAGTTGTTCGATTCCTGATTTTGAGCGCGACGGAAATTGCGGAAAACTTCCTCCCCCCCCCCCCCCCCCCCCAGCGACATTCCCATCAATCATTCACAAATCGCAGTAGTAGTTAGATCGTTG
Source organism: Aedes koreicus (assembly GCA_024533555.2). NCBI lineage: Eukaryota > Metazoa > Arthropoda > Insecta > Diptera > Culicidae > Aedes > Aedes koreicus. The sequence goes on from JAHHFK020005003.1 coordinate 156,372, forward strand.
TCAGGAAGAAAGCAAACAAAACAGTATACGACCCGTGAGCTAATGAAAACGATCAATCCACTCATCAACCGCTCGAACTCAAACTAACTATAATCTATGATATCTCGTATCTTGGTGTAAATGTATTTTGTGTGTGCGTGTGCTTACTGAAACCTAGGTGTTTGTTTGAACCACAATTCTCGTTTTTGGTATTGTTTCGCTGTTGAACACTCCGGACTGTTACTGCCTAAGCGATACTGATCTTTTTCTCTTCTCTATCCCCAACTTTCCCCCAATTCAACACACATAATATTTGAAATTCCAAATCCGAAAACCAGAATACGCCACCGTCGGTTATATGGCGAAGCGGATACAGATGCGCAAGCAGCGCTTCATGGCAATCCAGAAGATTGCTGAGCAGAAGAAGAAACAGGCGGAGGACGCCAACCATCCACCTCCGCCGCCACCGGCCAGCGATCACAGTCATGGCCATGGCCACGGGCACAGCCACGGCCATCAACACACGCCGAAGCAGCAGATGGGCAGCCGTAGCGGTACTATGTCCAATGTGCCCCCCCATAATATCGCGGGATCACGAGGTTGTTCTATTGTAGGTCCACTGTTCCAAGAGGTCCGCTTTAAGGTGCACGACCCGAAGGCGCACTCGAAAGGTGGAACGCTGGAGAACACGATCAACGGGGGACGGGGCGGGGGTGGCCCACCGGGCGGCGGTGGGGGACCACCCGGCGGAGGCGGAGGCGGGCCAGACGAGGAATCGGGTGCACCGCAGCACCTGATACACCCCGGCAAGGTAGGTTGAGCTAGCTTTTGCTGTTGGGATGGTATCTGGGGGGGGGTGATAGGTTAAATTAACTGAAAATTAATTTTAGTTTAAATTACGAAATCGAAGGTAGAACTGATGAATCGATTCGTTGTTTTCTGCAACGAAACTTTTTTTATACATTTGATGAAGCTTCGTTCGTAATTATTGGCACACGCACAACTGTCAAAACCTCGAAGCATTTGTTGACACAAGAAGAACATTCGTGCGTTGTACGAAAACAATACAAAGAGCTACGAATATTTACAAATTAAAAAGAAACGTCTCTCTGGTGGCTGCATGAATGACTGACAGATCTACTATATCGGCTCTAAATGTAATTGAGAAAAAAGTGCATTCACGTGGAGGATTATTTATGAGATTATGGGATTCAATCCTGCATTTTTGGTAAGAGCTGTTCCTGAATCCGTGGCTGATCTTACTCGGCCATGGTGACTCGTAAGAAGATACTTGAATAATGAGTATGAAGTTATAACTCTCGACAGCGCTTTAATTTCTATTTTAGAATAAAAAAATTATTTCTGCCCATCCCAGCAGCAAGCAGCGATTTGCTGGTCTTCACGAAATTCAATTCGTGCATTTTACAAAAAGGTGTAATGATAGCATTTTACCAGATAAAAAGCAATATGAATGTTTCTTACAATGTACGAGACATTTGTTCCATGTACAAAATTCATGTTTAGGAAACGAGGGAAAGCTTATTTACGAAAATAAATGTTCAGTGTAATTTACTCTGGGGTACTGAGTGGTGTCGTCGACGTTCCGAAGTTTGCTGGCTGCCTTGCATCCACTGCAGAATACTGTTGAGATTACTGAGTAGTCAGACACCACTGTTACTAGGAACTGAGAAGGACTGACGAACCACGCATATACTTAAAAGAATAAGCAATTATAACGTATACTTCAATACTTCTATTCAATTTTCAACCTACCGTACATTCTATGATATGGCATTCGATGAAGTTACATTTTTTGAAATTGAATCCGATGAAATATCATTTGATAAAATGATATAGGGAAACTGCCCCCATATTAATCTCATTGTTCCTATATTCATCCTACGATGAATCAAACAATTGGGCAGTTGAGGGATTAGTTAGTAATGTTTGTTGTAGTTATTTAACGTAAGCAAACATTATTGGAAAACGAAACCGATCCTTCAAGTGCCCAATTGTTTGATTCATCGTAGGATGAATATAGGAACAATGAGATTAATATGTGGGCAGTTCCCCTACAATGAAATTACAATCGATGACATACAGTGGGGGAAAAATCGTTTAAACGCAATGTCATTTTAGCGTTTATTTTCAACACAAAAGATCTAGACGAAAAATCAAATATAGTTTGCATAGCCTATCAGAAGCACAATTTGATAGGAAGTTCATAATGACTTTTGAAAAAATTCCAAAAAAGGTGATATGGGGGGGTATTCCTTTAAACGCACTTGTAGTTTTATTAATCAAATCGAGTTCACAGTTCAAAAATCAACAATAAACAATAGTTAATACTTTGTTTGCTTTCCGTTTTTCTGAATAGTTTCGAAAATTCTTTTTGGCATTGATTTCACCAGCTTCTGCAGAGTTTTATCAGGTACCAAGCTCGAGGCTTCTCTTACGGCTGACTCAAGTTCACGAACTGTTTTAAACTGCCTTCCACCCGACCAGAAGGGCATAACATAAAAATAACAAAATTATAACAAACCTTGTTACGACTAACGGATTATGATATAAATTTGTTAAAAATGTTTTCATCTGAATAATTGTGTAACATACATATAAAAAGTTAAGATATAATACCCTGGGAGGCACAATCTGCGCGAAGAAATAGATTAATTATAACAATAGCTGATATAATTTTGCTACATCGGAACAAAACTGTTACAAATTTTGTTTTGTTTATGTTATGTCTATATCATAGTTTGCTAATATTTTGTTACCTCTTGAGGATTTTTTGTAACAATTTCTGTTATTTTAACTACATTCGCGATCTAAATTCTAACAACCTCTGTTATGAAATAGGCATAACTGAATAACAACACTTGAAATAATTTTATTATTTCCTTCTGGTCGGGCACCTTTGTAACAAGATCTCGAAAGGATTTAGATCCGGACTACGAGCTGGCCAATCCAGAAGACTGATGTCTCGTTCAGAAAACCATTTCAAAGATTGCTTGCTGACATGAATTGCTACATTATCCTGTTGAAATACGAAATTTTCCGGTCTTCAATAAACGGGATCAACACATCGTCCAGAAGCTACTTTTCCGAATTCATCCTGGTCGAAATGGTGGCGTCCATGGATCTAAAAACCGGCCCAAGACATAAGAGTGCCACCTCTAAAATTTCTGCTCAACTTTACCTGTGGAGATTTCCTTAAATCGTGCCAATAATATGCGGTGCAGTCTGGGCCATCCAAATTGAATTTCTTCTCGTCAGAAAAAATAACATTGTCCCATTCCGTAGTCCACGACATGTATTTCTTTTTAGCGAAATTCAATCTAGCGTTAATCTGAGCCGGTTGAAGATTGTTTTTTTTTTGCTTTTTTGTGTACTTTAAGTGGCCACATCCATGTAGAATCTGCCTTAGAAATGGAAAGCCCCATTTCTTGCTTGTATTGCGCAGCAGAGAAGTTTCCAGAGTCACCCATTTGTATACTTTGGTTCCGGCCACGATTGGTAATCTTCGAATTTCCCGTTGTTTTCTTTTTTACGCCATACTTCTTGCCTTTTTTCAACAGGTTCCTGATTGCTGCTTCCGATCTGTGCAATTTTGCGATTGCTCTCACCGCGACTTTTGAGTTCTCGAACCAGTGTTTGCTCCGACTGGCTTAAATACTTTCCTTTACCCATTTTGCCGAAAACAAGCAACAACTACTGCGCAACGCAAATTCAAACTCGTGTTTATGGCGAACGAGGGCTAAACAGTGTAAATATGACAGATTCGCAAGATAACAGTAGCATACGTTCGCTCAATGCGGCTTTACGTTAGTATGCGTTTAAACGAATTTCCCCTCTAATATCACCTTTTTTGGATTTTTTCAGAGATCACAATGAACTTCCGTGTTCTCAAAAACGTAACTACTGATAGGCTTTAGTAAACTGGGTTTGACTTTTTGTTTCGATCTTTTGTATTGGAAATAAACCCAAAAATGACCTTGCGTTTAAACGAATTTCCCCCACTGTATAATTCTTTGAATAGTAATTATATTAAATGTAATAAGATGAATTCTCATACAATGACATATCAGGTGATAAAGTGTTCTTCTGTGACATGTCATGTCAATGAAATGTCATTCGATAAAATGTCATTCTACGAAATGTCCTTCGATGATTAGTTATTTCATTTATATATAATTTTGATATCGAATAACATTTTATTTAGTTGCATTTCATAAAAATAAATTTCATGGAAATAAATTTTATCGAAATAAATTTCATCGAAATGAATTCCATCGAAATAAATATTATCGAATGAAATTTCATCGAAATAAATTTCATCGATCGAAATCTCATCTTATTACGTTTGATATAATTATATTTCAGTTGATGAAATTTCATAGGATTACGTGACATCGAATGTCATTTTATCAAATGAAATTTCATGGAAAATGGATTCCATTTCCACAAATGAAATTTTAAGGAATGAAACTTCATCGAATCACATCTCAACCAGCGAACCTCAGCGAATCACATTTTGAAGGAATTTTATTCTATGAAATGGCATTCGATAAAATTTCATTTGTTGAAATGGAATGCGATGAAATTTGATCCTATGAAATATTATCAACTGAAATGTATTTATATTGAATGTAATAAGATGAAATCTCTTTTAAATCGACGACACTACTGTTACTAGGAACTGGGAAGGACTGCAAAAAGTTGAAGAAACACGCATATACTTCAAAGAATAAGCAATTATAACGTATACTTCAATACTTCTATTTAATTTTCAACCTACCGTACTTTGACGGAATTTTCAACACTTTCTCTTCATATTTTTCATTCTAGCAAACATTACTGTCCACTCTTGGTGCCTCTTGGTGATGAGCGGACTTCTCCTTCTACATCATAATCGTTACTTCACGAACGGAGAATACAGATATAACAATTATAATTATAACGTAGTTAAAAAGAAATAACTTAACTCACTTTAAAGATTTTTATGAGGAGATTCCGTTGAAAGGTTCGATTATTTAAAAGAGGCATTGCAGTTTTCCGATAGTTCTAAATAATCCATGCCAAAGCTAAGGGTCTACGCATCTGATTTTTTTTTCAATTTATTTAGGCTTCTGCATGTCTTATTGCCATGGGCGTACTAAAGTCCTTATGTTCTGAGATTTTGCGCAAAGGTACTTCATATTACAGATACCCACTTCGCGAAAAAAAATCATGGTTTCATTTACTCCCCTGTCGATAATAAGTTAAAACAAACGATAAGACATGCCAATGCTGATGCTTCTTCTAATATCTTCAAGTTTTTGCACAAGTTTTTGCACAAAATGTAGTGTTTTCAAATTTTTTTCAAAAAAAAAGTTTTTCCTCGGTGTTCATTTTTTTTTTAAATTACGTTAATTATTCAGTACAACAGTTTTTCTATACAACGTTATTATTCCGAGCTACAATTTTTAAATTATGGTTAATGCTGAAATGCATACGTAGCTTTCAGAAATTGGGTTTCTTAATCAATAAATATTGATTGATTGATTGATTAGTCTTTATTAAAGAGACTTTCAGCCGTTGGCTGGTTCGTTTCTGTATTCCGTTAGATTAGATTTATTTTGTGAGCACAAAATCATTTTTAGCGATTATATAGACGATTCATCACCATTTCCAAATCAAATTAACTAAGTTTATTAAATGAAGTCACGTCATGACGTTAAGTGACAGTTAACTCCCATACAAAGTCCCATAGAGGGGTGTATGAATTCTTTTTTTTTTTCAAATCCAAGCGCAAGGATATTTTTGTATAAAAATATATAACATTTTAAAAAAATCAAACCTCCTTTGTCAAAGGCGTTTTGGAAATTCTTTTTAAATTAAAAATCAATTTAAAGTTTTTCATTATTCGGGCCTTATTGACTGAAAATTTCCCGGTTTGTAATCACACTCCAAGTTGTCTCTATTTTACATGCGGGGCGTTATATGTGTTATAAATTATTTTTTTTTTTTTTTCAATGGGTTTATTTTTTGAAATTGTTGTTGTATGGAGGGGGGGTTTTTTTAAATAAAGGGGTGCGTTTGTGTGGGGGGGGGGGGTGTGTTATATATGTTGTGTGAAAAACGATCTATGTACACACCCCGCTTTTTTTCTCAACACAATAGAAAAAACGACAAATTTTTTTTTATATTAATATATTTAAATATTTTTTTATTTATGATGTAGAAGGAGATGTCTCGCTCATCGCCATGAGGCACCAAGAGTGGACAGTAATGTTTTTTGCTAGAATGAAAGATATGAAGAGAAAGTTGAAAGTTCCGTCAGTGTACGGTAGGCTAGAAATAGAACAGAGGTATTGAAAATTGAGTGAAAGGGCATGGTAAAGTAGTATTCGAACCACAGGCGCTTCGTTTGCCTAACATCCCACTATGGGGTAGCTCGAGGAGCAGATCACCCTGCCACCTCGACGAGGCAAAAGAAGCGCGGCAGAACGCACTCTAATACTACCGATAGCTTGCGATAGTTTTCTAGCGGTAGATTGCACACACTCTGTTTTGATGTATACATGGGCGAGAGGAGACTGTCTCCCATTGGGTTTGTTTTTGATACACAACGTCTGATAAACACTCACATTTTATTTTCTCGTCATCTCTGACTTAGAGACCTCGGAGAGAAACGACTGTAAAGCGTTGTGATACTGGTCCCCACCAGTATGAATTAATGGATACCACCATTTATGGGTTTTACATACATTAATTGTTATGTTTGTGTTCTCCGTGCGTGGAGTAACGATTATGATGTAGAAGGAGATGTCTCGCTCATCGCCATGAGGCACCAAGAGTGGACAGTAATGTTTTTTGCTAGAATGAAAGATATGAAGAGAAAGTTGAAAGTTCCGTCAGTGTACGGTAGGCTAGAAATAGAACAGAGGTATTGAAAATTGAGTGAAAGGGCATGGTAAAGTAGTATTCGAACCACAGGCGCTTCGTTTGCCTAACATCCCACTATGGGGTAGCTCGAGGAGCAGATCACCCTGCCACCTCGACGAGGCAAAAGAAGCGCGGCAGAACGCACTCTAATACTACCGATAGCTTGCGATAGTTTTCTAGCGGTAGATTGCACACACTCTGTTTTGATGTATACATGGGCGAGAGGAGACTGTCTCCCATTGGGTTTGTTTTTGATACACAACGTCTGATAAACACTCACATTTTATTTTCTCGTCATCTCTGACTTAGAGACCTCGGAAAACTATCGCAAGCTATCGGTAGTATTAGAGTGCGTTCTGCCGCGCTTCTTTTGCCTCGTCGAGGTGGCAGGGTGATCTGCTCCTCGAGCTACCCCATAGTGGGATGTTAGGCAAACGAAGCGCCTGTGGTTCGAATACTACTTTACCATGCCCTTTCACTCAATTTTCAATACCTCTGTTCTATTTCTAGCCTACCGTACACTGACGGAACTTTCAACTTTCTCTTCATATCTTTCATTCTAGCAAAAAACATTACTGTCCACTCTTGGTGCCTCATGGCGATGAGCGAGACATCTCCTTCTACATCATAATCGTTACTCCACGCACGGAGAACACAAACATAACAATTAATGTATATTTATTTATATTTATATATTCGTTCGACGGGGAACAAACCTTCAGGTAAGAACCTTGGTTCCGTCAAACGGGGGTAAGTTGCCCCCTTTTTCAACTGTAAGGTTTTATATTTGAAAATATCAATTTTATGGGGGGATTTTTAATTATTTTTTTTGCCTTACATTGGGTAGAATACAACAGGGCACCCAGCACATCGAAATTTAGTTTCACACAATCAAGAGAGACGAAAAACATAACTGTTTCAAGTTACCCCGCATATGGGGTAACTTGCAACACATGATCTGGGCTAAAACTTACTATCTAATACTGTTTCTGCATCCATCAAAAACTGTTAGTTTAACGTTAGTTGTCATGTAATAAATAAGTATTAAAGAAAATTAAGAAAAAAAAACGAATCCACTTTATTTCATTAAATGTGAGAAATAACAAAAAAGCAACAAATCCACTTTATATAATTAAATCAGGAAAATCAGTTTCAATGAACCTTGGTTCGTATGGTCCAGTTCTTCGGGTAATTGGTTGGTCTCTTAAATGCTAACTTTGATAGCTCCTTGTTTCCTGCCATTTGTAGCTGCCTTTTATTATCCGCGGTAGTCGTGATCTGCTCAGGGTTCAAATTTTCTTTCTGCTTTCGTTTTTTTCAACTCGTGATGTTTCTTCCTCCTTTGAAGTGCATTTCTCGTTACTTCCTTTATGTTGATGTTCTCTTGCGTTTCATTGGAGTATCTTCTTTGACTGGTGATAACGGTTTCAAATCCTCGAGTGTGACTGCCTGGCCTGGTTCTACTCGAATCCTTTTCTTACGCTTCTGACTGACTGCATAACTTCCGAATCGAGCCTCCTTGGGAACACTTACAAACGCATCTGACCACGAGTCGTCAGCTTGTGAACCGGTATTTTTTGCATTAGTCGGTAGCTTCTTAAAGGACTGATAACGATTCAACGGATAAATACCGGTTTCCATGAAGCCGGAACGCAAATTGTCACCAGCGTTTTCCATTTTGTCAATGGCGTTTTTGAGAAGTCCTGAGAATTCTAACTTGAGAATAGTGCCCCTATGTTTAGTCTTATATTCCACTAGTACTTCATTCCATTTGATTTTAAGAGGTCGAAAAAATGCGACATTTAGTGGCTGGCAAATGTGTGTGCTGTTAGCAGGCAGAAATACGAAGCGGATGTTATTATTTCGACATGCTTCGACCACCGCAATCGATAGGTGACTCGCCAAATTATCACCGATGAGCAATTTTGGAGCCTTTGTTTCAGTTGTAGAGTAAGCATCTTTGAAGTATCTTAGGGCAATTTTGAAAACCCATTGTTCAAATAGATAGTTGTCAAACCATCCACTATTCGAACAGTCATATACGGTTCCTACGGGTCCGTAACGAGTCCATGTGTCGTAAAGGAACTTACTCTTGTATACGAAAGGAGAAAGTAACTTTCCGGAAGCTGTTCCCGCAAACATCACTGACGTACTAGTTTTAGTTGAATCCATAATCCGCTCTGCGTGCTTTGCTCCACGCCATACGATGACTTTAGTACGACCCGGAACATTCGTCTAGTTTGTCTCGTCATAGTTGATAATAAGGTTCGGAGAGACATCTTTCAGAGACACTTCCAAGTTGTCAAAATAGCTTCCAATTTGTTCTCTTGAAACAGCAGCTCTTGCCCTCTTAATGTTCTCACAACAGCGGGTCTTCAGCTCTTTGTGACGGTTCAGAAACGAATTACACCAATCAACCCCAGGATAATTGTTCTTGAATGGCGTATCTTTCTTACCCAACTGTTCAAGGAAGCGCTTGACAACATATCGCATGTCCGTTCGATCGAAAGGCATTCCCCATTCAGCAGCCAGCAGGAACCCATCCACGAGCTTTTTCTCCTCTTCCGACGTGAGCACTGGGGGTTTTCCGTATGGCTGTTCCTTGTAGGGCTTATCTTCCTTCAAATTCCGGCTTATTGTAGAAGGACACAGACCGTACTGCCTGTCTGCCATTCGGATGCTTTTTCCAGAGGCTCGGCCGAAAAGTTTGCATAGGTGCGACTTCCGGACGCTTTTTTACACTTTTGAGGCATGTTTTCTCGCGGCTGTAAATGAATTATTAAGAAAGTGAGGTTAAAAAAATATCAAAAACTGTTGCAAGTTACCCCACACTGGTTGGCAGTGGCGATACTCATTTTTCATGTATTCAGTTGAACAGTTAGTCCAGCTTCCATTATGCAGTATTGCTTACTATTTTTTACTCTATATGATAGTAATGCAGTAAAATAATATGTTCTTACCGTCTTGGTGTAAAGAGGCACGATTTTTAACTTGTTTTTAGGCCAAAAACTCGAAAACTTTACTCGTACTTAACAACCAAATGATAAACAACGTCGAGCTATGCAATAAAACATGTTTTCATGTATTTTCGTTTGACAGCCGAGGGGGCGGGATGTGAAAATGATGGTAATCGTTAGAAAATAAATCTATATGGGAAGCGTCGATGTGTTGCAAGTTACTCCGCTGTTGCAAGTTACCCCGTTTGACGGTAATTTATACTAGCAGGTCTCAAAGTGTTGTCTAAGCTTGGAGCAGATTAAATTATTTTCCGTGTAAAATGTGTGACTTCAACCGCAAGATGTCGCAACTAACAGCACTCAAAAATAATCATTATTCGTCGATAAAGATATACTTCCGTTCTGTGAGGAAATTAATGATTATTGGAAGCATTTAGAGAGTGAAACAGCCAAAAACTGGTCAAAGATGATTGACAATATTCGGATTATGTTTCAATACAAATGGTCAACTTTATTTTTATAAATTTCAGTGACTACAAAAAAAAAATTAGTTGCGATTCTTCAAATGCAAACTTTAGGGTTTTAAATTTTTCACCTTTGATTTGCTATCGTATCAACCTAATTCGATGCTGAATCTTTTGAAGCCTGTTTCTCATGTAGAACTGTTTTTTGAGTTTTCTTGAGGTTCCGCTTAAGGGGATAGTAAACTCTGGCGGCCTGAAAAAAAGGTGGTTTTCTTTTTTTTTTTTAAAGATAACTAAAAATGTATGGAAAAAATTAAATAGACATGTTTATTCAGCCATTTTCCGGCTAACTAAAATAATGTTTTGGCCTATATTGGGCAACTCCTTCGGCCGCTAACCCAGGTGAAGCGTGGCACCAAAATGGTATATTTGCAATTAACAATATAAGTCACTTCCTTTTTCTACATATACAAATTCGGCGACCAGTGTAGCGCTGCCAAAAGCATCATCTTGTGATAAAAATGGCAATCAACATATATTTCACCTTTCATTTGACTTGTCTTCATTTTACAGTGTGTACACGTTAAAACTAATATACTCTTTATATGAGTATTGTTGGCTCGCTTTTGAAAATAACGTCGATACGTCAAAATGTGCTCTTTATACTCCTTGATGAGATTTAATTTTACCCATTTCACAAAGCAATGTCAGGACACAAGACTTGTTTTATCTGAACTCCATTATTTTTTTTGAACAAATACATATAACCTTATTTATTAATCGAAGTGATAATTGCGTTATGCATTTTTCAAAACGGCGACGCGTTCGACGTTCTTTTGATGGAAAAATTTATCATTTAGGGCTTTGTCACGCGCGTATAACCTACGCATTTTTCACATTATAAAAATTAGTAAAAAGTAGTTCGTGGCTGCTCCTCTCCAATCCCTTGGGCACCTTGTACCCCCTAGGTCTTGCTCCGCCTGGTCTGACCATCTTGCTCTGAACTGAAATATAATGGTGATCAATATAAACCCTATAGAAACTTGTGCATAACAGTATGACAGCGCAGTTTAAGTTTATTGCTTATATCAGTGAAAAATAAAAGAAACGGTAAATGTATAAACTGAATTAGTTCAGCCAACATAAATTAAGCTGAATAATGCATTAGGTTCTAAGTAACATTGGAAGACTCTCTTCGTCGACTTTCTCTTTGCGTTCCTACGGCTTTGTAAGAACACGTTCAAGTATTTTCTACACATGGTGCGGTAACACTAAGTGTAATTAAGGATCCTGTACGTCAAAAACATCAGGAAATCATCTAATAGACAAACTAACGGGTGTTCAATAAAAACTGATAATTTTTTCAGTCATACAGTAAAAAAAATTTTTTTTTCAACGGATTCAGTATTTTTTATTAAAAACATAATGTTTATTCTTCAAAAAAACGTCCATGAATATTGGAGAAGGGGCCCTGGTCAGCCGTACGACGCAACTGATACTCTCACAAGAGCGCTGGACGGCACCGACGTCCATCTTCCAAATACAATTCCGGATCCTCGTGGTCAACTGCTTCGTATCCTTGGCCCGCCAAATATTTTTGTACACTAGGGCACTGAGGGAGCCGAAAAATTTCTCCAGCGTCTACTTGGCGTAATGGGAAGACGCCTTGTCTGGCCAGAAGACGTACTTCTCATCCACATGACATGATGCTCCTTTAAGAACGGCAGAAGAATTTTCTCAAGACACTCCTCCTGGTACACTTGTTGATTGATGGCCAGATCGCTCGGCTTGAACCACGGCTTTGAAATCCCTCTGTCCGATTTCACAATGGTTGCTTCAAATCTTCTGATAATGTTGTCAATTTTTGACTGTAAATACTAGGGTTGCTACGATTGGCGATGAATAGGTCGATTCACCATCAAGTGGCAGGGTTATCGCTTTTATCAGTCCATTTTTTGAATGCATGTGCCACACCACAGAAACAATTTCTTACTAAGTAATGGCCCAAACACAATGATAACGGAAACTAAACGGCAACGGAAAAGCTCGATTCCGATCTTAGTCAGCCTGGTTGTCGAAAAAAAACAGGCTAGATGCAAGCCGATTCTAATTCGACATATCTAAGTCATTTGCAACAACTTTTAGACTAGCCGTTTGCCGTTCCATTTCCGTTATCATTATGTTTGGGCGGTAACACCTGCATTTAAAAAAAATGCCAGTTTTTGGAAGTATCTGAAAAGAAACTTCGAAAATTCATTTACTTATTATATTGTAATTATTTTAAATAAAAATCTCAATTTATTGGGGGATTTTCGTGGCCTTGGATTGTTGTGGCTCTTAACTTTTAACGAAACTGAGTCGCATTTTTCATACGACTGAGTAAAGTGGACTCTCACATTGAGTTCAATTTGCGGCACTCAAATTGAATGAACTATTTACAAGGGGTAATATAATTGGTAATTCAGCATCTCTGATTCTTATATACAATATTATTAAGTTTACTAAATTTGAAATTAAACCAATCGTGCTACCGCCACAAGTTCTGACAGCCTCAAAATTGTGATAGGTTCACAAACATTTCTCGAGGGGGTACGAATTTAAAACAAATTAATCATACAAATTTAACACCTTTGAAAACTAAGACAATATAACATTAAAGCTTCTACATTTTGCATCTATCTTATAATCACTTCTCTTCCTCTCATTTTCTTCTCTCTCACCTCACCACCAGGATATCAACAAACTGTTAGGAATTACGCCCTCGGACATCGACAAGTACTCGCGTATCGTCTTTCCGGTCTGCTTCGTGTGCTTCAACCTGATGTACTGGATCATCTATCTGCACGTGAGCGATGTCGTGGCGGATGATCTGGTGCTGCTCGGCGAGGAGAAGTAAAGTAGAGAGCGTGTGTGCGATTTAGGGAAAAAACGAAACCGAAAAAAAAAATCAACAACAGCTACAAACAATTCAGAGCGTCATCGTAGGGACTTGTGTTGAACGAAAATGCTTGGTGGAAACACCGAGAAACAACTCACGTTAGACTAACAGAACACTCCCCCCAGAAAAAAAAACACACCCAAACACACTCACACACAGTCACGATTAGGACGAAGTTAGCTGATCGGAATGTGTGAGACAGCGCAGGACAGGACGCGGAAAGGTAAGAGTCCCCGAGGAATGCAAATATAACAACAAAAGTATAAGAAATTTTTAGGATTTATTTTTACCTATTTACAGTTTCGGTTCTTTTTTATACGTATACAAGAGACAAAAAAAATGGAAGAAAAAAAAACTAGATTTTATCGTTATTGATGATTAACATTATAGAAAAGGAGGTAACAAGAAATATTCCTAATTCAAACACACACAAAGAATAAAAAAAATGAGAAGGACAACATAGAGTTACACACGTGCGGTTGCGTATGTGTTAGAAAATTTAAAATTTAAACAAAACAAAAATCGCAAGGAACTAAAAGCAAGGAGGAGAATTTATGACTAGTTTGTAAGCAGTGATGAAAGCTAACTAACAAAACACAAACAAAACGATATCTTTAAACAAACAAAAAAAATAACACACACAAAAACTGGTGAATTGAACGAGTCTAGGAACGAATTACGAATTCTGAATAAAAATTGCAGCAAAAATAGCAAGCAACAACAAAACAAAATAAGTACACTAACACATTCTCACACAGAGCATACCAGTTAAAGTAAAATTGCGTAGGAAATCAAAAAAAAAAACTCAAATAAAGTTTTTGAATTGCAAAAACGTTACAAAAAAAAAACTAAAACAAGGAAATTTAGAATCCGATTACAAGAAGTTTGGAGCAAAGCGGCTGCAAATGTTTTATATAAGCAAACCCGTAGTAGCGTTTTCGGTTGTTCTATTTAACTAAGCAAAGTAAGTACCAAACTCAGACTTATCCTCCAGGGGCGTTAGTTGGAAGCAGCGTTGAAGCAAAGTGTGAGCGGGTGCGTTCGTGTGTGGTGAATTTTAAATTTGATTTAGTTCTAAGTTGTCATCGGATGCTGAGAGATGTCCGCTTGCCTACCCGAACGATTTCGGATATTGCCATCAATCGAACTCAGCATGGGTTCGTCGGCTTATTTTTTTTTTTAACTGAACCCTCCACGGCTAGGTGGAGTATTGCGGGGGCTTCGAATTGCCCCCGGGAAGCTAGTAAAACGGAAGGACGACGACGATGATGGTCATAAACTGCCAGAAATCATCTTCCTCGCAGTAAACGAGTTTCCAGAGTCAGAGGCTCGGTGATTCGGACAGAAAAAAGGGATCCTTCTTATTGGGTGCCGCCCAGACCCAAGCTGTTGGGTCGAGGGGATTTCTAATCAGTAAAAACGGAGCAAAATCCACTCAGGCTGAAATGACACCCCACGCTTCTGTTGCTGCTGCGTTGCCCGGGAATCGAAATGTTCGAGTGAATTCGGAAAAAAGGGTGCATGGGAGTGGCGCCCGGCAGGGAAGATGTAATCAAGGCTGTGCTCCCCGGAAAAAAGGGCTCCCGGAGGATCCCAACACGTCCGTGCCGAAAGTTTGCTACAGCAAATTTAGTCGTAAAATTTTCCCAGAATCGAGGCGAAGGAGAAGATTAATCTGATGACTTGCATACATCTAGGCGTAGCTCGAGCAGGCGACACGCAGCCACACATACACACACTAAGAGAGAGAGAGCAGGCGATCAGGCGGAATAAGTTAATACGACATTAATTATTAATTATTATATTAAAAATTAATTCTCTGAATGCTTCCAATATATTTGCCAAAACAGCAGAAAAAAAAAGACGAAATATTTACGGAGAGAAGCCGGACGAACGCGTGGATGTGTATGGCAAATATTGATTTTTAACGTTCGGTGCTCTGATTTATGTAAATGGAATCGTCGCGTGGGCTGGAATCGCCGGAAAAAAAATCCATGCCCAGATCCGTGAACTGCAGTCATAGATTCGAGAACAAGCAAAAATACACCGTGAACTGAATCACGTAATCATGAACTAAATCACGTTTTTAGGTAAAAATCCTGAAAACGTGAACTAGTTCACGGTCCGTTTTCATTTTCGTGAACGCTTTTGTTTCTGTGTGGATGTCAAAATAATATAAAAGAAAATGTATTTTTGTATGCACGCTTCTCTGGCATTTTATTCCTTGGACAATACGTTGGTTTTTTTTTTTTAAATGATGTAAGAATTTGATCGTCGGCTCAGCGTTGGGCCTCCAAGTGACTAATAGTCTGCAATGTTCATACTAAACATTGTCGGGGCTTCGCGAATCTCCGTTAAAGATTTTTAGCTGAGATCTCTGCAAATTTGTTGTTTGATATAATCGGGACTTTACGGTACTGCTGTATTTTTGCCGCTGATTTATCAACCCTCTCTTTTAGTTGAACTACTGTTTATTTTTTTCTGACGGAAAAGTTTCTCTATCTTTGGGAAGGGGGAAGGCACTCTTTTGGTGTGTGGATTCATCAACTATGTTGGATGATGATTTCGTGGGTGAGAAAGAGAAAAAGGACCGCAATTTAACGTCAATGTTTGATTTGGCGAACTGCTTTTGTATATAAACATTTTGTCTGTTATTTTATAGGAAGTTGAATATAATTTTTTATAATTTAAAATTTAGCGGGTGAGAGAAAAGATTTTTAATAAGTGGTTCTTTGTTTTTTTGTGACCTTTTGCACAAGTGAAAATGACTACGAAAGCCATTGTTTACAAAAGCAGATTCGCCCTAATCTATTGTTGGCGCTGAATTCTTCTCAGTCACTGAGTAGAATGAAGCGAGGGTGAAAGTGTGTATAAATGACACCTTTCCAGATGGCCATAATTACCTTGTACAATGTCACTGATATTCGCCTCGAATAACTTGAAGGTGCGCTCTTTCCACACAGCCCAATCCACTTAACCTAAAACTAGTTCGAATACTACTTCAATTCGACAAGAAAAGCTTCTCAGTTCTGAGTTACCCCACTTTTGATAAATGTGAGTCGAATTCGACTAAACTTTGAGTGATGTGGGCTGATCGTGTCCGAACTTATACGGCCACAAAAATTTACTCAGTGTGAGAATTAACTTTACTCAGAATAATGAGAACTACACAGAGAAAAACATGATAGCCACTTGTTCAATAATGGGCGTTAGCACACGGGTAAAAATCCACACATATTTATTGCCAAAAATCCATGTAAAACTCCACATAATATTCATTTGTTCACACATAAACCGAACCCTCTGAGAAACACATATGAAGTTTATGTGGCAAATGAAAAGTATGTGTGGCCACACATAGTGGTTATTTGTACACATATGAAGTATGTGTGGTTACAAACAGATATCATCTGTTAATCAAATTGCAAAAAATCATGTGTGGGACACATAGATTGTTTTTTTTTTCATCAGTGCATGACTATGGAAGTATAGTGATTTTCAACCGACTATGATCATGGTCAAAATGACACGACGCGTGAAGTCAGAATCAGCTTAAATTTAACACCAACTTCAAAGTTCATGAGAAGTTTCTAATTTCGCTTCAATTGTACATTAAGTTTAATAAAAAGTTACTGAAGAACAAACTTTGAGCTTCAAAAATTTTTACCACAAAGTTCCTCTAAAGCGCATATGGTACTTATAATCTGCGTGAAAGTTCGCAATAAAGATATTGTTGAACTTTTCACCTGCTTTCAAGTTCGAGAAAAGTTAAGATTTAAACATTATATACATGATGCATATAATAGGTTCGATTAAGTGATTTTGCTTTGATTTGATTTGAATATAATGTTAATAAAATGTTGGATTATTTCATTATAACTATAATAGATTGTTAGCGATGTAATGATTTTTATCAGCGAGAAATAAACATTTGCTGTCTACTTCTTCAGTTGATACTTAATTTGATGGTGTTATTCAAATTTAAAGATAAACAGATCTGCGTTGAGTTTTATGTTTTTGCCAACTCCTTTGGCTCGTGAAAAGTTCTGTGGATCCCTAATGATGGTAAGCTCAAAACGATACTATGCTTGTATTCAATCCTGATCATGAATGTTCAAATGCCCTCATGTTGACAATAAAATTGATCAATATAATTGGCAGTGAACATTTTAACAGTGAAGAGCTTTCCATCAATCATTATCGTTCAAAAAACTGTGATGATGTAACTCGCAGAAGGCTATCACTCTGAAAGACTTTTTTATTCTTCTTTCTTAGCGTTTCATGTTTATTGCTTTTACAATTAGCTTATTGTTTGCTCTCAACTTTGTGTTCTAAATGCACATCCATAGTTATTAATTGGGAGTTTTTCATGCCAGGCACTATTTTTGCATTAGTATGATTGTGTGGCAAGTACAATCATACCATATGCTCAGGGAGTCGAGAAATTTTCCTCAACGAAAAATTCCTAGATCAGACCGGGAATCGAGCCCGAATGCTTTGTAGCTACGCCTTTGTCGACTGAGCTAAGGGAGGCTCTTTGTCTCCAGCATTTGCCGCAATCATAACGAGAAGCACACAATGCAGGTGAATGATGAAGTAGTTTCATCTATTATTCCACATGTACTTTTCATAAAGTTTCAAATTTTTCTCATGGCCAAGAACTGTCAAACAGAGGATGTAAGCACAAACACTTTTTGTGTACTTACAAGGTCAGATTGGGTATAAACTGTATAAAATGTTAAATTTCAGCATCAGATTGAGTACAAATTGTACTTTCAGTAGACTTTCTAGGTCAAATTGAGTGTGAAATACCCAACCAATAATTTTAGTTGATTAAACGCTAAATAAGCTAATTTTAGGCCGAGAAGCTAATTTTTAATGGAATAAGCTCTTATACAACATGCTACATTTGATGGATATTTTTTCCATGACCTTTCATATGCAGATTGAGTACCAAATGTAATGGCCAAAGACTCTTTATTTTAGAAAAAAGCCTTTAGCCAACACTTTTTTTCTTATTACATCAGTTGTCGAAATTGATATATGATTAGGTTATTTCGTCTGTTATTTCCCATGAATAATTCATAAAAATTCAAATGTCCATGGTCAAAAACTGTGAAAATACGCACAAAGACCTTCTGTGAACTTTCAACTTACTTCAGATTGAGTACTAAATGTACTTTCCATGAACTTTGAAGTCCAGATTGAGAACTAAATGTATTTTCAGGGAAGGTTTTAAGGCCAGATTGAACACTTAAGGTATCATCTATGATCTTTCAAGCACTAAGTGTGCTGATCAAAGAATTCAATGTTCAGAGAAAAACTTCAACTAGCACTTGTTAATGAAATTACCATTTCGGGTTTGTTCAAATTATATTCCATCTCGTCAACATAGAGTACTAGTACGTATCCCAGTCTCAACGAGAAGGTCTCAGGTCCGAGGCTGAAAATATGATCAAAGTGCAATGAATCACCAACCTGAAACACGGTAGCTTGTAACGTTCGCTCTTCTTTTTGAGCTGAATAGAATTTCCTTCCGCTGATTAAACAAACCATGTGTAAGCTTACTTCGGTAGTTGCTAAGCATACTGTAAGCAGCTTGACATGAAAGTTTAATTATTTTCTTAAAAAAATAGGTTGCAAATAATTCTATTCATTATTCATTGTTTATCTGGTGGCGCCAAAAATTACCCTATTATCAAAGCTTTGGATTGCTTGAGTGTGGCTCGGCAGACACAAGTTGAGGGCTCAAGTCGACCATTGTGGTGACCCTTTTTGAAGTCTGAGCCGTTTCACCCGACAGATTGCTCAATGTGAGGATGGGAAATGTTCCCAGCGCTATTTCAGAAAGCAAAGCTAATCTTTGTACCGTTTCTACACAGAAAAAATAATTAATTTTAACAATCGCTAAAAAATTTCCCCTCGTTTAATTCCAAGCCAAAGGGGGCGTAAACAACGAAATTGATTACAAACTTTCATGCGCCATACAACAATGTTGACAATCTTTCATACAACAGGCTCCATTCAGGCGTTATCTGGCTTATGTTTACATGAAATATCCCATTGTTTTCAGCCAAATCTAGCATTCCTTTTATGTGCATTAGATAGCGCATAAAATTCAATGTTTCTTTTTATCGGTGCAAAGATTATTTTAAGCAAGTTTATAGCTTAGCTACACATCTACACAGATAAAAAGAAACATTGAATTTTCTGCGTGATCTAATGCACATAAAGGGAATGCTAGATTTGGCCGAAAATAATGGGAGATTTCATGTAAATTTTAGCCTGATAACGCCTGAATCCAGCTTGTTGTATAAAAGAATGCAAACATTGTTGTATGGCACATGAAAAATTGCAAACAATTTCGTCGTTTACGCCTCCTTTGGCTTGAAATTAAACGAGGGGAAATTTTACGCGCTTGTTAAAATGTATTATTTTTCTGTGTATGAAATGAAGGTGATCAGAAGTGACCTCCATACCAAAAAGTGCAAAACATGATAAGTCCAATCCAAAATCGATAAGACTGATAAGTCTTTCAATTCAACATTAATGCAGACATCCATCTTCATTGTAAAAATTTCGGTTTGCATATCTGGCAGGCCCATGATTGCAGCGCTACGTTGAGAGATATCACATTAAACCATTTGAGCTGATTTAAAGCTGAATATGCAATTTATTGGTAAAAAAGAAAGTTCCTTCTAGCTCAGCTCTTATTCAGCATTGAATGTTTCAAAGGGATTTTCAGTAAAAAAATTACATGGTTCTTTTTTGGAGATTTCAATTTTGTGGGGCAACTTAATTTTTAAGTTGATCTACGTTCTACCAAAACTGAGTAACATTTTTGTGCAAGAAAAAGAGATAGTAAAACAATTCTACACAGTATCTGAGTAAAGCGGAACGATATCGAGAGTGGCTTTGATCATTCATCCTATTCTTCCATGGCTCGTTCTATGAAAGAGACAAACTATCACACGGACATTGTCGATTGAATTCACACTATGCTTGCAAAACAAAATATCAATTCTGAGCTAGAGGGTCATGGAAGGTTACCCTTAAGAACGGATACTCTCCTTACTTATGAAGTATCTGGTTGTAGAAGATGTTCCTAGTTAATATTGCTTAAAAGTAAGACGTTTCGAGGTGGGCATTGTGGATTTGGCTGATGACATAATTGTCATAAATTTAAAATATTTCAAGCGGCAGTGCACTAAACCCAAAGGGTGTCTTACATGGATTCAAACAACTTTCTTTGATGAAATCAATATAAATTCCTGAAAGCAACTGAATCTACTTCAATTTTTTTTGCAAATCGAAATGAATCAGCTTCACACAAAATGCGCAGCTGTTGAATTTAACAACATAAATCTAGCGTTCTCTCTCTACACCGAAAAAAATAATCACATAATCAGTGGAAAATATCAACTAAAAATTCACTTAACTTTCATGTGATTCAGGAAGTGAAAAATGCTTTGCAATATCAAGCGAATCTTATGTGTCCAGTGAAATTTAAATGATAAGTTAAGAATAATTTCATTTTCTATGTGATGTTCATGTAAAAGTCACTTATTTAAGTGTTGGAAAATATCTACATGTGTTTCCAGTAGTATCTAAGTGAAATATCCTTTGAGTGTAGTATACTTAAATCTCAAATCGGTGCTGACGTGATGAGCGTGTTGCAAAATTGATCGAAAGTACTTCGCATTGAAATGCTTCGGATTGAACTGGGGGAGAATTTTCATTGAACTGGGTGAAAACATTTCCTCTTCTATTGAAGGCAACGAAAACAGCTGTATTTTCGAGTCCATGTGGTTTGTTTGAAGGAAAATATGGCTTTACGGAATGGTTCACTATATGAAAGGTTGTCAAATAAATGCCAAATAACTAATGCGTGAATTAATTTTAAATTTACATAAGCTTGACAGATGGAAAATAATCGATTAATTGAATAAAATCCCTTTGTGATTGATCAACAAACTTTCAATAGGGAGTCTGCCAAAATTGAGTTCCTGTCTGTCAGAAATAAGTCAGCTCAAATAGCAATTTTTAAGAAAATATTAAAATAAATTCGCGAATTGGGACACATCCTTAGGCTGCATCCCAATGCGCGAATTATTTTTAAGGCTGTGTTCCAATTCGAGAATAAATTTTAATTTCCACTTAAACTTGAAAGATGGAAAACAATCGATTAAGTCTGCTTCTCGAGCTGACTAATTTCTGACAGACGCCAACTCAATTTTTACAGACACCTTATCGAAAGCTTGTTGATCAATAACATAGGGATTTTAATCGATTAATCTATTATTTTCCATCTGTCAAGTTTAGGTAAAATTAAAATTTATTCGTAAGTTGGGACACAGCCTAAATTTACTTAAACTTGACAGATGGAAAATAATCGATAAATCGATTAAATTTCCTTTATGATTAATCAACAAACTTTCTATAGGGAGTCTGTCAAAATTTAGTTCCTGTCTGTCAGAAGTAAGTCAGCTCGAGTAGCAGACTTCAGATGAGCAAAGCTATAGAAAACAGTGGACTGAAGAAAGCGTTGGTTCTTGAAGATTGCAACTTTTGGTGTGGCGCTAGTGACGATTTTAAAATTTTAGGCTCGATTCCCAACGGATTATCTTTCTTTATCATATTTCTTCTACCAAACTACTAGTATCAGTAATTTAGATAAAACATTATAATGCTTGGCTGATAAACAATGAAAAAATACCATCGTTGTGATAACCACTTCATTAAGAACAACACTGAAGATTTTTCTCTCGAATCGAAACGACAAAACACGACAACTTTCACCGCAAATATTGTGTTTGCTGCATATAGCCTTTAAGAAAACCGAGCTGTCAACTTAGCACCACACGCAGCACCAAGTTTTCGACTTCACGATTGTTGTTCGTGGATGACAGCAGCTTCAGTCCTGTTCTCATCGCTCGCTAGGAACGAACAACAACTCGCAAACATATTTCGTTCGCTTCTTACGGAAAGGCTTGCTTTGATTTCAGTATACAGATGTGTTCAAAGAAGAAGCATGCATACGAGTTGAACGAGGTGGTTATTCATAACCTCGATTTATTTATGCTGTGGATAGGAAAGTTGGCTTGAATCCGAGATCTATTCTATTCTATTTAAACGATCATTTAAAAGAAACATTTCAACTGCTATTGCTAGAGCAAAGCATTAGATTTAATTCTTAATATGACGCCTTTGCGTGAATGCGTATAATTCGACGTGAAAAGAAGAGCTCTTAGTCTAAGAAGATCCAGAAATGTATAGTCAGGTGATCTTTTTTGTCACTTGAGTATTTGGAATAAAAATAAATGGCCCGTCAAGATTACACACTTAAAAAATATAGTGTGAGTCTAGGGGATCTTAGAATGAAATAAAAAAGCTTCGACTTTGGCATTTAATTGAGTGATAATCGGGACAAAATTGATTTAAATGAGGAGCTTTTTAGTCTTGGAAGTTTAAGTTGACTCGTTTTAATACGTCTGACCCTTCATGTGTTGACTATTAATAACCAACTAGAAAATGAGAAGAAAGATTATTAATTTCCTTGTAATTCCAACTACCGTTATTGCTTACCTTGACAGATACGCGTATTTCGTCAAAAATGTGCAGATAGAAGTATAAGTACACGACACTGAAGAAGTCTGCACATTATAGACGAAATACGCGTATCTGTCAAGGTAAGCAATAACGGTAGTTGGAATTACAAGGAAATTAATAATCTTTCTTCTCATTTTCTAGTAACAGGTATTCCACTAAAATGCTCACACTCACCAGCATGTATTCACAACCTCTATTTCAGTAAATATTCCATCGAAACACTTCACTGCGTATAACTTCATGTGACAACATGGTCTATTAGCTTTAATCCGATAACTATAAGACCATCCCGTTATGCCATATTTTTTTTTCCAAATAAATCATAGGCATTCAAAAATCCAGCTGATCTCGTACTGTCTACAATAAAACAACTCTCGACAACTGATTCAAAACGACCCATCTGATTTTGTAAACTAAGAGGCAAACAAAGAGGCAACCAAATTTTTAAACGTAAATTTCTCAAAACTCTAAGCACTCCCACGTAAGTGTTCCTAGTTGGAGTGAAAAAGCTAAATGTTTCAAAAAATTTACTTTTGAATCTTTGTTTACAACATCAGATACGTCATTTTAAATAAGTTGCCAAGAACTGTTTTAAGTGAAATTATAACCGAATAAAACAGGAGCTACCAACAATTGTTCCAACAATACACACTTAGATTTTTTTACAGAAATCTGTAAAAGTTTACCGAATTTTCAACAGCTGAACGTTCGGTAATCCAATTTAACGGATTTCGGTAAAATTTTACCGAAATCCGGTAATTTTTTTACAGATATCTGTAAAATTTCACCGAAATCCGTTAAATCGGATTACCGAACGTTCAGCTGTTGAGAATTCGGTAAACTTTTACAGATTTCTGTAAAAAAATCTAAGTGTGTAGCTCTTTAGAAGTTTGACGATACTTCTGACGATTATAGGATTCTGCAGACTGCCACGTTTTTTTTTGGGGGGGGTGGGAAAAAACGGCAAGAAGAGGAATAAAAAAAGCAAAAAAAAACATTAGGTTGGGGAGGGTATAGGTTTTTTTTAGAAAGGTGGTGAGGTGGGGGGTTGGCGGGATTTTTTATTTTTAAAGAATGTGAAAGTTTTGGTAAAAGCCAGGTTTTTTTTAATACAGAGTGAGTCAACATACATTGAACGTGAGTTAGTCACCAAGTTTTCCATCAGTTTGCATGAAATCTATATCACATAAATGAGTTTTATTGGTTAAAATTATATATTTACATATATATGCCATCACTGTCAATCATTCGGCTACATTCGGCTTACATGGCGGCGAACACAAATATGCTTCAATAAAGCGCCCCGTCAAACTCCTTTCAATACTGTTACTTTACACGTTCATTATGGATTCATTGTTTTCAAACCCATGCACAAAACAACATCAAACGCGAATGAAAACAATACAACAGAAGCAGCAGCAGGAGCAGCAGCAGTCCATCACTGAAAAGAAGGAAACCCGGGGAATTACTCGACTAAGGATTCGAAAGTACTAATGTTAAGGCAAACCAACACAACCCTAGCTAATAACACACAAGTGAAAGAAAAAAAAAAGCGTAAAATTAAGATATTTACTCGTCAAATATCTGTAGATTATGTGTCTTTTCACTCGTTTCAATTGAAGTTGTTTTTCAATTGAAACAGTCATAATGAGAAAATAAAAATGAAAACAGAACTGCTCAATTATTTTTCACGAAGAAAAAGTAAACAAAACAATGTGAATAAGTAATTTTTTAATAAGAAAACACAAGAATAACAAAAATTGCAATTTATACTTTTAATTTGTAGTCTACGAGGTAAAAATCGAAAAAATAAAAAAACCTAGAGCGTTGCGAAAAAAGATTTAATAAGTGACAGTTATAATTAAACACCTGAATGAAATACACTTAAGGTTCTTACCATTCAGAGCAAACAAGCCAAGGCGTAGGTCGTTAAACAATATCAACAGACTCCGGACACCGAGGGAGAACAAGTCGTGTTAAAGTTTTAATAAATTACCAAACAACCCAAAGCAAACGAAAGTCAACCGCTACGATACGAAATGCAGCAAATCAGCAAAACAAAAGATCATTTAATACCAGTAGTTGTTCTCACACAAAAAAAAAAAAAGACAAGTAAACGCGTTTATTCAATTCAATCCAAGTATAAACAATTAGAGGAAAATCAAACTATGGAAATGACGTAAGGAACAGTACATACTACTACAAATAATATGGCACCACATTTTTCCAGCGTGTTTTTTTAGTTCAACAGTTGTGTTCGAAAGTCGAAACACACGGTGATTATTTCACCCTCACTCGCCTTGCACTGTGATACGTTGTCATTGGTTACTGGCAGCACTGTTTTCGCAAGGTGACACGATCACGCTGCAGCAGATTTGCCAGAACTTCCCGGTGTTCATACAGTTTATCGTAGCAAGAAAAAAAAAAAAGAAACGATCCCCTATCTTCCAAAATCATCTATTTTTTTGGTTTTGTCATGCATCACGAAAGACTTGAATGTTACACTCGAACAAAACGTAAAGTAAACAACATACGCACCTATAGAAAAAAAAAGGTTTACTACAGAGTAGAGTTACGATTATTGGTCCACGGTCCAAGGCGTTTCTGTATTAGTACCGTTTTTCGCTTCAGTAGATAAGCTCTTCCAATAGGCACAATTTTTTCCTTGCGGCAAAGAAAACCGATGTTAGTAAAATAGTGGAATACACTCAAAAAAGAGAAAGAGAGAAAAAACGCATAGACGATTCTATTTAAGTCTTTTAAACATTCCCTTTTTCCATTCCTACGCCAACGAGTTTTCTGTAAATACTTTTTCGAGAGGCAAAATCACGACTTTATTTCCTTGCAGAGAAAAAAAAAAAACCGAACGAATCATACGCAAATGGAATTCGAAACACTTAAACCACTTCTAACACTGCATTTAAATTTCAACATTCACACAATAAAAAAGAATCGACACAAACACATAACACACAGCCACACGAAATGTTTTCTTCTCAAAAGACAACAGCGTTAAGTACGACTAAAATCAAAAATCGGACGTGTAAGGAAAGGATGTGATTCATTTTATTGAAATCAGAAACAAGAGTTAAGTTACAAAACGAGCAACCAAAAAAACAGTAGTGAAATTCAAAAAAGATGTATAAGTAAGTGTTAAATACTCACTGTACTTAACTATAAGGATTTAAGGAAAAAACAAGAAAAAATACAAAAAAGAGCAAAAGTAAATAAAATATATACACAATATATGAATATATGAGGAAAAAAATAAAAAAGTATATATATCGCAACACAAGAAAAATTCTAAATAAATATAAAATTTTTTATATAGGAATGTAATATGCAACAAAAGTAAAAACAAAAATTCAATAAAGAATGCAAAAAATATCGTTCATATTATATTTGTAAATATTTTAGTTCGACAAAATGACTCACCCTAATGTACATTCAACTTCAATGCACAAACAAAAGGATAAAAGAAATTCTGACTAGCATAAAAGAATTATATAAAAGAAAATAACTTCAAGAAAGCAAGCAAAACAAAAAAAAAACACTCACACGCGAAAGCATAAACGATATTCAAAAGAACGCTCCAGATTCTTTTCCAAACTCGAAAACCTTCTCACTCAAACACACGCGCAGACAAGCAAAATCAGCAGAGAGAAAGGCAAGTTAGCAGGAAAGAGTAGGAGAGGCAGATCAGAGGGAAAAAGCAAACCATCCCGAAGGCGGGTGTAGCTGTGCACCTTTGTCGACTGCTGGCCAGTAGCCTTCATCATGTTCCAAGCGAGAACATTTTGCGGATACTGTCCCGTCGAACAATAGAATAAAAAAAAGACGAAAATCGTCGCCTTTGAAACAAAATGCAGCCATTAGTTCAATATACGAATTACCAGCATTACCAGAACAACAAAGCAGAAAAGCTAGCAGACAACAGAAGTTTATTCCAAATAGATTCGATTCCCCCAGAAACTAAGAACTAACAAATACAGAAACACATACGCTCTGAAAAAAAAAACTAAGGAGAAGAAAAAAAACCTGTGCAGCAGTCAAATCTTGTAAGCGAAAATAAAACAAGTAAAAACACACACACACACACGTACTAGAATATTTATTGTTATGATAAATAAAAACAATGAAAAAAAAGCAGAATATTATTTGTTTTGTTTAGGTAAAACCAATATATACGTTTTGTTTTATTATTCCGTTGAGTACTTTTAACAAAAAAAAAACCAGAAGCAAAGCAGAAAAATAGAGAAAATGCCGAAAAGAGTAAACGAAACGAAAACAAAGCAAAAAATAAAACGGAAAAAAGCGGAGAGAAAGTAAAAAAAAACTCACACTTGACATTGATAGGCAGAGAAGGGAAGCTAGAAAACAAAACCATGTAACGTTTCGACAAAAAAAAAAGTTATAAGAAAAAATGGAAAATAAACAATTTAAATAAAAAAAAATTAAAAAAAAAACTATTTGACTACGGGGACTTTTCATCCGAACAATGCCTTATTCGTTCTTTCGTTCTTGACATTCATTCAAAAATGCAAGTCCGTGATTTAGACCAGGCAGGGTACCACAGTAGTAAGTCTTAGTCATTTGCAATTCATAAGTCTTGTATGAGATAAGAATTCGACAGGTTCCTCAAATTTCAAAACAGTATACCTCGCTCCAAATAAGTCCACAAATTCAACGCGATGGTTTTGAGATTTTCTCCTATGATTTCGGTGAGGTTGATGATTTCCACACGCATGATAATAAAGATGAGCTTGCGATGGGATGATCCAGAAGGCCCTCAACAATGTCACATTAAGTCAAACAACAGGAAACCTGTCAAATGTGTATGAATATTATCATTTTTAAAAAGCCTGTATATTATTTTGTGCTGGAAATTGACTCTTTTCTTGCAATTATTCTGGCCCTGAAAAGGGCCGATGGTTTTGCTGGCTTTAAGCCATTTGGAAATGCTGATGACGTTTTGGTATCCCGATAGATACTATTCAGGACACCATAGAAAGGGGAAGCTAGGTACCCAAGCAACACAAACCCGACCATAATGGTTGCAGAAACTTCTTGGGGCTTTATTTGGGTCCCATTTCATTTTTTTTAATTTTTTTTTTTTTTTTTATATGCCACAAGTGTGCTGGTAGGGTATGTGGTGATGAACTTGATGTTTCACTGTAGATTCTGCAAAGAATAGGAGAAACTAAAACGAATAAGATGTTTTAGGAATGTTTGCGTTCAATATAATTTACTGTTTAGTTGGTCGTGTTAAATGCAATCAACATAGTTATAGTGCCTAAAATCTTCACCCACTCATGCCAAGCTGAAACACTTTTTCAAACTAAGTCGTTCAGATTGTAAAGTTCGAAATTTATAATAATGTCGAATATTATTTTATCTCTAATAATTTCAGCGGTATTTCGATTTCTGTTGGAATAAGCAGCTAATATTAAAGTCACAAGCCCATTTGGTGTACCTATATACCTGCTTTATTAAGTAACCCTTAAGTATTAAGGGTTCGGAGCCATTTAACCAAACATATTTTAATCTAATTTACGTCTCAAGAGTAAAATAATAAAAATGCTATTATAGTGTCTCATAAAATTTACCAGTCGTTTCATTTGTCTATTATAACTACTGTTCAAATGGACGAATAATTCATTTGAGAAAAGTCGACATTTAAAATCAGATTCTACTGTGAAATGCCATGCCAAGTAATTTTAGGGGTTCGAAGCCATTTAGCCAAATATCTTTTACTCACTTGATTCCAAACAACTTCTCATCTCAAAAATACAATAAGAAAAGTGCAATTTTATTTAAGCTCAAAATTATCAAATATTAGTTATAGGGTAGGGAACGGCTTAATCAGGGGTCACTATTTTAATCAGTTGTTAGGAAATAGGTCTATAACTCCTAAATTTTCCAAATTATTTCCTTTTTAATGATACGATCATAAGCTTTATCTATTGGGCCAATGATTCGAACTATGAATCATGATTGATTACCAATTTATTACTGTTATTTTGAAGATTTAAAATACATCATCTAGAAACCATCAGTTTCTGACCTGCTGAAGAAGTTCGCTCAAATTTTGCCTTTGTGTATTTTGCATTTGCATCGCGTGTACCGGAGAGCATGTCTTCATCAGCTCTCTCCCACAACTAGGCTTGTTGCCAGAATGTCGTGTTGAACATTGAGTTAAATTTATTACATATTTAGATGATCTGAAATCGCTATTTATTTCATGTTTCTTCCAGTCGTTGGAGGTTAATCTATGCTTATGATTATATTGTCCATCATCTGGCACTATCATTTGCAATAAAAAATATGTTTTGGAGCTGTCCAATAGTACTCAACGATAAATAATGCTTCGCTTTTGAGCTGCAGCTATGGCATCACTGTTGCTTTTGAGAGAGCCCATGTTTCCTCCCTTCTTTGTTAACCATGGATATAGCACACCGGTAACGTAACGTGAAGCCTGCTGTCTCTTGCATTTGTTTATTTTTAAATGAAGCATCCCGTTTGTCGTCACAGTCGCTTTGGCTAACATTTGCGTGAGAGTAAATGAAATAAGAAATACACATTGCCAATCTAAAGATCAATGACAAACTAAAAGTTTGCTCGGGTACGTATGTCTCATAAATTGCTAGGAGACGAGTTTGTTGTCGTAGCAATCGACATGTTTTGGTTGATTGTTTTCTTTTGCGGATGGGTAAAACGAAGGAGCGGGTTGAGGAAATTGACGTTTGCAGCAAATCGTCAACTGGCCTATTTCATTTCGCCTTCGCACACATGCACAGAATCGCACTCATACAATATTGTTAGTTTATGTACAGATTGAGGAGCTGAAGAAAACATTTTTTTAATCGGAAAGCAATCCGCATGTGTTTAAGAAGTCCCTGCAATTGGGAACTTTATGCCATGGCTATGAAATTTTCTGAGCCTAATGCTCGTTGCTGAAGGTATGTTCCGATAGACCAGACGTAAGCAGAGGGATTAATGTCTAAATATTGGCAGTTCTAATTATAGATTACATACAGCTTCATCAAATGTCTCAGGGGCTGACTAGACTGCTTAAAACCCGTCCCGTACCCTATACTTAAACCTAAATTCGCCATCAGGTGGGCTCTGGAAACCTTTAAATGCGTTTATCCCCGTAAATAAGCGTCTAACGCTTAAATAGGGGGTTTGAAATCGTCGATTTTCGAAAACCCGGTTTTGGTCCAAACAACTTTACTTGAATCTCATTTTTCCATCAGATGGGCTCTGAAAACCTTTAAATGCGTTTATCTCCGTAAATAAGCGTCCAATCGCTTAAATAGGGGGTTTGAAATCGTCGATTTGCGAAAGTCCGGTTTTGGTTCAAAAAATTTTACAAACCTAAACCGTCATCAACCTCTGTAACCCCGGGGGGGGGGGCTCGAAAAAAATCCGGAAACTCACGGTTCATTCGACCGTCGGTATTCTTTTTTTTTTTTCTTCATTTTACGTCGGCCTATTTCCTCACATGGTGACAATCACCGACGCCAGGAAGAGGACTCCACCACCTGGACCCTACCTAACGACTCAGAAATATGAGCCGGGACCAACGGCTTTACTTACCTTCCGAAGGAAGACGTGACAAGATTCTTTCGCCTCAGAAAAACCACCGACGTCGACTGGGATTGAACCCAGACCCACTGGGGTGCCAAGTAGCAGTCACGCTTACCACTACACCACCGACGCCGGCAACCGGCGGTATTCTGTTATATGAAAATATTATTGAGTGAAAATGTATTACTGCTAAGAAATCACAAATAACTCATACTGCAAAACGTTCCGTTGGGTATCATATAAGGAACACATAATAAACTTTAACTTTATTTATTTACTTATTTGACAACATCTTTAACTTAATTAATAATTTTTGCGAATGTTTTATTTACACCTCATTTATTTTTAAGCTAAATTATTTATTTTGAATTCCACCCCTATTAAACAACTAGAACATTCATAGGAAAACGAAAAAAAAATTCAACAATTGGTTCAGTTTATTGAGGAGGACCGCAGCAAGCCCTGCTTTGAAAATGACGTGTTTTGTTTTTGCTGCATCGTTTTCGCGGAAAGAAAATTAAAAAATATTGCTTCATTCAAGTAAAATAAATGGTGAAATTATAGTTTTTCCAAGTGCTTTGCGTAGGACGTTGAGAATGGAATCCCTCTCATAGTGTGTTATGGTCGTGTTCCTTGAGATGGATTGTTTTTCCCCATTTTTTTGTGTTTTTAATGACCCGCTCCTGCATTCGGACGAGCTTTCCAGCATCAGATAAGGAACATTGGTGAGGTCGTTTTGATTATCAAAAATATACCTTAACTATATACACGCCAGGATCAAGAACTTCCATTTTTAATTCTGGAAGTGTGAAAACTCTTCACATATCCATTTGATGTGTGAAGATTTTCATGCGGGGCTTATTGTATATGAAGATAACCTATGTACGTGTATGAACAGGCATTCTTGAACTCCATAATAATCGTACCACATTGAATAATAGACTAAATTTTTAATTGTAACTCACAGCCCATTGCTGCCCATAATTCAAGAAATGGCTAATATCCATTGCCATTGTTATCAAAATAGAAAAAAAAGTGTTGCATGATTGTTGACACGGTTATTAAGGTTCCCACAGTACTAGGGGCGAGACAGCTTTACTCTGAGTTGCTTTGATGCACCGAGTAACTCGCGAGTAATTCAATATAGCTTAAAATTGAATCAATCTTTATCGATTATTATCGGTTGCCAGGGCTTCAAAAAGTTTGACTTCCAATTTGTTTGGAGAAAATAATGGACATTCCGCTAATGGAAATAGAAGATGGAAACGGCGAGCCCTATTAGCTTGGAGCTTCATAGTCTGACCGTCTGGCGGAATGATGCTGCAATAGCAAATAGCAGGTCAAGCCGGTGGTGGGTTTATTCAAGTATAACTTAATTGGAGACATGAAAATAACTTTTCAAAAAAGACCAAGGCTAACACTAGTCGTAGTAACTAAGATATTAAATTGTACGAGCGGCTATGTAGCTTGAGCGAACATAGATTATTATCAAAGTTCATTTTTCAGAGTTAAATAGAGGAATTGCTTGTCTACAATTGTGCACACACGAGAGCTCGTGCACTAGCGAGCGGTTTGTTTGACAGCTGTTGTGCAAAAACCTAGGACAGGACCTGCCAGCTAAGAGAGAGATGACCTCTTATAAATTTATGATTGCTATGATACGGGGGTCGCTCCAGTGTTGCCAAATATGTTTACACAGTAATCCCATTGGAAATAAAGTAATTAAAAAAATTTCTTTTGTCGTTCGGGAAATGAAGCTGCATCAAACTAAACATTAATGGATAAGGTTTCATTGAATTTCATTGATGCTTACGCTGCAAATTCTACTGTGGGGAGAAAGCTTGAGCAAGCGAATGTCTTCCTCGCTTGCGTTCCCAATGCAGGTCTTCACCCTCTCTCGGCGAACGATTGGATCTCTCGGGAACCGATGAAAATGGAGACCCGGATGTGACACGTCACTGCGACCATAATTTTTCGCTTTGCACCTTATTTCGAACTGATTTAAAATAATCCACTGCAAAAGTGAACTTTTGTTTCCGCATTTGTTCTACACACCAAATAATCTTAACTGATTCCAGCAATAGTATTTGCTGGAAACACATAAGCAAAACACTTGTTACTGATATACCAGCATATCTTAAACAAATAACTGAAAACCGGCATCAATATTTACTGAATATCCTTCAGCATTCACATTTATGCTGTTAACCAGCATTCTTTTTGACATTTTGTGGAATCCAGTATTATTTACCGAAAATCAGCAAATATTTTCTTACTGATTGTAAATCAGTAACTAATATTTACTGAAGACCAGCAAACTATTTTGCCTGTCAATTTGATGGATTGCTGATAAAAACAAATGAAGCTTTCGTGTCTGTCTGTTTTACAAATTGTAGTTTTAGATCCAACATTATTTCACCGGAATGTTTCCATCAGCTAAAAAGGTCAATTACGGTGCTTGGAGTACGAATGTAATACCATAGACTAACTCTAAGACCAGTAGGTCCCGAACAAATACGATTTTTTCTTGGCTCAGTCAGTACTAGCACATCGGTCCCAAGCTCGGTCCCAAGCTTAATAATACGCCCCTCATAATGAACTCACAAGAACACACTCTCAAATATTCTGTCAAAATAACACAGCAAATCAAAACAAAGGCGCAAATATGTATAGTTAGGTGCTGGCTTCAAGGTGTACTTCGGACCAAGGGGTTCTACAACAGTGAACCAATTTCAAATCGCTAGTTGCATATTGATTGTTGGTAATACTGGGCAACATCTACATCCAAAAATACCCAACCGTAAATAAAATAACAAAATGTGAATTGATTTAATTTCCTTCGGAACGCTTACTTCTCATTATTAGAGAAAAAAAATCCATCACGTGGTGCAAAATGCATCAACAAGGGCATACAAAAGATTGCGAATTCACTGGAGAAAATTGTTTTAATTTTTCACATCGATTGTAAAACATGGGTTTCTTTTACAACTAAAATAAATAAAAAGCTTAGTTTAATGTATGAAAAATAAGCCAAAAACGTGTTTTTATTTATAAAACAAAAAAGAAAACAAAACATTAGCTGTGCTGTATTTTCAGCGAATACTGTAGTTTGCCGAAAATACAGCAAAATTATTTGTTTGATCTGCTGCTGGTTTATCCCGCAAATTGTAAGCATTTTGCTGCAGGCTCAGTTTAAGAGCTGTCACTTTTTTCAATATCAGTTTTGCTGGTTGATCAGCAATCTTGGTTTGCTGTATACAATTCTGAAATTACAGCTCAAAAAAAAATCAGCAAAGCTTTGCTGTTTTCCAGCAATAAAAATTTGGTGTGAGTTGTCACAAACGAAAAAAGTGAAAAAGCAGTGACTACTAGCAACACCGCCAAACCAACAACAAACTGCCTGCTTGTAACATAACTCGACGGACGCGGTATAGGCGGTTGTCAAAGCGACCAATAAAAAACGGTCTTTTTTGACAGGTAAATGGTCTTGTTTTTGCACTAACAGCTGGCAGGTCCTGTCCTAGGCAAAAACAGAGAGAAACCAAGGTGCAATGCTCGCTTACTGAGCAGCGTGAGTTACTCGAGGTACCTCAGAAGCAACTCTGAAATTGCTGGCGGTCAGGAGCTGTCTTACCCCTTGCCACAGTATAAAATTTTCAAAATACTGATTTACAGGGGTAAACGGCTTGAAAAACTAAATGGCTAATGTTTAATAGAAATGATAAATTGTCTAATGTGCATGATGATACCGTGCGCAGCAACCAATGTGCTCCTACAAGAGATTTGTCTGACTATCAATTGTGATATTTTTTATATCATTTACACAGACAAAAATAATTAACTTTAACAAGCGTGTAAAATTTTCCCTCGTTTAATTCCAAGCCAAAGGAGCCGTAAACAACGGAATTGTTTGCAAGCTTTCATGCGCCATACAACCATGTTTGCAATCTTCCATACAACAGGCTAGATTCAGGCGTTATCCGACTAAAATTTAAATGAAATATAGCATTATTTTTTGCCAAATCTAGCATTCCCTCTATGTGCATTAGATAACGCAGAAAATTCAATGTTTCTTTTTATCTGTGTATGAATAGCTTAGCGTACTGGAACTTTTGACTAACGTCTCATTTTGTATAAGATAAAGGGTGTATTCGATAAAAATGGCACACACATATTTTTTTTTTTTTAATCTTTATTTTACGTCGGCCTATTTCCTCACATGGTGACAATCACCGACGCCAGGAAGACGACTCCACCACCTGGACCCTACCTAACGACTCATGAATATGAACCGGGACCAACGGCTTTACTTCCCTTCCGAAGGAAGACGTGACCAGATTTTTTCGCCTCAGAAAAACCACCGACGTCGACTGGGATTGAACCCAGACCCACTGGGGTGCCAAGTAGCAGTCACGCTTTACCACTACACCACCGAAGCCGGCAAGGCACACACATATATACTCATCAAAATTAAACTGATTATCGGATTTTCTTGAAATTTTCAGCGAATGAAGAACTACTAATGAGTTTTGATTTACAACATTTGTTTTATTCAATTTCGTCTCCCATCCCGAATGCCCGCACCTTCCTTTTCACTCCACCCATCAAATTTTAAACAACCGATTTTCCCAGTGTTTTTGTTGTTTTTACCCAAATTTTCTTCAATTCTAGCTCTGTTTTTATAGTTTTGGGATGTTTGCGAAGCTCCGTTTTCATAATTGCCCAGAATTTTTCAATTGGACGAAGTTCCGGTGAATTTGGTGGGTTCATATCCTTTGGCACAAAATTGACTCCGTTGGCTCGGTACCACTCCAATACGTTTCGAGCGTAATGGCAGGATGCTAGATCAGGCCAAAACAGAGTTGATCCTTTGTGCTTCTTAATGAATGGCAAGAGGCGCTTCTTAAGGCACTCTTCCGTGTAAATCGCACCGTTTATTGTTCCGGAAGTGATGAAGGGAGCACTTATTTCACCACATCCGCAAATCGCCTGCCAGATTAGAAACTTCTTTGCAAATTTCGATAGTTTCTTCTTTCGAACATCCTCCGGAACATCGAACTTCGACTTGGCAACGAAATATTCTTGCCCAGGAAGTTGACGGAAGTCAGCCTTGACGTATGTTTCGTCATCCATCACGATGCAACCGGATTTGGTGAGCAGCTTTGTGTAAAGTTTCCGGGCGCGGGTTTTCGCAGTGATGTTTTGTTTTTCATTCTGGTTTGGGGCTTTTTGCACTTTGTAAACATGTAACCCAGCACGCTTCATGGTTTTCTGCACAAAACCGACTGACACCTTAGACTTTTTAGCGACATCTCGAATTGACATGTTTGGACGGTTCTTGAATTGTTGTACGACTTTCCTGGCCATTTTACTGTCCATTGGACCACTTTTACGACCACTCCCTTCCTTCCTCTGGACACTCAGACGCTCCTTGAAGGTTCTTATTACACGAGACACAGTTGTATTTGCAATTCCAAGCCTTTTAGCAATCCACCGGTGGGACGCCCCTGGATTTTGATTGTGAGTGCACAAAATTTTCTCACGGACAATTTCTTGTTTCGACGACATGACTGGAACTACTGAATGTATAACTATGAAACTTGGCAGATGTAAATAATACACTATGGATAAGATCTACTCAAATTTCTAGGTTTTTTACTCATACGATTCAAAAGTTACAGAAGATTTTCTGTATGCCATTTTTATCGAATACACCCTTTAGTATTGATTCAGATATTTTTCGGCTACAGCATAGCTAATTTCAGAGCATTTTATTGAAAGAAATTTTGGTATGAATACAGTCGGGTTCCAATTTTTTCGATTAATTGGGACCGTAAAAATTGAAACCGTAAAGATCGATACCCGCAGCTTATAGAATTTTCACTAATTGGGGGAAATGAGGTCTATGTCAGTTGTTTCAAGTGATAAACATCTACAGTCTTCAGCAGAATTGTTGTACGGGGTTCGATCCACATATATGTGTCATTGGATTCCGGTTTAAGTGGAAATTTAACCACTAGAGGCGCTTACTTTCGAGCTACTAAATATGAGTGCGGTGACACGTTGAGATAAGGGGTAATTGGTTTCATCCTAGGATACCTCGAGAGCCTCACCAGTTAGGACATATCAGTCTTCAGTAAACTTGTTCTATTGGCCAAGTCTTTCCTAGAGGTGGTCACACAAGTTCGGAATTCAGGCACAACACGGCGCTAGTGTGCATATAATCTTACAGTTTGTGATATCTCGAGAGCCTTACTAGTTAGGACGATGTTTTCTTCAACAAGTGTGACCAAGCCCTTACGGGTAGTAGTGACCAAGCCCTTACGGGTAGTAGTGACCATTTTTTCGTGACTTGGGCCAAGAGCCGAACTACCCGACAAAACGTTAAACATGGACATGGAAATCATACGGAAGCGTATCCGGCCAGTCTTTTCGGAAGCAGCGGCTGAAGACAATGGTCTAGGAGAACCTTCTGGTGAAGGCCGATTTGATGGTGTTGATATACGATGAGACATATCTGACCCTGGACGGCACCGACTGGCAGGTGACGAGATATTCCACGTCCCTTACCGTGAAGGTGAGCAGTGACGTCTAGTATATCTCCCACACCAAGTTCCCGAAGAAGGTTCTTCTGTGGCTGACCAGCAGTGAGAAAAAGATGTCAAAGCCACTTAAAACTAGAAACGATGTAACCATCGCAAAATTGAACAAAAAAAAAATGGTTTACCGGGCTTCCACATTTTTGAACTCTTTGGGGATTCCACGGTACTTTCTACGCAGATGACCTTAAGAAAATTCTTCAAATCCGTCTTTTGTCTATTGGAGGCAGAAATTGAATGAGTGAACCAGGAGTGAAGGATGTGAGTGAGATTTTAGATTCACACCTCACGTACAAACAACATTACTCAGTCATACAATAGATGTGGTTTTATTTATCTGAAACCTTTGCCTGTACGAAGAAAGCCGGCTAGAAGTCACATGATCGCTGACATTCTTCAAGATCGTATAGATTGCCGAACCTTTTTGGGAAAACACAACGTGGTGGCTCGAGCTATGCGTAATAACCTAATGCTCTAATAACCATTCTACCGTACCAACCATAGTGTTGGCCCAAATAACTGAAGTAGTTTTTTATTTCTTTCTTTTATTTATTTTACTTTACAGTTGCATTTGCAAGGTAAGAGACCTGGTCATATATTGGTGGCTACAAGAAAAGACGAAATATGGCGATCTTTAATCGATCGTACTTTATGGAGGTGGAGGGTGTCAGGCACAAAAAAAAATTGGTCGTCTTCGCAGTGTTTTAACTCCGAAATTGGTGAAAACGATACGTGAACGAATTCGTCGAAATCCTTGCCGATCAGTGAATTCCAATGCCCTTTCACATTTAGAAAAAGTTATGCAGGCCTGGTGCAAGAACAATTTTCCCGACTGTATTCCTAAAGAGTTATGGCCGGTATCGTCGCTAGACCTTTTTGGACTTTTTTTTTATTACGGAATAACGGAAGATAAGTTTAAAAACTCCAAACCAAAAGGCATGGAGAAATGCAAAGCTTCTTTGCAGAAAATATTCTTGAATGAGATTCCGGAACAAGAGGAGCGGCCGCTTGTAAAGCGAGTCCGGAAATATTTTCTTTAATTTTGTAGCGTCAATGATCGGAGTCAACGTAAGAATTTCTGTCAGTGTATGGTTAAGCTGTCAGTGGATTCTTTCACCTTCGCGTTGACGTGCATATTGTTTACTTTTAATTTGAAGTTTTGAAAATGGCGCCTAGAAAACAGGAGCTGTCAAATATTTTTTTGAACAAGCGGTTAGAAAATCTTAATTGTTCAAAGCAAACAATCGCATATTCGGTCGGGGTGACGCAACACACGGTATCGAATGTCATCAGCAGCCGCAGCAACCAAGCAGCCGAAAAGGGGAACACAAAACATACAAGATAAGAAACAAGCGGTGAAAGTATACACGAAGAAGCTCAACATGTAGGTCAGAGATGTTGTCGAAAAAAAAAAAAAATGGATGTAGCTTAGTCAACTGTGCATATTAAAGTGAGATGTGAACTGAGATCATTTAAAGCCCAGAAGAAACCTCGGTGAGATGATAAAGGGCTTGAAAAAGTGAAAAGTCGAGCCTGAAAATATATGATACGTTGTTAACAAAACATACAGGTTGCATCGTAGAGGACGACGAAACATACGTGAAGGGCGACTTTTCACAAATCCCTGGTAATAAATTCCTCTTTAAGAAGGACAGAGGAAGCTTCCAGTCTAAGTTTAAAGAACAAAAGATAGAAAAATTTGCGAAAAAAAATCTCGTTTGGCAAGTCTGTACGTGTGGTAAAATCAGTCAACCATTCATCTCAACCGGGAGTATTGACAGTGAAATCTACATCAAAGAGGACCTGAAAAATCTCATAAAGCCCGATTCAAAGTAAATTTGGACGCATTCAAGTGATCATAACTCAAGAATTAAACAACATAAACAGTTGATCAAAACGTCAAACAAAAGTGTATTTATTCAGCTTTCAAACGATATATAACAAGTTACTACATTTCACCGTTTCGAACGAACTGTCGCACTTTACCTGTGATCGATGCCATCATGATCTGCACAGTCTACAACAGTGAACCAATTTCAAATCGCTAGTTGCATATTGATTGTTGGTGACACTGTACCGGCGAACTTATTCCATTTTAAACGCATTTGTTGTGCATTTGTCACTTCTTTACCGCATCCTCGAAGCTTTCGCTTGACAATTGCCCAATATTTTTCGATCGGTCTGAACTCAGGACCATTCGGAGGATTAATCTCTTTGGCGACGACATTAACATTGTTTGCAGCATACCATTCTATTACCCTCTTAGAGTAGTGGCAGCTGGCTAGATCCGGCCAAAACATAACGTTGGTCTTGTGTTGCCGAATGAAGCGTATAATCCGCCTTTTCAGACACTCTTTAATGTAAATCTTCGACGTCATTGTGTGAGATGTGATGAAAACCTTGGTTTTAAGGCAACAACTGCAGATTCCTTGCCAAATCATTGGTTATCAGCGAAACAAATTTATACCTGGAAGGGACATCCCCACGACCAGTTGTCAGGTAAAATTTTCGTGCGGGGATTTGTTTATAATCCATTTTGACATATGTCTCGTTATTCATTAAAATACAGCCATCAAATTTCGTCAAAACTCGTTCGTATAGCAATCGCGCTCGCTTTTTGGCCACTAAATTTTGTTTCAGGGAGCGATTCGGATGTTTACTGGCACAAAAGACTTATATTCTTCTCTTGAAAGGATGTTACGCCCGGTGGAAAAGTTGTAATCGTATTTCTTTGCCAAATCACGTATGGAGACACCTGGGTTGCCTTTCACGTACTTAAACACTTTTCTTTTCAGCTCTTTGTCCCTAGTGCCACTTTTATGATAGATGCGCTGTGCTCTATCCACACTCAGAGTATCCTTGTAACATTTGATTGCAAGACCACACCGTTGACTTTGGGAATTTGAACACTTTTGCTATTTTTGAGGCAGACCATGATTTCCGTTATTTCGAGATGCGTCGATCAATAGAGAAAAACTTTTCATCAATTCCTTGGTCAATGAAACATCAACATATGCCTGTCAAACGTGTTTTGTTCCAACCACCAGAAAAAGAAACTGTCATCCAAGAACAACACGTGAAGCCGAAAACTTGGGGCTGAGTGTGGTGCTAATTTGACAGGTCGGTTTCTTTAAAGCATAAGCAGCAAAAAAAAAACTCGCGGGGGGCGTTAATTTTATTCGGGAGAAAAATCTTCCGTGTTGTACTTAGTGCGGTGGTTATCGCAACGATAGTATTTTTTCATTGATTATCAGCCAGGCATTATAATGGTTTACTAAATAACTGATACTAGTAGTTTGGTAGAAGAAATATTGTTACCTTGCCAATCCATTATGAACCGAGCTTTAAATGTTAAAATCGTCACTAGCGCCACACCAAAAGTAGCAGGCTTGAAGAACTAAGCTTCTGCAGAGACGCGGTGGTGTATTAAACCGTGCGTCCAGATTTACTTTAAATCGAGCGTTATTGCCACTTCTAAAGCTGCATTCTCAAAAAACCCTGTTTTGGCCCGATTTGTCATCTTGCCACTACTCAACAGTGACGAAGAAATTGTACGAGGAAAATCATGACATTGTGGTACCTCGTTACATTAATCCTCCAAACTGTCTCGAGCTCCGACCGATCGAGAAATGTTGGTCAACAATGAAGACTGATTGTCGTGAAATGAAAGGAGAGACAACATCGGTCTCAAAACTTCATGCAGAAGTGGACAAAGCCTTATAAAACCAGAGGAGAGAAGCTTGTCCAAACCTTGGTGGCAGGAGTCATGTCAATGGTTTGAAATTTTGGGTGTGAGGGTGAAATTCAAACCTATTATTGCAAAAGTATAAAGGAACCACCTTGAGGAAAATAAATGTTGCGAAAAAGATTTGTTTGGATTTCTGTTAATACTATAACGTTCGTTTGATGATACAAAATTTATTTCCGGACACACTTTAATGCAATAAAAGCAAAAGGTAACCGATTTGAAGTCTAAGATTCTCTAGTTATACTCTAAGATTAGTTAGTAAGAGAACCTTCTAAGAAACAATAAAAAATCTATTTCATTTCAAAGCAATGACCTTTTATTTTTTTATTTTGTTTAATTTTACCAATTATATCCGTTCTTTACTTAATTTACGACTTCTTGAGTTTAGTTAAGATTTTTTTTTGACATTAGAATGGTCTGTTGTTGTAATTATACAATAAACCCACTTAAAAAATAACACTATCTCTCTCCATCCCTCTCGAAACCCCCGGGGGACTTATTTCGAAGTCATTTGCAGAAGAAACTCCCCGCTTAAAAGTTTCTAGATTTCGATTTTATTTCAAAAAACATTTCCCCAACAAAAACGGTGTCATAATAATCGCTGTACAAACGGAACCATGATAAAACTAATCTTCATAGGTTGTGTGTATTTGAGTGTGTTTTCTTCTTCTTCTTCATGTCCTTAATCCCCTCGTTTAGTTAGCTTAGTTTAGTTGTGTAACACATCAGTTTGATTTTTTCTTTTCTTTTCTTTGATATCTCTCATTCTCGCTCTGTCAGAATTCTTCTTTTTTCATGCTGCGTGATTCAAATTTTCTTTTTTACAGATCACGCTGTATTCGGTTTCATTCTTCATGAATGATTAACGATCACTCTTTCGTACCATGTTTCACTCACTGGAGCTCACTGTGACAACTGGTGTGTCTGTTAGGATTCATTTAGTTTTTTTTTTTTGGAATTGAGGGGGCTTCGCAGTGCGAATGAAAAAGAATGACATGTTTCTAGGAATTGATTTAGTTTTGTTCTTGCTTCTCGTTGAAACAATTTTCTTATTAGCGGTTGTTTCCTTCCTGAAATGTACAAGTTGATTAGGTAGATTTGTGTTTATTGTTGAAGGTTTTCACTAATTACGATTCGCTTAGGGGTAAAACTATTGTGATTTTGATTTTACAACGTTTGTGTTCCTGTGTTTCGTGTTAGTGTGACTTGGTATCTTAGATTATTTTATCTTCTTTTAATTTTATTTGTTTAATGGTTTAGCGTTCGATTGAAATATTTTCCATCAGTTCAATGAACGAATAACAGAGAGTTTTGTTTTTATTTGTTTACTTTTACTTCTTACTTACTTTCCATCAGTTCGTTTCTGTTTTCTTGGATTCTGGCTTCACTGAACTCTCGCAGAATCCCTCGAATTTGATTAGATTTAGTTTATAATTTGATTACCTAGCACTTTAAATTTTACATTTCATAACAAAAACTAAACTATGTACACCATTTTCTTACAATTACGACCTACAATCACCGTTCCATTGATTAAGATTGGTTTGTTTGGGCTCCGATTGGAATGCGTTTATCCACGCTTTATCGGAAGGAGAGTGGTTGTTGGGAACTAAGAGACGCTTTACAAACCAGAATTATCGTGCACCATTCCGACGCCACCACCACCGGGACCGGGACCGATTACGCTGCCGGGTGGTGCTCCAGGG
This sequence comes from Aedes koreicus, assembly GCA_024533555.2. Lineage (NCBI taxonomy): Eukaryota > Metazoa > Arthropoda > Insecta > Diptera > Culicidae > Aedes > Aedes koreicus. The sequence continues at coordinate 198,889 of JAHHFK020005003.1, forward strand.
CCGGCAACGAGCTGTCGTTGTTTGAGCAGCGTGGACGTGTCGTGCTGACTGTTGGCCACTATCTGCCGAATGGTGGGTGCATACGGTGGTCGTCATAGGCGCAATTCTGGCGGCTCCTTACATCAAACCTGCGTGTGCGAGTTAGCATGGATCGGATCGGGTTCGGAGTGCGTCGACGGCGTGTAGTACTAGAACGGATACTAAAGATTAATATTAATGTTCCACGAAATCAGAGAGTCAGCTGAATGAAACTTACCCCAATTCGACCGTTGTCGTAGTCCCGCGTGGTTGGTGGCATCGTGAGTCGGTTTTTCGAGTTGGAATTGGAGTTCATTGTATCGGACAGCGGGATGCGGTTGGACGCCCTGTTGGAACTTTTCATGCAAAATTCCACCAGGGCGACGGCCAATGCCACCAGCAGGCCACCTATGAGGATGTAGAATATTCCGGCTACGTTGCTCAGGGAGAGTTCGTTTCGGGAGGCATCCTGTTTGTCACTGTGCTTGCATTCGGTTCGATCGTACCACCATTTGTTAACCAGCTTGGTGAGTTCGCCGTTTTCCTTGAGCGACAGTACTGCCAGGTTGACGGGATCTCTGAGGGGGAAATAATGGTTGGTTATTATGAAATTTGTCAAAAAGAGATAGTATTGAGACTATGCACAACACTTTGATAATATATGTTGCAACTTGAAGTGCTTCGCAGTTGATCAGTCGAAAACCCAGGTCAAAAATCTCCTAATTGTTAGAAGACCAATCGTAAATTTGAGGAAAATTGTGGACTAATGAGTTTACTGTAATGAAGTTAACAGTTCTGATTGGTGAGTGGATAAAATCGATCAGTTTATTGGGGGCTGCAATTGGTCCCAGTTAGCCTTAACCGATTAAGGACAGGATTAACAAACTGGCAACACACTCGTACCATGAAATAAAATAAACAACAAATAATTAAAAACAACTGTATTATATAATTCAAGTCCCACTCTCCCAGTTTGATAAAAAAAATGAGAGCAACTCTATTTCCAGAATTTTCAGATTTTGGATTAGACTCATCTCATGAGGTTTTGGACAGTTTTGCATTTTCTTAAAGCCACAGACCAATTCTTTTCAAACTGTTCCACACACTTAAAAATGTTCTCGATATTCCGCAAATAGAGCAAATATTGAAATCAGCAACCGGGTTTGCTGAGATCTCGGCATTGACTCCATCCTTTGCCGAATTTCGGTAACACAGATGTCACTTTTTCACACCCGCCATTTTCAGAAGTAAGAAAAAAGAATCTGCTGCTTGTGTGTTTTGTGAGTCCGCGAAATCAAAGCGAGAATCAAAGTAATATTGGATCAAATTCTTGGTGAAGTGCGAAAGAAGGACGTAAGGAAATACGATCTTTTTTCGTTAGTATACAATTATTATTAAGCTTCATTATTCATTATTATTATTTTTGTAGAATAACTCATCGTCTTTCACTTTTTTTTTAATTTTAAATACATTGCTTTGCCTACACAGAAAAAAATAATAAATTGAAATAGGTGCGTAAAATTTCCCTTCGTTTGATTTCAAGCCAGAGGAAGCGTAAACAACGAAACTGTTTGCAATCTTTCATACAACAGACTAGATTCAGGTGATATCTGACTTAAATTTACAAGAAATATCGCATTAATTCCAGCCAAATCTAGCACTCCATTTATGTGCATTAGATAACGCAGAAAATTAAAATTTTCTTTCAAACTGTGTACTTTTGATCATAATTAATTTAGATTCAAAAATCGATTCTTAAGCATCATTTTCACTTTATCCACCAAAAGCACGAAAGGATCATCAAGGGACCCTCCCCTGGATTTGGGCAAAAATAAGGCAAAGTTTGTATTTTTTTTTTGTGGGAGAATGAAAAGGCGTACAAACTTTCGGTTTTGACGATTGAATTTGATTATTATTCAAGATTTTAAAGAGATAAAAAAAATTGTGAAAATTCAAGATGGCGGCTAAAAATGGCGATTTCCGTAAGCCTCTGCCCGCAAAATATGGGGCGACAACTTTAAACCTGCAGTCTCTTGTAGTAGACAAAAATCAAATCTAGTTATCATTTCTGAAACAAAATGAAATTTTCTACGGCTTGTACTAAATTTCAGACAATTTAAACTTAAACTCATTGCAAAGTGATCATTTGAACTGAAAAGTTTAATTTTTCGCTACTTTTTTTTTCATTTCAACCGTGTTCAAATATTATAAATAATTAATTATTAATGCCAATTTTTAGTTCAAGCCGTACAAAAAATTATAAGTTTTCAAACAGTTATCTGATGGCGGAAATCGGATTAATAGTTCAAGCCCGGGGCTTGAAGTTAGATTGAATAACATGGTTTCGAGAAAAACGCGTTCAAAGCTCCCGCACGTGAGACAGGTGTGTTCGAGACGCTGCCATTCAATAAATATTCATCGTATCAAAAAATCCTTCTACACATATATTCTACAAATATGTGGCTTTCATTTTTTTGCCAAAAAAAAAAATCGATCTTTTGGTTCAAATTCAGGGGAGGGTTCCCTTAACTGGGGAAAGAGTATTCGAATTAAAAAAAACAGACTTTTTTTTCGGATGGTGATAAAAAAGAGGTCATAAAGATAATTGCTTTTGATAAATTTCCCATGAAAGGTAATAATTTAAGCTTACTTGCAAACTACCTTGCGAGCGGCGGTTAACCGGAACGTTTACCATGGCGTACGAAAACATGCGTGTAGGCATGTTTTTGAGTTCTTTCTTCGTTTTATTTATTAATTCCTCCTCAGTTTTCGCGAAAAAATTGTTGAAGTAGATCTTATGCTTCAGGTTGGCCCAGAAATTCTCGATGGGACGCAGCCGGGGGACGTTGGGCGGGTTCGCCGACTTGGGTACCACATCGATATTCACTGCGTCTTCGCCCTTGTGGTATTTCTTGATGAACGACGCAACTTCCGGCAGGCATTTCGTACTATAAATTTCCCCGTTCACGGCCAGTCCGGAGCGAAAGAAGAGTGGCTTTGACATCCTCTTCTCGCTGATTGTCAGCCACAGCAGCACCTTCTTGGGGAACTTGGTGTGTGAAATGAACTTCACCTCGGAGCTCACTTCCTTCGTGGGAGAAGTAAAATACGAAGTGCCCTGCCAATCGTTGCCACCCACGGTGAGATAGATCTCGTCGTCCATCACCACCGCCACGTCGCGATTCGCCGGGAAAATCGAGTTGACCATCTTATTCAGCCGCTGCCGCTGCGTCATTGCCTGCAGCTCCGAAACCAGTGGACTCGACTTCCGCTTCCGGTCATGTTCGCCAGGTACTTTTTCACTGTTTGGCCAGTTGGACCGACCTCCCGGCCAAACGCATGCAGCGATGTAGCCACTTTTCCCTCGGTTTTCCTCTTCAGCATCCTTTGGAGCTTCTTGTCGCTCAGGGTCGTCGGCCGTCCGGAACAAGGCTTTTTTTCAATGCTCTGATTGTTGTCTAATAGTGCCAAGATGTTGTAGATGCCGGAACGGGCGTATCCGGCGTCCACAAAGTGCCGCACGATGTCCGTTTTCAATGCGGCGGGGTGCCGTTCTTTGAACGCGCACACTTCTGAACGGAGTTGCTTCACTGTTTTTGCCTTCACGGTTAGAGTTCGACTGATAGAGCTGTCAAATTTGGTCTGCTGACTCATGGGTTACTATGATTGATGCTGCATGGGTAGTTTTGTCAGTGTGGGTGAAGGTAAACCCATGAAAAATCGGCAATTTTTGTCCATATTTTTAAATGCAAACGTTACTCTATATTTTAGAAATTATGATCTACGAGCAGTTGGCACAAGAATATCTTACAATGAACAAAGGAGGCAGTCCCCTTCAAAAGGGGGAGAGGTCTTGAACTGCCATAGAAACATTTCTTGCCTACAAAAACCTCAACATGCCAAATTTGGTTTCATATGCTTCATTGACTCTCGAGTTATACTAAAAATTGTGTTTCATTTGTAAAAGAGTCTCCCCTTCCAGTAGGCGGAGAGGTCTCAAACCACCATAGAAATATTTTTCTTTTTCAAAAACCTCCACCTGCCAGACTTGGTTTCATATGCTTGATTAGTTCTTGAGTTATGCAGAAATTTGTGTTTCTTTTGTATGAGAGCCCCCTCTTAAAGAGGGCGGAGGGGTCTCAAACCACCATTAAAACATTTATTGTCTTCAAAAACCTCTACTTGCCAAATTTGGTTCCATTTACTTGATTAGTTCTCGAGTTATGCAGAAATTGTGTTTCATTTGTATGAGAGCCCGCCTCCTAACAGAGAGAAGAGGGGTCTCGAACTTGCCTTCAAAATCCCACATGCTAAATTTGGTTTCATTTGCTTTATTAGTTCTCCAGTTATGCTGAAATTTCAGTTTCATTTGTATGAGAACCACCCCTTCTAGAGAGAGGAGGGGTCTAAAACCACCATAGAAACATTTCTTCCTTCTAAAAACTCTCACATGCTAAATTTGGTTTTTATTTTGTTTGATTAGTTCTTGAGCTATGCAGAAATTTTTGTTTCATTTGCATAGGAGCCTCCCCTTCCATTAAGGGGAGGGGTCTTAAACAACCATAGAAACATTTCTTGCTTCTAAAAACTCTCACATGCTAAATTTTGTTTCTCTTGCTTAATTAGTTCTCGAGTTATGCAGAAATTTGTGTTTAATTTGTATGGAAGACCCCCCTTTCACAGAAGGGAGGGGTCTCTTACTATCTTAAGAAACTTCCCCGGCGCAAAAACTCCTCCATACAACATTTCACGCCGATCGGTTCAGTAGAGTCCGAGTCTATAAGGTTCAGACAGACAGACAGACCGACAGAAATTCATTTTTATGTATATAGATTTCAAGCTTATTGCTTCTAGGCCGGCGTCGGTGGTGTAGTGGTAAGCGTGACTGCTACTTGGCACCCCACTGGGTCTGGGTTCAATCCCAGTCGACGTCGGTGGTTTTTCTGAGGCGAAAAAATCTGGTCACGTCTTCCTTCGGAAGGGAAGTAAAGCCGTTAGTTCCAGCTCATATTCATGAGTCGATAGGTAGGGTTCAGGTGGTGGAGTTGTCTTCCTGGCGTCGGTGATTGTCACCATGTAATAGGCCATGGAAATAGGCCGACAGAAAAAAATAAAACTTATTGCTTTCTCAAATTGCTTATTGCCTACTCTCTATTCAGTGTTCCAAATGCACTTCCACAGTTATTAATTGAGAGCTTCCGATGCCGATGATTCTAATGCGTATTGAAATTATTAATTAAACTAGAATGGAAAATACACAATATGATTTAAAGGTACACAATCTTCAGTCGCACCCCTCACTTCGCTATTGTCAAATTGACAACATTGCCCAGGCTACGCCAACCAGCTTCTCCATGTTTCAGCTGGCAGCCTTTTGTGATCATATGACTGGTGGAGGCGTGAGGTAGGAACTTGTGAGCACGAGAGGTCGGTCGCACCCTCCTTCGAAGTTGTCAACTCACCATTTGAAGCTCAAATTGCGGTCCCTTTTCATTTTTGAGAACGCTTTTTCTTCCGTGTGGCATCCTTCTTAATTTCGATGCACAGGAATTTGTTTTCAATCAATTAAGGTGTTTCCGCACACCAAATAAAGCCCGATTGAAAGTAAATTAGGACGGATTACAGTGATCATAATTCAAGAATTAAACAACATACACGGTTGATCAAAACGTCAAACATAAGGGAATTTATTCAGCTTTCAAGCGATAAATAACATGTTATTACATTTCACCGTTTCGAACGAACTGTCGCACTTTACTTGTGATCGATGCCATCACAGTCGCTGGTGACACTGTACCGGCGAACTTATTCCATTTTAAACGCATTTGTTGTGCATTTGTCACTTCTTTACCGCATCCTCGAAGTTTTCGCTTGACAAGTGCCCAATATTTTTCGCTCGGTGTGAACTCAGGGAAATTCGGAGGATTAATCTCTTTGGCGACGAAATTAACATCGTTTGCAGCATACCATTCTAGTACCTCCTTAGCGTAGTGGCAGCTGGCTACATCCAGCCAAAACATAACGTTGGTCTTGTGTTGCAGAAAGAAGGCTAAAATCCGCTTTTTCAGACACTCTTTAATGTAAACCTTCGACGTCATTGTGTGAGATGTGATGAAAACCTTGGTTTTAAGGCCGCAATTGCAGATTCTTTGCCAAATCATTAGTTTCCGAGCAAACTTATCAGCAAAATCAAATTTATATCCCCACGACCAGTTGCTAGGTAGGATTTTCGACTGGGGATTTGTTTATAATCTATGTTGACATATGTCTCGTCATCCATTAAAATACAGCCATCAAATTTCGTCAAAACTCGTTCGTATAGTAATCGCGCTCGCTTTTTGGCCACTAAATTTTGTTTCAGGGAGCGATTCAGATGTTTATTAGCACAAAACGACTTATATCCTTCTTTTGAAAGGATGTTATGCACGGTGGAAAAGTTGGAATCGTATTTCTTTGACAACTCACGTATGGAGACACCTGGATTACCTTTCACATACCTCAACACCTTTTCCCTCAGCTCTTTGTCCCTAGTGCCACTTTTATGATAGATGCGCTGTGCTCTATCCACACTCAGAGTATCCTTGTAACATTTGATTACAAGACACACCGTTGACTTTGGGAAGTTTAACACTTTTGCTATTTTTGAGGCAGACCACGAAGGAATCTTTAGATGTTTGTGCACGATTATATTTCTTTTCTCAAGTTCCATGATCCGTAATTTCGAGATGCGTCGATCAATCGAAAAAAACTTTTTTTCAATTTCTTTGTCAATGAAACATCAACAAATGCCTGTCAAACGTTAAAAAAGGTTTTAAAATTCATAATTTTTAAGAGTGTATCCAAGTAACAATTTATTTTATTCCAGCCGTATAGCATTCCTCCAGGCTTTGTTGATAAAACTACGTTCAAAACTGTACTACCAACACCTCCTCTATGCTTCTTTAAAGCCAAAATTTGTAGAAAGTGGCCCACTCTATAGACGGTGGTGAAAACAAGTTAATAAAACCTTTATAAGACCATAAAGATTTTGAAAATATTCTAGTGATGGATGCTATGACCACTTGAGAACCTTCATAAAACCTTTTGGCTGCCATCAAAACCAGCATGCGGCCAAATGGCCACAGCTGTCAAACTTTACGGTGATATCGTGGTTATTTTTTGTTGTTCTACTTTGTTCGATTATCTGCTCTTCTGATTCATTTATCATTAAATAAAATCGAAGAAAAAAGGTCAAGAGTTGCGGGAAATTTTGTTTGATAGCAAAATATCCAAAACAAATTAAGATTTGTACAGCGTATCATGCTCCAAATCATATACGCAGTTAATTTTGTGTTGAGTATTGGCACGATAATTGAAAATTAAAACAAATATAATCGATACATTAATCATGAATTCCTTGAAAATTGATGGAATTCAATAAGATTATCTAAAAAAAAAATGCAGAATCTCCGATCTACAGTTCATTTGCATTATATTTAGAATTTGGTGAATTTAGTTTTCCACATTCCAATTATTTCGTATACCTATTGGAAAAAAATCACAATTCTGCGATAAAGCCGAGTTATCTTCGCAATGACTACTTTAAAACTATTTGGTTAGTTTGGTGGCTTCCCTCAATGCCAATTTGCCGTTTAATGCAGTCACTGGAGGCAAAATGGTTTTAAAATGCTTTTTCAACTGACCATAATAAGATAATATGAATGAGTTCTAAAACGGCATTTCAAAACAGCATTTTATGAGTTCATAAAGTCAAAATAAAACCTTTGATAGGAGGAAAACGAGGTTTTAAGATCGTTTTAAACAAGCTGTGTAGGTTCTCATAAACCTGACTAAAATATGAAACCTATTGGCAACTCTTGGTGTCATAATAAAATCAAATTGATTTCTAGTGGCTTTGATAAAACCTTAATAAAACTTAATAAAGCTAGATGGTTTTGGCAATGTTACTTGGGTACGTCTCCTTTTCGGTGTCTGTCCTTTGTTGATTTTTTTATTTTAAAATAGTTCTTCAGGCACTATTGTGACTGAAATTATCATCGGAGCCAAAATATAACTATGTCATATTGAAAACTTCTATACTGGCAGAAGAAATACAAAGAATGTCATGTTAAAGTTAAGTCCGCATGACCTATTCTTCAATTTTTGATGTGATTTTGCATCACAAGACATTATTCCTCATAATTTTGTATTTACTTTTAATTGGTAACCAATATTTTTGGATTTGCATCTATTTACGCACAAAGTTTAGTCATTTATTGATTTACATGACATGAAATCTAAATCTTTCATCAATTACAGCTTATGTAATTTTCATCATTTTCAAGAGTGTTTACCTAACTTCCATCTTCTTGAAATTACATCAAGAGAAGCAAGGTGAGGAGGAGCGATGTGAACATGATTTTTGGAAGCAAACTGAACAATAACCAACTGCACTTATTTGCAGAGAGTTTCGTTAAGGTATCTCTAAATTATGACCTAATTGCCAGTGAATTTTACGAAATACAAAAAAAATACATGGACTCCAACATTGCCTTTTTTTCATTCATCTCGAATTGATAACCCGAGCAACATACAGACGTCATAAATGATTGGAACTAGGTATTTGGTTGTGACATATTTGTTATTAAAGCTGCATTCATGATTTTTTGCTGTTATTTTGGACTTTTAAATACTGTATCAGAATTACTCATGAGTTAAAATAAACAATGTTGGCAATACATCGATTATTGTACGCACTCCTACATCCCCTCGAAATGAGTTCTACTCAGACCTAACCTTCAAGTTTTTCTTACTCCAGTTCAAGAATTTCTCGGTACCATTGCGGTGTAATACACAAATTACGCTTCAAATCTTATCAAGATTCCTGTTCGCTGTGTCATTACGTGACGGTTGTGTGACAAAAATGCTCAAAATACACATCTGTTCTCGTTTGTTTTCAAATCAATCAGTCCCGGTGCTGGCAGTAAAGTAGCACGTAGAAAAAGAGTTAACTACTTTCCCAGACCAACGACGGCCAACACGAAGAAAGCACCCAAAGAGCAAAGAGAGCCGCACGAAAAAGCACAAATGACATTCATCATGCCAAATCACATTGCCACGAACCGTTTGTTATAAACTCGGTCACACTGTGGTTGGGGGTTTCACAAGTGGAGCCACACGAAATGACAAATTATGAGCAATGGTTTCTGTGCTCCAAGATGGTTGCAGTGCCCAACTGGCAAACGAATGTCGTTGTTGCTCGGGCAGAATCGTGTGTTCCTAATCAGATTAGCTCAGAGTTCAAATATTTCAAATTTTATGGCAAATAAATAAAAAAACGAGCTGCTTTATTGCCTGCAGGGGCAATACACGATGGCAGAACAATAGCAACATTCGGATGCAGTACTGTGTGACTGCATCATTTGCCTTGCCCGATTGCAGAATGCACGGAATTTCAGAAGGATGCTTTCATAAATTTTCCTAAAACAGCCTCGAACAAAGAATGGGGTTATCGAACGGTCGGTTGTGCAGTCATGAACGAAATAGCAAATGTTACAATGTAATCGTTACTGAATACCCAGGCGGAGGCGGTGTGTTATTAGAACGATTGCACCGGAACCAGTTAGCATTTTATGTCGTATGTAAATGAGCATTAAATTACATGCGAAACCGACTGGCACTGCAAGTGCGGAAGAAAAAAATATTCTGGTGCCGTTGGTGTGTTCCAGAGCTTCGATGATTATCCCTCCCAGAAAGCTACCAACCTCGTTACTCGAAAATCACGCGCCAGACTGACACGTGACATTTCCGAAGGAGGGGAGATAAGAAGTAAATACTTCAATGGAAATTTTGATGCATCCGTGGCATCAGTCAGAGAAGTGAGGAAAATGAAAAACACTTGACCTTGAGGGCATCCAACGATGGGAGTGTTGTTCTGAACAGAGGCAGAAAGTGACGGATCATGACGGCGACGCTATCTCACATCAACACTTTGATGAGACAATTGGCCTTCCTGTTGATTTTTTCGTTCTTTTCAGCACAAGGGAAAACGAAGTTTGAGTGATGTGTGGGTTCAATGGAACAATGGTCTGCTCTTTGTGTCTCGAGACGCTGTTGAGGCTTTCTGCACTGGCTGCATTGAGGGTTGACTATTTGACACAATAAGACTGGATTTAAGGACACTGTTGCATGAAGGTTAAAGTTCTTTCATATGTCTACACACTTAGAAATTATGAATTCTACACGAGACGTAATTTTACACGAGTCATAATTTTACACGAGACGTAAACAAAGATTGCGCGTAAAATAATGTGTCTTGAAACTGACACATACGCAATTCGACGAAAAATGTGTTAGATCGAATATATTTTCAAATCTTTCTGATGTGCTAAAGGACGCTTGCATGTGTCGGTCTCAGGGGACTGAAATTTACATGCACACTTAGAAATTATGAATTTTACACGAGACGTAATTCCCGCTTTTAAAAAGTCAGGGAACGTAAACAAAGAATTCGTGTAAAATTATGTCTCCTGAAAGTGACAATTACGCAATTCGACAAAAGATGTGTTTGATTGAATTTATTTTCTCATCCCTTTCAACTCATTCTTAGGTGCTGTAGGACGCTTGCATGTGTCGGTCTCAGGGGACAGAAATTATGACATTTTGGTGGTGTGTGGCATTTTGGTAAGGGAAGGTCCATTAATTATGTCACGCAGTAGGGGGAGGGGGGGTTCGAGAAAACGTGACGATCCATAAAAAAAAATTTGAAGGTCCATACAAAAAACGTGACATGGGGGGGGGGGGGGGGTTACAAAAAGTCAATTATTGCGTGACGTAATTAATGGACGTTCCCTAATGTGCAGGATATTTCGACAAAGATTTTTCATTAGAGCCTAACTGACTAACGCGAACAATGGCTTTTTCCGCGAATTTCTCGTCTATGAAAACTCGCCTAATCAATCCACCACGGCCATTTCGAAGAGGAAGAGTTCACCTATCCGATAGAATTGGAGGCTTACATGGGAAGCCTTTGTGCCACGAGAAATGTACGAAAGAAGCCATTGTTTACGTTTGTCAGTTAGGCCCTAATGAAAAATCTTTGCCGATTTCAGCCATTACCATCAAGATCACACCTACGAGCACCTTATTTCACTCCTCGTGGTTGCGCCGGATCCGATGAACACCGCTGGGCTCACCATGAGACCCCTTTCAGTGAGTGCGCCGTGGATTCGATGGAGAATGACAGCAATACTGACAACTGAGATCAATGAATGAAAATAGGAATTTTACATAGGAAAATCAATGAGTCGGAAACGTACAAATGTTCTTTAGATGTAATATTAAAAAAGTTCTAATTCAATTAAAATCTATTATAAAATCTACATTTTGTTAAACATCAAACATATAATTTGCTATAAAGTCAGATCCTTTCAATCAGGTTAGATGGCATATAAATAGATGACCGAAGTGTATATACATAAGGGACTATGCCTAAACCTCGTAGACTTTTTTGGGTGGAAGGGGGGGGGGGGGGGTTGACCAAAGTCTACGCTCCATACAAAATTTCAAAAATTTGTATGGAGAAAAGTCTACGAGGGGGGGGGGGGGTCTGAGATTTTCAAAAATAAGTCTACGTGGTTTATGAACCGGCCCTAATTGAATTACAGAAACTTTCAGGGAGTAAACTAAAACATGTTATGAATATTTTCCCATGTTTGTTATATTCAATTTCAATTCCATATCCAAATGCACGAACCTTCTTCTTTACACCACTCATAAGGTCCTGTACAACATTTGGACCAACTTTTTTTTTGTGTGGCAATCCATTTTTTCTTCATATCTTCCTCCGATTTCAGTTCCTTAGGATGCTTCCAAAGTGCCTGCTTCATGGTGGCCCAGTACTTTTCAATTGGCCGCAGTTCCGGTGCGTTCGGAGGATTGAGATGCTTCGGCACGAAATTGACCTCCTTAGCCTTGTACCACTCCAAAACCTCTTTCGAGTAATGGCACGAGGCTGAATCAGGCCAGAAAATCGAAGGACCATCGTGTGACCTCAACTGAGGAAGTAGACGCTTTTGAAGGCATTACTTTAGCTACACCTGCTAATTGACCGTTCCAGTTGTCACGAATGAGGTGCTCCGCTTTCCACACGAGCAAATTGCTTGCCAAATCATATTTTTTTTTGCAAATTTTGACATCTGCTTTCTAACGTCCTCAGAGACATCGAATTTATGATTAGCAGTGTAAACTGGAGCCTTGGAAGCTGCCGGAAGTCTGCTTTTACATACGTCTCACCATCCATAACGAGGCAATGTGGTTTCGTCAATATTTGGGTGTAGAGTTTCCGTGCACGTGTTTTACCTACCGTATTCTGCCGTTCATCATGATTAGACGCCTTTTGGACTTTGTACGTGTGTAGTCCTTCACGTTTTTTCGCATCTTGCACGAAAGTTCTGGTTAGATTCAGTTTCTTCGCCACATCTCGAACTGAACTTTTGGGATTCTTCTTGAAAGCTTGAACTACCCGCTTGTGATCCTGAACACTATACGGAGATCCATTTTTGCCACTTTTTTCTTTCCGATCGAGGGTCAAACGTTCGTGGTACCGATTTAAAATATACTTAAAATTTACGATTCCCAGCTTCCTGCTGATGGTACGATGAGAAAGATTTTTCGAGGTACGTGCGCAACATTTCTTTGCGCCGCTGCGGTTCTTCCAACTCCATATTTTCAACGATTGCACATCTGCTAGTGAAACTTACACAGCGTAAACAAATACGCATTGAACTAATTCCACCCAAAATTTCAATAGCACATACCCGACGGTTTACAGCCATTTAAAAGTGGTGCAATTCGATTCCGTACAACCTTTATGAGACCTCCCTTGCTCACATTTGAAATCTGTGATAGGAAAGTACTGTGCATTTATTAAATTTAGCCTGCAAAACAAAACTATAAGACATCACTTTTTATTTTAGTTATTTTCGATAGCTTAAAATTTTGAACGGATAATGTTTGATAGTTAAATTGATACGCAGATAAATTTCTAACCCATTGATGTAAACTAAGTTCTAGCTGTTTATCAGCTGGTCGGTTATAACACATCCAAAACGTCATGAACCAAGGTTAGACATATGGTACACAAACCGCTTTGGTGTATTAGTGATTTTATTTGCATTATATACTTCTGGTTGTGTGAAAATGTCTAATTTTGTGCCAAACAATCGTCATTTGCGGAAAGTGTTGATTTTCTTCTTACATTTGTAGAAAATGGCAGCTCAAGCGAATTGAGAGCTCCAAAAAGTGTACGGAGATGCTTTTTTAAGCGAATCAACATGTCATGATTGGTTCCGTCGCTTCAAAGACGGTGATTTTGATGTTGACTCACGTGAAGTAAGGCTGAAAACCTTCAAAGACGCTGAATTGGAGGCATTGCTGGATGAGGATTCGTGCCAAACGCAATAAGAGCTTGCGCCAGCATTAAGAGCAGTCTTGACAAAAGTCATGCTCGTTAGGTTAAAAAGCGTGGATTTTCAGGCAACATAACATTGACTACCTATAATTTCCACGCGAAAATCAAATGAAAACTCGTGACAACATACGTAACCAGAAGAAAGAACGTTTGATTTTCAAAATGCTTTGATATTCATTTATGTAAACAGGTTCATGTTTAATATGAATTTTGAAATGTCAGAAATGAAATTCAATAAACCACAATGAATATCAATTACCCGTCGGGATCGTAAAAAATGCAAGGGCAGAGGGTATTCTTGCACAACATTGCTAGCATCTATTCTTCTGTTACGATGATGTCGGCCCTGGTTTTTACACGTTCGTATTAGGATTCAAAATTACTTAATAATAAAAAATAATAAAAAAATATCTTCACATGAGATGATATTCAGATTTCTTCTAATGAAATTCAAGCTTGCCGATTGATAATCAAAACAACAGTAACAGCAGATTTTTGACCCGTACTTAGAGCCGACTTCATTCATTGCAGCGAACAAAATTCAGTTGGCATAGAAGTGAAAGCGGTAACCATGGAAACCGAGAAAGTAAATATCATCATTACACATCATTTTCACTTCTCATGAATATTTTATGAAAATCCAAGGCACTGATTAGGAGTTACCCGTCAAGCTTTTACCAAGCAATAGGGTATTTATAATATTATATTAATAGGTTTTAATTTGAAAACAAGATGTTTTTTTTTCATCTATATCGATGACGGGCGTTCTTACTAGCACAACAATATTTTTTTAAATCGCAACTATTTTTTCTCGATTTTTAAACCAAAAAACTCTAATAATTTTTATTTAAAAAAAACTGGCATTAAGTTCACAAAGTGATATTCATGCAAATGATAGCAGGCTGGCCTTGTTGGTATATGCAACGCTCTTTTGACGTTATTGATGTTTAAAATCAATGGTTGTTAGTTTAGGTTGCCTATTTTTGTGTAGCGTGTTTCCAGGTAAAATATTTAGAATAGTGTTGTCTTGCAATCATTACATTTTCATAAAAAAATGAAATTTTTTTTTCAATAGACTTGTCAGAATTTGGTGGGGCAATAAGAGCGCAAGTCAGTCCAAAGCCGATGATGAAAGAAGGGTAATGGCGAACTAGTCTGTTCAGACCACACAAACTCCATGGAAAGGAACAAGGATAGTTTATGGTAGGTGGTTAAGGTAGCGCGTTTTGGACCGGCTAAAAATACTGCAAAAAGAAAATCATTAAATCGTTAATATGCAATTCCGCGAGAGTCATTCCCTATAGTTCGTATCAATGTGTCCAGGCTATTTGAGATGCCTCAGTAAATTTCATGTTGTTTTTACGCTGAAAGTTGCTATATCAAAGTAACATCTCGCTATAATTTGAAAGTCAGCTGATGGATACCGCACATATTTAAATTATAATTAATATTAGAATTAGAATTAGAATTGCAATTTAGGTATGTTTGGTGTTTCGTTAATGACAATCAATGAATGAACAACAATGAAAGAGCTGCCACGCCAATGAAAAGTGCACCTCCTGTCGTGTCCCTTAACTACTTGATGCCAGGCGTCTACAAACTGTTTCTAGTCTCACATAAGCGTAAATTGCGGCAAAGCCCGCCGGTAGCACACCTCCTTCGTTCTGAACAAACCCACCTATGACAAACCCCAGTGATACTCTGAGTTCCTAAACGGGCCCTCCGCATCCTACAAAACAACAATACTTATGGTCCGGTCTAGTCCACTGCCTAGGAAATTCTATGACACAGTTCAAACTCCCCCCCCCCAAATTGAATATTAAACGTTTTCAAAATTGAATAAATCTATCTAGGATTAATTTTTTAGTGATTTGCGGCCAAACCCGCCGATTTCACACTCAACTTTAGTGCCTGCATACGTGCGTGCTACGACGCGGCTATTAAATAGAAAGAGGAGCGAGTGTGATATTATCACTACTTAGTGTGGCTGGACCTTTGGCTCTCCCATGAATGTTTCATTAGCGTAGAAGGTCATACAAAGACATGACCTAGTGACATCTATCATAAATCAGCTAAAGGGTGATACGGTCAAAATTTGGTCAAGGGAAAACGCGTGTAAATCGGTGAAATCGTTTATTTAAAAAATCAAATTAAATTTCTTTTTCAAGTTCAATTAGTATAAAATTAAGGAAAAATATTCAGTTAGGCTGCCGCTTTTCCAAATCCGAATTGCCGGGCCTTACGCTTGACCCCTGCCATCAGATTTTGTACAGCCACCTTGTCCACCTTCTTCGCCGCAGAAAGCCAGTTTGCCTTGAACTGCTGCTCGTCCTTAGCAGTTTTTTTTTTCTTTTTTTTTCCCTCCTTCTAGCAGTTTGGCGGAGCTCTGGCGTGTTGGGAGGGTTCTTGTCCTTGGGACCACCTGCACGTTTTGGGCGTACCACTCCTTCTTCCGTAATGGCAAGGTGCTCCGGCAAAAAGTACGGGTGTTTTTTATTGCTTGATTTTTCACTTGAGAAATCGGAAGCTGCTTGTAGTCGGCTTTGACGTAGGTTTCGTCGTCCATTACCACGCAGTCAAACTTCGTCAGCATCGTCGTGTACAGCCTCCGGGATCGCGCTTTGGCCGTCGTATTTTGTTTATCATCGCGATTTGGAGTCACTACCTTCTTGTAAGTCGATAGTCCGGCTCGTTTTTTGGCTCGATGCACGGTTGTAGACGATACACCCAGCTTATTTGCTGCATCTCGGAGAGATAGGTTAGGGTTTCGCTTGAAACTACCGGCAACTCTCTTTGTCGTCTCAGTGGCTTCCGGTTTTCGATTTCCCCCCGATCCAGACTTCCTGGCTGTCGACAAACGTTCCCCAAACACTTTAATTACATTTGTAACGGTTGATTTGGCAACTTTTAGCGATTTTGCCAACTTTGCGTGCGAGTAGCTCGGAATTTCGCGATGCGCGAGCAAAATTTTGATACGCTGCTCTTCTGGCTTGGACGGCATTTTGACAACTGAAGAGTGAATTCCAAAATCAAAATAGGAGCAACATTCTACACACACACACCTTCAAAATGAGGGGTGTTCAGGTTTTTTAAATGCAAAATTGAAAGAAATACGTCAAGTTGATATTGACCAAATTTTAACCGTATCGCCCTTTATCTCCAATGCATCATTAACATGAGATTGGGCCCTCCCATTAGCGCCCAGTTACAAAATCCAGGTATGGAGAGGGCAATAGTTGCACTTGTCAGAATTAAAAAATAAATGGAATGCGGGTATAGTATTATATTTTTTATCGATAAATGTCATAATCCACATACACCTTAAAATACCCTATTGCATGCCTTGGGAATGATTCAGAAGCAGAAAACTTGGGTTCCTTATGATTTGAAGCCAAGAAACGTTGAGCGTCGTTTTTTCGACTGTGGACAACTCCTCCAGCGTCAAGAATAGAAGAGTTTTCTTCGTCGCATCGTGACGGGAGATGAAAAATGGATAAATTACAGCAACTCAAAGAAGCAAATATCTTGAGGACTACGCGGTCATGCTTCTACGTCGTTGGCTCGGCCGAATATTCCCGCTGCGAAGGTTATGTTGTGTATTTGTCAGGACAAGGTAGGTGTTATTCATTATGAGCTGTTGAATCCGAGCGGAACCATCACGGAGAAACGGTGATTTTACTGCACGACAATGATCGGCCTCACGTTGCCAAGCCTGTCAAAACCTACTTGGGAACGCTAAAATGGGAAGTACTACCCCAACCGCCATATGCCCCAGATATTGCGCCGTCAGTTTATTATGTGTTCCGTTCGATGGCACATGGCCTGGCTGATCATCAGCTCCACTCATATGGAGGCATCAGAAAATGACTTGATTCGTGGATAGCTTCAAAAGACGAACACTTCAAACGACAAGGTAAAGCCTGTCCACGGAAATTTCGGACACCTTTCTTTCAATTTTTTGCAAATATTTTATTGTATCATAATGGACGACAAAGCATACGTACTCGAAGACTTTATACCGCAATGGAAAGGAACGCTGCTGCCCTGCAATTTCGGACAAAGAAGGTGTCCAAAATCCCAAAGAATTATTTGATTTGGCAGATCATATGTAGTTGTGGTCGAAAATCTAAAAGTTTCGTCTCTACTGGCATTATCAAAATGGATGTGTACGAGAAAGAAAGTCTGCAAAAGCGGTTGCTACCGTTTATCAGAAGCCACGACTGCCCAGCTCTGTTTTGGCTTGATTTGGCCTCTCGTCACAATGCAAAATCCGTCCTGGAGTGGTATGAGGTAAATGAGGTCAAATACGTGCCAAAACAGCCAATCCACTAAACTGTCCAGAACCTCGCCCAATAGAGAAGTACTGGGCTCTCGTTAAGCGGAAACTCTTCGAAACTACGAAAAAAGCAAATGGTACCGATGATTTCAAGAGAAGATGGAAAATCGTTACGGCGGGCGTATCTGAGGATACCGTACGGAACCTGATGGCGGGTGTACCACAGAAAGTTCTAGAATTTTACAGAAAGAAGGATTAAAATCTTAATCAACTGTTTCTAATGTAGATATCACTCTATTATTGTGAAATGAACAATGGGTTTTGTTGAATTATGTGTAATTTTTTTTTCGCTGTTGTTATTTTGGTGTCTGAAATATAACGTGGACAGGCTTTATACGAACTTTGCCAGAAAGATGGGAAAAAGTTGTGTCTAGCGGTGGGCAATATATTGAATGATTCATTGGTTACAATTTTTTAGAACATAGTTGCTCACCTAATAAAAATAAAAGAATTATACTTTACATTTATCATTTTTAGTTTTAAGTAGAAAGCGATTTAATATTTGTTATCAGCTGCCTTACCAAGCCACTATACCACACCTATAGAATGCAACGTTTGTTCATGTCAAGCTCCTAAGAATCGTTTGTCCTGTTTTGCCTTAGCATAGTTTTTCATGGATGAAAATTAAATTTTCAAACACAACATCTGCTGCAAATAGTTTCGAACTCTCTGATGTCGAACGCTTCTGTTTCATGGTTAATGCAAATTAAAAGATTTTAGAAATTCTTTAGAAATCTAGTAGCTGCTAAATGGTCTTCTAGTTATTCTTGCTTATTAATTGAATTGCAAAATTCAATTCACATTGAATCAATGCGACCAAACCAAAAGACTTTAGGCCCATTAGCGTTGTTCCGGCGGTCTCGAAGGTTCTGGAGAAGGTCTTACTTGCTCAGATCACCGACTTCCTGGACTCAGCAGATCCAAGGCTGCTCGCTAAACACCAGTCCGTTTTTTGGGCCCCCCACGTCCAACAAAGGGGTGGGGGGGTTACAACATTTTAAAAATTGGAAGGGGGCGTGGGGTGGTCCTGGGGGTTTTTTTGGTGGTGTTGTTGGGGGGGGGGCGCAGCAAACGTCGGGGGGTTTTTGTTTCTTTTGGGTGGGTCGCTTTTTTTGGTGCGGGGGGGTGGGGCGGGGGGCGCGGGGGGCGGGCTGTTGGGCGGGTGGGTATAATGCTATTTATTTTTTTTTTTCTGTTTTGTGTTTGGGGTGGGTGGGGGGGGGGGGGGGCTGTCAATGAAGATTTGGCGGCAATAGCAATCTAGTCAGCAGAAAAAGGGACTTTCTTCCAACCCAAGAAAAACTCATGCGATAGTATTGAACAAGGAAGGCCAAGTGATTCCTGGGGCTGAAATAAAATTCTGTAGTCAAACGATCGCCTTGAGCACCAAACTTGTCAACCTTGGCCTGCTTTTGGATAGCAACCTAAAATGGAAGGACCAAGCCAACCGAGTAACCATGAAGTCATACAATACTCTGCGAACATTCCACTGTTTCAGTTCTGTCCCAAACAGTGCGCCTCAAGTTGGTGCAGGCTCGTACTGTGACATTGTGTATTATCCCGGCATCACGGCTGCATTAATGGATCAGCTGGACAGGTGCTTCAAGTTATCCATTCGATGTGTTCAAGATGAATCGCGGTACGACACGACTGCAGCCGTTCGCAAAGCGGTACTTGGTCACGACCTACCGGAAAATTATCATCGTCAGAAATGCAGCTTCCTGTACAATGCATGGAACAAGAAGCTTCCCGATTACATCCTGAGACACCTACAGCACGGTCAAATGGAGTGGCCGAGGACATATCTGCTTCCCAGGCACACCACAAGCGAAAAGAAAAGCGTCCCAACAAACAAACAAAATCAGTAAATAAGCATACATGCTTTATTAAAGCTGAATCACGACTTTCGTAGCTGTATAAAAAATCTGACTGAAATATAAGCTGAATAACCATATTCTCCATTGAAATATTAACATTAATTCAAGTGTTTCATTTTGTTTGAATAACATGCTTGGTAAAAGCCATTTTAGTATTTATATGTAGCTAAATTTACACAGTTCAACAAAGAGATGAATAACAGTTTTTAAATCTGTTTAAACATCGTTTATATAGCCTAGCTAATAAAACCTGATATTGAATTGAATAATAGCTGTAATTTACATCACTATTCACCTGATCCAGTTATAAGCTGAAGAAAAATAATGCAAAAGCTTTACGCAGGTGTCTTAATTGACTTTTATTCAACCACTGAACAAATAGTTGAAATACAGTTTATGCCTCTAATGCAACGCCTTTGAACTAGCTTTGCCAATTAAACCTTATATTTAGTTGAGTTTAGCTGTTGTTTAAACCAATAGTCAGCAAAATAGACTACAATTAAGATAAAAGTCGTTTAAATGCCGTAGTAAAGCCTCCGAAGTTTTCGTAATTTTGGTTGATCAATATTTCTTCTTCAACTTCAACTTCAAGCTATAGAGTACAGTGGGGCAAAAGTTCGAATGGGGCAAAAGTTTCCTTTTATGATTTTTTATTATATACCACAGATAGTCTGGCAACACTATCGCACACGTGTCGATGTTTTGACACGTGAAAATTGTACATCAACATTGTTTTGTTTATCTCGCGAAATTTGTGTGTTGGACAGCAAAGTTCATTTTGTACACTGGTAATATAAAAATTGATGCCCTGGCAAACGAGTTTTGCAAAGTTAAATCGTCTTTTCCACGAAATCCAAATTATGATTTGTGTTGCTCGAAGGTTGCTATGAAAAATGCGGTAAGTATATTTTCAAATATTAGGTGCGCAACTAAGTTCTCGCTGTTTTTTTTTTGGTGAAAAGGGAACTTTATTTTGAAAACAAAGGTTACAAACGAATTATTCAAAGTATTGCCCATCACTAGCTACGACTTTTTCCCATCTTTCTGGTAGAACGTGAATACCATTTCGATAGAACTGTTCGTCTTTTGATGCTATCCAAGAATCAAGCAATTTTGAGATGTCATCATATGAGTGGAATTGCTGACCAGTGAGACCATGTGCCATCGAACGGAACAAGTAATAATCGGACGGTGCAATATCAGGAGAATATGGCGGGTGGGGTAGGACTACTTGGAAACGCTCAAATAGGTTTTCACGGGTTTCGCAACGTGAGGTCGAGCGTTGTCATGCTGAAGAATCACTTTTTCGTGTCTGTGCTCGTATTGTGGCCGTTTTTCGTGCAGTGCTCGGCTCAATCGCATCAATTGAGTTCGATACCGTTCCCCGATAATGGTTTCGTTTGGTTTCAACAGCTCATAATAAATAACACCAACTTTGTCCCACCAAATACACAGCATAACCTTCGCAGCGTGAATATTCGGCCTAGGCGACGATGTTGAAGCATGCCCGGGCAGTCCCCATGAATGTTTCCGTTTTGGGTTACTGTAATGAATCCATTTTTCGTCACCCGACACAATGCGATGTAGAAAACTCTTCCTTTTTTGCCGCTGGAGCAGTTGTTCACAGACGAAAAAACGACGCTCAACATCTCTTGGCTTCAAATCGTAAGGAACCCAAGTTCCTTGCTTTTGAATCATTCCCAACGCATGCAATCGCTTAGAAACGGCTTGACGGGAAACTCCTAATCCTGAACCAAGCTCTTCTTGCATTTGACACGGATCCTCATCGATCAATGCCTCCAATTCAGAGTCTTCGAAGTTTTTTGGCCTTCCTTCACGCGGAGGATCATCAACACTGAAATCACCGTGTTTGAAGCGACGAAACCAATCACGACACGTTGTTTCACTAAGAGCAGCATCACCGTAAACTTTTTGGAGCTCTCGATGTGCTTCAACCGCCGTTTTCTTCGAATGAAAGAAGAAAATCAACACTTCCCGCAAATGACGATTATTTGGCACGAAATCAGACATCTTCAAACAACCAAAATATATAACACTAAACCAAAATCACTGATTTGGCAAAGCGGTTTGTTTACCATATGTCTGAGCTTGGTTTATGACGCTTGAGATGTACAACATTCGATCAGCACTTACTATTGGCGTCATCTATTGCTAAACAGCGGGAACTTAGTTGCGCACCTAATATTTTTTAGGATGTTGCTGGATTTTATTACACATCGATGAAACCCGGTAGGGGCAAAAGTTCGAAAAAAAAGGGGGGCCAAATTTTGGGGTTTTATTTCTTTTGGGTCTTGTTATTTTTTTATAGGAATTTTAAAGGGAAGTGGGGTGTGCACCCCCGAAATCCTCGGGGAAGAAAAAAAAAAGAACGCCGAGGGGGGAACCCACTCTTTTAAAAAAAAAAGGGTTGGGGGAAGGGAACCGGGGCGGGGAAATGGGTTAAAGATGGTATTAATTTTTTTTTAATTTCTTTTTAGCTTTATTCTGAGCTATTATACATATTTCAGGGTTTTGGTGTGCTGCAGCTTGGTCGGTTCCGGTCTATATTCACTCCAGAGCAAGAGAAGGAAATAGCGAGTCATTGCAAATCTCTGGATGAATGTTTTTACGGATTGTCAATTGCAGAACTACGGAGATCAGTTTTCCAGTATGCTGAAACCCTCAAAATTAACCATGGATTTAATAAAGATGCGAAGGCAGCAGGAAAAGAGTGGGCAATTTCCTTTATGCGCCGGCAGAATTTGTCGCTTCGCACTCCCCAACAAACTAGCCTTGGTCGAATGATGGGTTTTAATCAGGTGCAAGTTGGCATATTTTTCGACAATTTAAATGAAATGGCCACAAAACACGGGTTAAATCCAGACAGAGTATACAACATGGATGAAACCGGAATGTTGACGGTACCTAACAACGTCCCCAAAGTGGTCTCCGCTACCAGTAAGAAAGCAGTAGGCAAGATCAGTTCGGGAGAGCGAGGAGAGTTGGTGACGGCTGTTTGTGCCATGAGAGCGCAGGGGAATTATGTGCCGCCGGTGCTGCTTTTCAAAAGAAAGCGCCAAAAACCCGAGCTGATGAACGGAGCACCTCCTGGATCACAAATGTTTGTTTCTGATTCGGGGTACATAAATTCGGACCTGTTCTACCAATGGCTACAGCTTTTCCAGAAGCATACTAAAGTAACAAAAGAGAACCCTGTGTTACTCATAATGGACAATCATAGTTCACATCAGTCGCTGCAAGCGGTTCTCTATTGTGCTTCTCTCCATCCCTCCGCACAGTAGCCATAAAATTCAACCACTGGATCGCTGTTTTTTCCAAGCTCTCAAAAGTAACTACACACTTAGAAAATGTTACAGTATTCGGTAATTTTTAATGAACTATCAACAGCTGAACGTTCGGTAATCCAATTTAACGGATTTCGGTAAAATTTGACAACTTCCGGTAATTTTGTCAGCGGAATACTGTAAAATTTCACCAAACTCCGGTAAATCGGATTACCGAACGTTCAGCTGTTGAAAGTTTGGTAAAAAATTACCGAATAATGTAAAATTTCACTGGTTGATTTCTCGTCCTGGCAGAGTAATTACCTAGTATCAGGTGGCAGAGTTGTTCGGCATCGGTTACGATAGATGTGCAACTATTGAGAAATCCGTCAACGCTTTCAGAATGTGTGGGATAGTCCCTATCAACCCAGCAGTTTTCACCGATCAGGATTTTGCACCCAGTGAAGTTACCAACAATCAGAGTGACAAGGAAAATATTGATTAGGAACTTGTACATCCGCCTAGTTTTGATATACTGGAGAACCGACAACTGCCAGCTGATAATACCGAATTTGAAGTAAGCGATACAATATCAGGAGCAAATACATCAACGCCGGCCAAAAGCACTCAGTTATCCGCACGCAACGCAGTAGGTCCGAATAATACAGCGACACGTAACAAGCCCCAAGAAATGAACATTGGTTCTAACGCTTCTGACCATCATGCTGAGATTGGTGAACAATTAAGACCACTTCTGGCATCTTTGCGTAACATTTTGAATAGCTTCGAAGCAGTTTGCGCTGATTTTTCATCTTCAATGGCTACGCCTGACCCGACCCAACCTGCTGGAATGTGCTCATTTTCTGGGAAAAGGCCTCTTCCAAAGAGATCTCATCCACAAAAACCACGCAAGAATGGCCAAAAGTCCGAAATCATGTCCAGGACACCATTTAAAGAAAGGCTTGAATCAAAGATCGAAGACAAGCACGGGAAGACTGCAAGTCAGCTGCAAAGCGTAAAAAGTTATTCAACGACATCAATCCTACAAAGAAAAAGCCAAAAATTGAGAAGAAATAGTTCTGCTTATTGAACAGAAATGAATTTACTTGATTTCTAAATTAAAAAATTTTACCCCACCCAGTTCGAACTTTTGCCCCAAAGGTGGCGCAAAAGTTCCAATTCGGCATTGATTCAAACTTTAGATTTTAACTATTGGAAAATCATTTTGCCTTCGAGCATATCATGTCAAACGGAAGAATATATGTCATTCAATAAATTTATGAATTAATCGTTTTGATAACTTCATTTATTTACATTTTTTAGCGATTCACTACTAAGGTCGAACTTTTACCCCACCTTACTCTACTGGATAAATGATATAGATAATCAGTTAATTCCTATGTTTTCGTTTATGATTTGTTCATTTTTCGTGCCAGTGAAACAGTATTGACCTGTTTTTAAGAGTTGAAATTATAGTCAACTGCTTGGAGCAAATAGCTCACAGGTTACTCTTTACACTGCCCATCCGAATAGAAAACAGCGCAGTGTTAACAAATAACATCAGAAAACATTGTCATATATTCTCTAGTCATATTATCGTCTCTTGTTCAACATGCCCTTGTCAGTAATGCACGTAGTAAAACCGAACATCCAATATCAAAGCTTGTGTACAGCTTGCTAATTCAGACGTTTAATAACAACATTTAGAAGGTTAAATTGAGCACTGATGTTGCTTATTTACAGACAATGCTATAAATAGTATATCAATGGAGCTCAATTCAATATATAATATTGAGCTCATATAGACGATTCGTTTATACCTCATTCAATTCTAGGATAGCGCAGTTAGTATGTCACGTAGTTGAAGATACGAAGGTTGATGGTTCAAATCCCGCTATTAAATGTTAATTAATAAATGCTACATAATGTTTCTTTTAATGAACATGTATAAAATAATATCAAATTAAATATGCATATTATAAAATGTTTTGTATCGTATGGAAAATCATACAAAAAAACCAAGAAAAGTTTTATGAGAACTAAAAACAGTTGAACAAAAGTTCTTTAAAAGACACCACAGCTTTTTTAATAGGCTTAATGATGTTGAAGAAAAATGA
The DNA here is from genome assembly GCA_024533555.2 of Aedes koreicus. NCBI lineage: Eukaryota > Metazoa > Arthropoda > Insecta > Diptera > Culicidae > Aedes > Aedes koreicus. The sequence continues at coordinate 223,971 of JAHHFK020005003.1, forward strand.
CTATCATCATGACTATTAATTATTAAGGAGAGAATATATTATTCTTAAAAAAAAACTTGCTTAGCTCAACAAAGGTCACTTTGACTCTCGGAATTACCCTCATGTTCTGTGCAATGTTCATGTTCAATTATCAGCTGAACTCCATTGCTGCAAACTTGCTTTTTAAGCATATGCAATTAACAGTGTCCAAAAACACTTGGCGACAGCTTAATAACTTCTCCAAATTTGTGTGAATAATGACTGAACAAAAGTTGTGATTGAAAATAGTTCAGAGATTATTCAACACGCTGCTGAATTAAATCGCCATAATGATGTTTATTTAGTGAGTGATTGTTTGTTGGGGTGCTAATCTTTGGGATTCCCTTCTGGAACCAACTGTCTGCTGATATCAAAGGCGAAGCATCGATCCACTCACTCAAGCAGTCTTTCAATAGACTCCACTAGAAATAAGTACTAGATGTAACTGACAATTATTGTACATACTTCGATTATTTTCCTTTGTAATTTCCAAAAAAATTTTTTTTACTTGGCTTGATGTAAAGTATAACTGACAGGCCTGCGTGAAATTAATAGATTACAATTACAATTACAAGGAAACTAAATATTTTTATTCCACATTCCACAACTTTCATGCTGAGCTTACAATCTCAAACTGCTTTATCATCAGGATTATACCATACCGATATAAAAGCTTCTTCTATCGCTGTTCAACCCACTCCTCCTTGAAGCTTGAAAAGCTCCCAGGATAGCAAGTTTCTCTTTCTCTGTTGTCGACATTTTCCGAAAGATGTAGTATCAGTAGCCTCGAAAAACGACGCTTTTCTGCACGCTTTTCACCATGGTGAAAGTTTCCCCCCATCACCACCCCCTTTTACAAGTAGTCGTTCACTTAGACGCTCTTCATCACCAGTAGAAAAACAGCACACACAAAAATCCCCCCCTCACTCTGACATTTACCGTGCGTTTGGTCATGTATGGCAAGCTAGCACTTACCTCAGCGGTGATCCCAGGGGCGTGGCAATGCCGAACCCTTTGGCGTCCAGATTGCGGCCCACCTTCATTGTGTCGCACGGCTCCCGCTCGTTGGTGTAGTCATTCTTGGGCGATTCGATCAGCAGTGCGTACTTGCCCTTGGACGTCCGCACCCGCCGGATTCCCTCGTCGTAAGTTTTGACGAATACGTGCTTCCGCGAGTTCATGTACTCCCACATGCGGCTGTACAGCGAGATTTGCGATTTCTGCGGATGGGGGATGGTTGTTTGCGGTTTTGGTGGTGGGAAGAGATAGAGATACGGGAAAGAACGTGAGATTTGGGCTACGACGTGGATTGACGTAAGAAGATTTGCTCGGAAGGATTGAGAATTAATCTTTTTTTTTGTTCATCCTAGCAGGTGACATGCTGGTGTTGTATTTTGTCTTATTGCTGGAGCAAAGATCCCTTGGCTTTGGCCGGATTTGTAAGCGCGAGATAAATCACATAAGGCGGTTTGTAATTTCTCATTTGTACTTGTGTTCTGATCGCAATGAAATAAATTGTTTATCCATCAGGACACAATGTTCAACGGAAGAGTTTCAATTGGAAGGCATAAGTTGCCGATAAATTAACTACATCTATAACCTACCCGGAAAAAATCCCACGTCGAGCCGTGTATCAGCGTGCCGTACTGGACCTCGGTCTGCGAGGCCAGATCCTCGGGGGAGTTGATTGGTGTGACCATTCGTTCGACGGTGAGGAACGCCGCCAGGTTGGCAGTGTAGGAAGAGATGAGTATGAGCGTGAAGAACCACCACACCGATCCAACGATCCGGCCCGAGATGGATCTTGGCGAGATGTCACAGCCCTGCTGCATAAACGCGCCCAGGGCGAACCAGAACGAGTTCAGTATACTAAACTCGTTCACCGTGGCCTGGGGGACGGCATCCGGCTGGTCGCCTGCAAGTAGTCCAAACGCGTTTCCTTTGTCTAGGTTAATGGGAAATGAAAAAGCTACAGGATCGAATTAGGTGCTCGAAAATTAATTACCGTTATAATTAACTAGCCGCCACTCGAACGGTGAAAAGCGTGACACTATGTACAGGACGATGCTGACGCCGACGTAGCTGAACAGGACACATATCTATCGGGCGTCGTCCGAGTCGGCGTCCGGAGCAAATTGATGTTTATGATGGGAAACCAAGCCGGAGGCAAGAAAGACATAAACAGACAGTTGCACATATCAGACAGCATTAGGTTAGTCATGTTCAGAATGTATTTCTCTCTGGCCCACATCGTCGCCTGGACCAGAGAGATAGTTAATGAAATGTTTGCCGGCGGCAGGTAATTTAATGCTGTTTTGGCTCTTACCCAAATCTCTTTCGACAGCGGATTGAGAAAGCTGAACACACCGGGCTTCTGCTTGACTGGCCGCTTGATCATAATGGAAATGCCGAGTGACATAAACGGCTTACTGAAGTCGATAACGCGCTCCCGCTCGGAGGTAATTGTCATCGATGCGATTGCGATGTCTGCCTCCTTTCGGACCAGCTCGCCAACCATGCCGTCCCAGCCGCCCTTTACCTCCGGATTCTCGGCGCCGTACTGGCCATCCTTGACGATGCGTAGCTCGTCTACGTGAGTGAGTGCGTGCGTCCGATGCAGCAGCAGTCCCAGTTTTGGTCCCCCGAAGCCATCATGCAGGGCAAAAGGTAAAACATTAAATTAGATTTATGGGATGCACAGAACTGCCAAATGGCTTATGGATACGGCACACAAAAGCAACAATGGAGCGAGGTCCCGGTCAAGATTAATGCTCTGGTGAATGTGCATGGAGTCGGGACCAAGCCGACCGTCGACGGGCTGAGGAAGCCTTCATAGAACTGGTGCCGCAGGAACCAGAAATGAAACTTTTAATTGCTGCTGCTGCTAGTGGTGGTGCACGCGGTTGTGGTCTTGGTGTGTTGGTCCTATTCCGAGATGCGGTAATCAGGTAATGAGCAATGAGATATCGGTGCCTGCAAGGATGCAACAGTTTGAACATGTCCACTGCTGGAATTTTATGACCGAATATTTGATAAAACCACGCACTGAGTATTGAAGCTTGTTTTGCTCTAATAATATGTTTAGTCACATCACGGTGGTTGAATCTACCCCAAATTTTAGTTTAGTTATGGAAGAAATTAAGGAGAAAATCTATGGCATCAACAAATTCCTGCCATTAAAGCCGATATCTTAAGTTTAAGGCATGTTTCGATTTCGGGAGATATTATTTGACATGAAAGCCTCGTTCACGTTCCTCGATTTATGTTGATGAATTACATCTCGTGTAAAATTCATCATTTCTAGTTGTGTATTTTTGCTGTACTGCAGCATACAAGTGTTTCGAATTTCCTGTACCAAATATGTATGGTTACGGAGATTCACGCCATTAAAAATGCAAAGCTGTGATGCTCTATAGACATTAGGGAGGCTATGTATAAAATGTTTATTGGCTTGAAATAGACCCTGTGCAAAATTCTGGCTCAATCGGGCATGCCCAGGGGTGTCGCATAGTGTTTAAAGTTTGAGCTTTTTGAATCTGAAAAATATCCCAAAATATGGAACATGACATTTTCCAAATGACTTAAAATGCGTGAAACGTCTAGATTTGGTGTTATCTTGATTCTTCTTCTTTTTTTTTTTTTAAGAAAATCGACTTTATGGGATCTTTTTTTCGTGAGTGACCCGTGATATCAAACTATGATGAATCTATATATATATAAAAATGAATTTCTGTCTGTCTGTCTGTCTGAACCTTATAGACTCGGACACTACTGAACCGATCGGCGTGAAATTTTGTATGGAGGGGTTTTTGGGACCGGGGAAGGTTCTTAAGATAGTAAGAGACCCCTCCCTTCTCTTAAAGGGGGGGGCTCCCATACAAATGAAACACATATTTCTGCATAACTCAAGAACTAATCAAGCAAATGGAACCAAATTTGGCATGTGGAGGTTATTTAAAGCAATAAATGTTTCAATGGTATTTTGAGACCCCTCCTCTTTCTGGAAGTGGAGGCTCCCATACAAATGAAACAGAAGTTTCTGCATAACTCAAGAACTAATCAATGGAACCAAATTTTACATCTGGAGTTTTCTGGAAGCAAACAATGTTTCTATGGTAGTTCGAGACCCCTCCTCTTTCAAGAGGGGGTGGGGGCTCTCATACAAATGAAACTGAAATTTCTGCATAACTCGAGAACTAATTAAGCAAATGGAACCACATTTGGCATGTGGGGATTTCAAAGGCAATAAAAGTTTCTACAGTAGTTCGAGACCCTTCTCTTTCTCTGGTAGGGGGGGGGGGCTCCCATACAAATGAAACACAAGTTTCTGCATAACTCTAGAACTAATCAAGTAAATGGAACCAAATTTGGCAGGTAGAGGTTTTTGAAGGCAAGAAATGTTTTTAAGGTAACTCGATACCCCTTCGCCTTCTGTAAGAGGGGGGCTCTCATACTACTGAAACAAAAATTTGTGCATAACTCGAGAACTAATCAAGCATATGGAACTAAATTTGGCAGGTGGAGGTTTTTGAAGGCAAGAAATGTTTCTATTGTGGTTTGAGACCCCCTCGCCTTCTGGAAGGGGAGACTCCCATAAAAATGAAACATAATTTTTAGCATAAATCGAGAGCCAATGAAGCAAATTAAACCAAATTTGGCATGTTGAGGTTTTTGGAGGCATGAAATGTTTCTATGGTAGTTCAACACCCCTCCCCATTTTGAAGAGGGGGGGGGGGGCTCCCATACAAATAAAAAGCAAATTTCTTCATAACTCGAGAACTGATCAAGTAAATGAAACCACTTTTAGCATATGGGGGTTTTTAGAGGCTAGATTTCTATATACATAAAAATGAATTTCTGTCTGTCTGTCTGTCTGTCAGACCTTTGTAGACTCGTAAAGTTCTGAACCGACCAACGTGAAAATTTATATGAAGGGGTCCATTCAAATGCAACACAAATTTCTGCATAACTCGAGAACTACTCAAGTAAATGGAACAGAGAAAAAAATGGAACCACATTTGGCAGGTAGACGTATTTGAAGGCAAGAAATGTTTCTAAGGGGACTCAAGACCCCTCCCCTTTCTGAAAAGGGAGCTCATATACAAATGAAACACAAATTTCTGAATAACTCGAGCTCTTATCAAGTTACTGGAACCAAATTTGGCATGTGGAGGTTTTTGAAGGCAAGAAATGTTTCTATTGTGGTTTGAGACCCCTCCACCCTCTGAAAGAGGGATCTTCCATACAAATGAAACATAAATTTCTGAATAACTCGTGAAATTATCAAGTTACTGGAACCAAATTTGGCATGTGGAGGTTTTTGAAGGCAAGAAATGTTTCTTAGGTGACTTGAAACCCCTCCTCTTTCTGAAAAGAGGGGCTCCCATACAAATGAATCACAAATTTCTGCATAACTCGAGAACTAATCAAGAATATGAAAACAAGTTTGGCAGGTGGAGGTTTTTGAAGGATAGAAATATTTCTATGGTGATTTGAGACCCCTTCGCCTTTTAGATAGGGGAGACTCCCATACAAATGAAACACAATTTTTATTTAGAAGGAGATGTCCGCTCATCACCATGAAGCACCAAGAGTAGACAGTAATGTTTGCTAGAATGAAAGATATGAAGAGAAAGTGTTGAAAGTTCCATCGGTAGGTGGAAAATTGAATAGAATTGTTGAAAATTGAGCGAAAGGGCATGGGTAAAGTAGTACTCGAACCAAGGACGTTACCATTGCCTAACATTCAACACTCCACGTACGGAGAATACAGATATAACAATTATAGTATGCACAATTTTTAGCATAACTCGAGAGCCAATGAAGCAAATGAAACCAAATTTGGCATGTTGAGGTTTTTGGAGGCAATAAATGTTTCTATGGCAGTTCAAGACCCTTCCAGGCAGTTCAAGAAGTATGATGGTTTGAGAAACCGCCTCCCTCTGGAAGGGAGGGCTCCCATACAAATGAAACACAAATTTCTACCAAATATGAGAATTATCCAGGTTACTAAAACACAAAATGTGTATTTCTCGGGTAAGAAGCATGTTCTGATAGAAGTTTGAACCCCTGCTTAGTCAAGAAAAAAACTCATTTCGAAAATAAACTACAAACGTGCCAGTTCTATTAAAAAAAACATTTAGGGTTAATTGCTCTTTTCTCAAATGTTTCCGTATTAATTAAAAGATTGTGTTGGGGAAAATGGGGAATGTTTTTCCCAAAGTATTTCCTTGGTGGTTTGTGCACAAAAAATTTTATTTGTGTCTTGTGATTTTGCGTGTGTTAAAGTGGAGGAAAACTATGTGATGTCTTGTGAAAAAAAAAAGCGCGCCCGAATTAAATTGGTGGAAAGTGTGTGTGAGGGGGGGTGGGGGGGGGGGTGTGTGGGGGGTGGGGGGTGTTTGGGGAAGGGGGAGAGGTGTTTATTAAGGGGGGGGTTTGAAACGTTTTACTGAGTACTTGAAACCCTTTCATAATTTGCTAACTGCACTCAGTAGCAAAAAAAAGTCGAGCAAAATTTTGCTACCAAAAAACGCCATGTTTAACCTTCTGTAACTTTGTCAATTATGAATATTTTTGAATGAAAATTTGACAACACTATAACCAATGTATAGACCTTAAGTGACCATAATTTATAAATTTGAAGTTTTCATAACATATGTGAAAAAAGTCATTTTTGGTCATACCAACATCAAAAATCCGTATTTCTGTGAAAAAATTAGGTAGGATATTAAAACTTTCACCAAAGCCTAGAAAAATAAGGCCTCGGCTTTTTTTTTGCACCGATATTTCAGCATGGTAAATATCGGGTGAAAAAAGGAAATACTCATGTTGGTGCGTCAACTTTGACGCCAGCTGTAGTCCAAACCACTTGATGGAAACAATTCAAATTTTGTCCACATTACCATTACCATATTTTTCTAGCCTTTGGTGAAATTTTCACTATCCTACCTACATTTTTCACAGAAATATGGGTTTTTGATGTTGATTTTTTGACCAAAAATGACTTTTTTCACATATGTTATGAAAAATTCAAATTTATAAAACTTATCATCATGAAACTATGGTCCAAAGTCTATACATTGGTTATATTGTTGTCAAATTTTCATTCAAAAATATTGATAATTGACAAAGTTACAGAAGGCTAAACATGGCGCTTTTTGGTAGCAAAATTTTGCTCGGCTTTTTTTTGCTACTGAGTTTAAAGCTCGATTCAAAGTTAATCTGGACACACGGTTTAAAACACCACCGCGTCCCTGGTGGTTGGAACAAAAAACGTTTGACAGAAATCTGTTGATGTTTCATTGACGAAGAAATTGGTGAAAAGTTTTTTTTTCTATTGGCAAGGAATCTGCTGTTGTGGCCTTATAACCAAGATTTTTATCACATCTCACACAATGACGTCGAAGGTTTACATTAAAGAGTGTCGTTAATAGCGGTTTTTACCCTTTATTCGGCATCACAAGTCCAAAGTTATGTTTTGGCTGGATGTAGCCAGCTGCCACTACTCTAAAGAGGTACAAGAATGGTAGGCTGCAAACAATGTCAATGTCGTCGCAAAAGAGATTAATCCTCCAAATTGCCCTGAGTTCTTACCGATCGAAAAATATTGGGCAATTGTGAAGCGAAAACTTCGAGGATGCGGTGAAGAAGAGACAAATGCACAACAAATGCGTTTAAAGTGGAATAAGTTCGCCGGTACAGTGTCACCAGCGACTGTGCAGATCATGATGGCATCGATCACAAGTAAAGTACGACAGTTCGTTTGAAACGGTGAAATGTAATAATTTGTTATATATCGTTTGAAAGCTGAATAAATACCGTTTTGTTTGACGTTCAACCGTGTTTGCTGTTTAGTTCTTGAGTTATGAAATCACTTGAATGCGTCCAAATTTACTTTGAATCGGGCTTTATTTGGTGTGCGGAAACACAACAATTGACTGAAAACAAATTCCTGTGCATCGAAATTAAGAAGGATGCCACAAAGAAGAAAATGCGTTCCCGAAAATGAAAAGGGGTGGGGAACCGTTTCTTTTTTTGGGTTTTTTTTCTTTTTTTTTTGTGTTGTTTATGATAATGTTATTTGGTTGTGGGTTTTTTTTTGTTTTTTTTTTTATTTGTGGGGTGGGTAGAGGGATCTCCCCCAAAAATCTTTGTATACCAATTCTCGCGGCGGGGGGTTCGGGTGTCTGGGGGTCTGGGGGGGGGAGAGTGAAAAAATTTTTTTTTATACACCGGGTGGATTGGTGTAGTTTTGCACTATGTTTATACAAACGCTTCTAGGTTTTGTCCGATTGTTTTCATTCGGTGTTAATCTTTTACCAGCGATGAAGGAGTTTCGTGCTGTGGTGATAAAAAAGTTTTTGAAAGATGAGCGCCCAAGGCGCTATTTTCAGAAATTTGAAAAACCTCGGAGTAAAGCGGGATTTTGTGTACCGAACCATCCGAAGGTACCGTGACACCTGCTCGTTGGATGACCGGAAGAGATCCGGTCGTACTCGTACGGTGCAGACTGCACGAGTTGTTAAAGTGGTCAGGGAACGGATTAGACGAAAATCACGGCGCTCTGTACGTAAAATGGCCGCAGATCTGAATGTTTCGAGATCGTCAATGCGCAATATACTGCAAAATGACCTCGGATTCCAAGCTTTCAAGAAACGTAAGGTACACGGAGTTTCGGAACCTTCCAAGCAGAAACAACTCGAAAGAGCAAGTCTGCTTTTGTCGTGGCACGGTGGGGAAGAATTTATCTTTTCCGACGAAAAGTTATTCGTCTTGCAACAATCCCACATTGTCCAGAACGACAAATTGTGGGCTCTCTCTTCGAGAACTGTTCCAAAGAGTGATAGGAATATTCCACGGTTCCAAAGTGCTGCGTCAGTGATGGTTTGGGTAGGAATTTGCAAGCGAAGCAAATTACCACTGGTTTTCATCAAAAAAGGCGTTAAAGTGAATGCTGTATATTATAAAACGGAAGTTTTGGAGAAAGTTGTCAAGCCATATGTACAAGAAGTGTTTGGAGATGATCACTGTGTGTTTCAGCAGGACGGAGCGCCATCGCATACTGCAAATCTCGTTCAGGGCTGGTGCCGAGAAAATTTGACAGACTTTTTGGACAGGGATGAATGGCCTCCCAGTTCACCAGATCTGAATCCCTTGGATTATTTCGTATGATCATACATGCTGGCGAAGGTAAATGACCACAGGGCGTCTAATATGAACCAATTCAAAACCGTAATCAAACGAATTTGGGACGAAATGCCGATGGAAGTCGTGCGTGCCGCCTGTGACGGTTTCGAAAAACGTCTGGAGCTGGTCAAGAAGGTTAAAGGCGGTGTTATTCCAAAACATATGCTGTAGTTGATCAGTATTATATTGCAATATAATAGGTAAAGTTATCAATAAAATCTGGATTATCGATTTGAAATAAATAGAGTTTTATTTAGTGTGAGAATATTTTGGACACGGTGTATACAGTAGCGCCCAAAAGTGATTTGACATTACATTTTTTTGAAAAAAAAAAACGAAAAAACCCCAAAGCGAAAACGTTTGGGTTTTTTTTTTTTTTTGTTGGGGTTTTTTTTTTTGTTGTATACGGTTGTGGGCTTTTGTTTGTTGGGGAGGGGGTTTTTCCGTTTTTGTGGGTTTCCCCAGCCCCAATATCTTTTTTCGAAGTGTTTGTTTGGGTTTTTTATTTTAAAATTTATTATAATTTTTTTTTTTTTTTTTTTTTTATATATTTTTTTATATGGATAAAAAATAAAAAAAAACAAACAATCACCCTCCCGGCGCGCGGGGGGGGGGGGGGGGGGGGTGTTTGGGGGAGGAACACACCCACACGCTGGTTGGGCTGGGTTTTTGGCTTTTCCGTTAGTTTGGGGGGGTCGGGGAAAAAAAAAAAAAAGAAAAGGGGCGGGGGCGGAGGCCCCACGGGGCCACAGCGAACAAAACTGAGAGGCAAGATCGTTTGATAGCAATGATGTCGAAAGCTGATCCCAGAAGAACTGCTACGGATATCAACAAGGATTTGGCCGAACACCACGGTATAACAATTCACAATTCAACCGTCAAGCGTCGCTTGACTGATGGTGGATTGCATGGTCGTCGGCCGTGTAAGAAACCACTAAATTCTGAGAAAAACAGAAAGACTAGGGTTGCCTTTGCTTTGGCTCACCAGCATTGGACTCGGGAAGATTGGTCGAAAGTACTCTGGAGCGACGAAAGCAAATTCAATTTGTTTTCCTCCGACGGGATTAAGTATGTGCGCAGACCTGTCAACCGCAGAAACGATGTTCGGTACCAAGTTCCGACTGTTAAGCATGGCGGCGGTAATGTGATGGTATGGGGTTGTTTCTCCCAAAAAGGCGTTGGTCCATTGGTACGTATCAACGGCATCATGGACCAACTGGTATATCGAGGTATATTGAAAAATCACATGTTGCCATTTGCACCAAAGAAAATGCCGAAGAAATGGACTTTCCAACAGGATAACGACCCGAAGCATCGTTCGAAACTGCTGAAGGCATATTTTAATAAAGCAAAAATCAAGGTTATGGAGTGGCCAAGTCAAAGTACTGATCTGAATCCCATTGAACACTTGTGGGAAAAGCTCGAAAGACGTGTACGACACGGGCTGTAATACAATCACGAGGCTTAGCTACTAAGTACTGATGTCAGCGATCCTGCGATTACTGAAAATGATATCATTTTGTGCAATATGTTGACTTTTCTTTGTTTTTCTCATTTGTCAAATCACTTTTAAACTCGATGAATTATGTTATTTTTTGTTTCAAAAACAAATAAACATTGAATATTCTTGAAATACACTCCACCGTCTTTCTTTTTTATTTATACTTGCACTACTTTCAGATTTTCCGGAAAAAGTTTAAATTGAGTATAATGATAACGTAAATACTGTTTGTCAAATGACTTTTGAGCGCTACTTTATATACATTAATGTCTGTCTGTCTGTCTGACCCTTATAGACTCGGAAATTACTTAACCGATCGTCGTGAAAATTTGTATGCAGGAGTTTTTGGTGCCGGGTAAGGTTCTTATGATAGTTTGAGACCCCTCCGCCTTCTGATAGAGGCGGCTCCCATACAAATGAAACACAATTTTCTGCATAACTCCTGAACTGACTAAGCAAATGAAAAGAAATTTGACAAAAGAAGGTTTTTTAAGGCAAAACTTGCTTCTATGGTAGTTTGAAACTCCTCCTCATTCCAAGGGAGGGAGGGCCACCCATACAAATGATACACAAATTTCTGAAAAACTTGAGAACTAATCAAGCAAATGGAACCGAATTTGGCAGGTGGAGGGTTTTGAAGGCAAAAACTGTTTCTATGGTGGTTTGAGACCCCTCCTCCCTCTGAAATGGGTAGCTCTAATATAAATAAATTCACAAATTTCAGCATAATTCATGAACTAATCAAACGAATGGAACCAAATTTGGCAGGTGAAAGTTTTTGAAGGCAAGACATGTTTCTAAGGTGACGCGAGCCCCTCCTCGAGAACTAATCATGCAAATGGAACCAAATTTAGCATGTTGGTGTTTTTGAAGGAGAGAAATATTTCTATGGTGGTTTGAGACCCCTCCTCTCTCTGGAAGGGAATATGGGGGGGGGGGGGGTGGTCTTTCATACAAATGAAACACAAATTTCTGCAGAACTCGAGAACTAGTTAAGCAAATGGAACCAATTTTTGCATGTGGAGGTTTTTGAAGGCAAAAACTGTTTCTATGGTGGTTTGAGACCCCTCCTCTCTCTGAAATGGGGGGTTTTATTTTAAATGACATACATTTTTGCATAACTCAAGAACTAATCAAGCTAATGGAACCGAATTTGGCAGGTGGAGGTTTTTGAAGGCAAAAACTGTTTCTATCTGGGTTTGAGACCCCTCCTTTCTCTGAAATGGGGGGCTTCAATTGAAATGAAAACCCAAATTTCTGCATAACTTGAGAATCAATCAAGCAAAGGAAACCAAATTTGGCAGGTGGAGGTTTTTGAAGGCAAAAATGTTTCTAAGTTGGTTTGAGACCCCTCCTTATTCTAAAAAAGGGGGCTCCAATACAAATAAAACATAAATTTCTGCAGAACTCACGAACTAAATGGAACCAAATTTGGCATGTGGGGGTTTTTGAAGGCAAAAAATTTATCTATGATGGTTTGAGACCCCTCCTCCTTCTGAAAGAAGCATATTATGATAGAAGTTTGAACCCCTTCTTGGTCAAGAAAAAAACTTAATCCGAAAAGCAACCATAAACGTGCCAGTTCTATTGAATTTTCATTCATTTTGTTGTAAGCGTAGCAGCCGTCGCACCGAGTTCAGCTAGTAAAAATTAAAATCAATATATTCTGAAATTAAATCATTCAAAAGGCTTTGTTTATAGCAACTCATTTCAAGTTTGTGAAACACACGAATTGATTTATTATCTATTTTCAAATAATAACATAGACATTGAAGTTTGTAACTTCAACTGCCATTTTCTCAACGCCTACCTTTTTTATGTGAGTCTAATTTGCAGTTATAGGCAATGCATATTTGTAGAAATATTTCTGTCCGAATTGTATGCCGTCGCCTGTCACCAATTGCAAAGGAGTTCGTGGGGCAATACCAAGCGGGATTCATGGGGGCCCGCGCTACCACGGACCAGATTTTTACGATTCGGCAAGTGCTGCAGAAATGTCGCAAATATAACGTGCCCACACCTCATCTTTTCATTGATTTCAAATCAGCTTATGATACAATCGATCGAGACCAGCTATGGCAGATTATGCACGAATATGGATTTCCGGAAAAACTGACGCGGTTGGTCAAAGCAACGATGGATCGAGTGATGTGTGTCGTCCGAGTATCAGGGACACTCTCGAGTCCCTTCGAATCTCGGAGAGGGTTACGGCAAGGTGATGGATTGTCGTGTTTGTTGTTTAACATTGCATTGGAGGGTGTGATTCGAAGAGCTGGGATAGACACGAGTGGCACGATCTTCAGGAAGACTGTTAAACTATTTGGCTTTGCCGACGACGATGATATCGTAGCACGTAACTTTGAGACGATGGCGGACACGTATATCAGACTTAAGGCTGAAGCTGGTAGGATTGGGTTTGCGATTGATGCGTTAAAAACAAAATACCTGAAGGGAAGAGGCTCACGAGAAGACAATGTTAGCCTCCTACCACGAGTTCAGATCGACGGTGATGAAATCGAGGTAGCAAACGAATTCGTGTATCTGGGCTCATTGGTGACCGCCGATAACGACACCAGCAGAGAAATACAAAGGCGCATTATGGCTGGCAATCGTGCCTACTATGGACTCCGAAGGACGCTAAGATCGAACAAAGTTCGCCGAACTACAAAGTAGACCATCTACAAGACATTAATTAGACCGGTAGTTCTCTACGGTCACGAAACATGGACAATGCTAGTGGAGGAGCAACGCGCCCTTGGTGTCTTTGAACGGAAGGTGCTGCGTGCGATCTACGGTGGAGTGCAGATGGAAGACGGAACGTGGAGGAACCTCCCATCGTACACACCGCAAAAATCGGTCGACTACGATGGGCACGGCATGTCGTAAGAATGTCGGACGACAACCCTGTGAAAATGGTTCTCGAAAACGAACCGACGGGTACAAGAAGAAGAGGCGCACAACGAGCAAGGTGGATCGATCAAGTAGAAGGCGACCTGCGGAGGTACAGCCATGGACCAAATACAATGGAGACAAATTCTGTGTACAGCAGAGGCCACACTGGCCTTGGTCTGATTGGTAAGGTAAGGTATAACTCAGAACTTCTCAGTTCTTTTACCATATAGGTATGTTTACATATTTGAAAATTTCAAGCAGTATTATGTCACTCCTCCGGTCGCTTTCGACCGAAAACATTTGTTCCATAAAAAAAACTATAGAATTGGTAAGTGTTATAACAATTGTTGTTTACGTCTAGACAAACGTCCTATCACTATCGATGCAACTCAGTGTAAGTTAAACCGTCACAATTTAATCAATCAAGTCCGCTTAATTTGATCGTATTTGAATCTACATGTAATTCAATTGTAATGAACAACCATCATAGAAAAACCACATTCGCAGCTTCATCACCACACTAAACGCGCGCGGCAATCACGTAAATGAACCAGCATTAAATTTTCAATTCGTTCATATACCACCTTTCGTCCTTTCTGCCCGGGAAAAACCACCCGTCATTAAATAGATTTTTTTCTGAAATGAAAATTAAATTCCTCTGACCATAAAATTCCCCAGCCCCTACTGATTGCACTTTAGCTTCTCCTGATGTGAAACCAAGAAACCCGCAGCAGCAGCAACAACAACATCAGCAGCAGCAGCCCTCCCTTTTTTAAAAGTATAAATAACAATAAACACTAAGGGCACATATATCACTCGGGGCTTTTGCACTACGACACCCGGCTCCCATTGCAACAATAAGGGAGGATGCCCAGGGATACGTACAGTTGATGCCAAGTTTTTTCGCCACTAAATCAGCCAGATCCTTGCAGTAGCCCTCGAAGCGATCGTTGCCCTCCAGCGTTTCGCCCGGTTCCGGCTGCCGGAGCATAATGTACGGCTCCTCGATGATGGTCGTTACGATGTAGGTCTTGTTCCGCTCGTAGTTCATGTCCGTTTTCAGCCGGGTGTACTTGGCCACCACCGGCGTCAGGCCGTTCTCGTCGGACCACTCGGCCACCTTCACCATGGCGCTGTTCACCGTCATTTCGACCACGTGCAGTGTGTAGTTTTGCCGTTTGCCATCTTCATTAAATCTTATGTCTCCCGTAAGGCCGGAAATTTCCACCTGCAAAAAGGTAGTTACGTGCGGTAGGTAGTGAGAGATAAAAGTTATGTTTCACAACACCTGTGCGGTATAAATAACATATCTCGGTAGCATCAGCACCAGCAGCAGCCGAGCAGACAGTCTCTTTATCATCTGTATCGGGAGTGCAGTACTTGCTGTCATAAATCTGATGCTGATGCTTCCAAGATGAGGTGTGATCCGTGGGGATGCTCAAGGGAATTTTCAGGACGAAATAACACAGGAGTAAGGTTTCGAACATCGCTTCCTTTGGCTGTTACTTACCTTTCGCAAGTAGCGGGAGATTTTATCACCATGTTCCCATGGCGTCACCCACCCCTTGGACATGTTGCAATCCATCGGTCGGGTCCCGTTCGGTGGCACGTTGAACGGTTGGCCCCGGTTTCGCACGGTGTACGCCCGAAATTGATCCGGCTTTTTGCGAACGATTTTCGAGAACGCTTCCACCAGCACGAAAACCGCATCGTACATCAGGGCGGCCTGGGCCGAGATGAGTTCCTTGCCGGCCCCTTGCGACGTCTGTGGATCCAGTCGTTTCCAGCCGTCCAGGAATTCTTTCACGTACTTTCGGCTAGTGTCCACAATCCGGAAGCCGGTAATATTGATTGCACCGTACTCGATCACTTCACTTTCCCAGCGGTCGTCCATCACCTGCAAGAGGAAAAAAACGAAGTAAAATAATTGAGAAAATAAGTAACTTGGAACGTGAATCCGGTCTGGAATCGGAAGGAAAGCTCCGCTGCCAAGAGACAGAGAGAAAAAGAGAAAGAGATTGCTACATGATTCGATATAAATCACGTTTCCATAAATACAGAGTGTGTACATAACAACCGGGATGGAGCGACATTCTCTGCACATTTCCGGCAAAAACATAAAAGTAAGCATGAGACCTTTGGGAGTTACACGGTAAAGAACAGCACGAAACTGAAACGGAAGAAAGAATCCGACATCGCCGACGACTCGTTCCGCACCAGGATTTTTATTTATGTTTAATCATAGTTATTGATTAGAAATCTTCCATTCACTCATGCCACCGCTTGCTGTGCTGGAATATAACCGGAGGTTGCCATGGCACTTCCCGATGGCAGGCAACAGCGGGGGATTTATGATATGGTGACAGGAATTCGATTCCGGAATCAAACCGCTATTAAATATTGAGAGAGGGGCTTTTCTGTTTGCCATTGCTGGGTTGAAATTCTAGGCGAAGTGGAATATACATTTGCCGAGAAACTGTTGTTACTGCTGTTGCATGGCGTAAATATATTGGATTTTGATTGTGGAAATCGAGAGTTTTACTCTTCTTACAAAGAAGGGTTCCCGAACAGAGAATGAAAACATAATTTGATATCGTTTGTCATGAAAAACCATGTGGTCCAGTAGGAAGTAATCATAAAACGCTGAGACTTAGAGGTCAATCGAGGTCAAATTTTGATGTACCAAAAGTCACAGACGAAATAAGCCTATCTGTCAAAAGATAAGCTTTCTATAGTGGAATTTAACAGAATTTGCTCGCGTTTACTAGTGATAGTTTGAAGTATTTCAGTTTTTATTTTTTTATTTCTTAAGAAGTGATCAAATAAAGTTTAAATTTTTCTATACAGAAAAAAAAGAATTTTAACAACCGTGTTGAATTTCTAGCCAAAGCAAGCGTTAACAATGTATTTGTTTGTAATCTTTCATACAGCATACAACATACAACAAAAAAGCTTCCATTAATTTATACAAAAAAACTACAAGGTACAGCCCAATGGGGTTGTGCGCAAAGGTGACGTAGGACTACGCAGCAATCTAATTCCCATACACGTCAGGGCCATCCGTCAATTGATTTAAGTCAGTCCTGAAAAGGGCCAACACAATTCTATTGTACACTCTCTAGAAAACATTTGGTGGCTCTTAATTATGATACGGCCCCGGTTGTATTTTCTACGATGGTTGAGAGGGCCACTATCTTTAACGCGTAGAAGATAGTTATGGATCTGTTGGTTCATTGGTTGTTCAACGCGCTTTGCCACTTACTCCGGGACGCGGCGTTTAAAACAATGCCATGTTCAGCCAGGGCGCGGTAATGGAAATTTCAAACAGCACAAGAGAAAAATTCATCCAAACTAACTCTTCAGTTGGCAAATTGATTTGGTCATCCTGAAAAGGACGGATTTAGTTGACGGGGGAGAAACATGGTTCGCGATTGAACTTGGGCTTTCTTCTTGGTATTCTTGGTTCAGTTCATCTCTTCGTTGCGGGTGGCCGTCTGCATGTGACGTGGGATAATTCTTGTCTCGTTGTTGTCACTGGCGGCTTTTTCCCGCCAACTCGTAGACTTCAGCAGCCATGTTTCTCGCAGCGAGGTTGATGGGAGCATCGGCAACAACAGCCAACTGCACCAACGCCTCTCTGGACAACGACTGCTCACCAGTGCTGCCGCCAACTACGATCCAACTGCAGACCCTACTCTGTACAGCTCTACGACCGCCGAAAAACTTAACCAAAATGCGTAGGTGTACCTCTAACCAGTGTTGCCACATTTTTTTCATGGTCAATCTGTATTTTCACATCCAAAAATCTTTTCTATCTGTATCTGGCGTTGAAAATCTGTAAAAAAATCTGCATTGTTCATTTTACCACTGTTTGGTGCCCGCTCACTAGTTGTAAAATAGCTTTGCGTGCATCGCATTTGAACCAAGTAATTTACGCGATTGAAATCTTTGTCGCACTTATTAATACCTTATTTTTCCATTGGTTTTTGTTTACATATTAGAAGTGTATGGATCTGATCCTCGATCGAGGGTTTAATTTATCACAGAAAATAGACCTGATATATACGCTCCAATATATAGGTACTTTATGAACAAAGTAAATGCCAATAACTTCCATATTTTATCATATTATATTTTTTTGATATTTAAAACTGTCTAGCTTGAATAACTAGCACTGCCAGAAGTTTTGAAATTAGTTTTGACAGCTAAAAAAGTTGCTTTTCTAACATTTTCAAGCTATCACACTTACGGTGACTAGCACCAACAAGTATTATCTTCGCATTAAATAAGATTAAATGTCGACCTTGATCCTAAAAACCTTCACTCCAAGCAAATATTTTGCAGATCATACGAATAGGGACGGTAATATAAGTTAATCCGAGTTGGAGCTTGCCACCATTGAAACAGACCACAAAATTCTGTGAAAAGAATTACGGAAATTGATCCGTAAAGCAAAATTTTACAGATTCTCCTGTGAAATCGGTTTATTTTACGAAAAGACCTGTGAAAACAAACAACCTTACAGATAGTATGGTGAAATGACATTTTTTTTACCGAATTACTGTGATTTTCAAAGAACTTCTGTAAATATAGTTGATAGTTCCAAGAATCTCATAATACACGCTGAAAAAAACACTCGGTAAATAATGACATTTCCAATCGATTCAGTTCTTACAAATATTTCGAATGCTCGCAGTGCTCCTTCTGACGCAAAATATATCTTTATTCAAATCAGTTCCTTGATTTTCAAACTGATTTTTATTGTTTCAACGAAACATTTTATTAATTGCACGTTTCTAACTATCACAGTGAGTTGAGCATGATAGAGCGAGACTGCTAGAAAAGAAGGCGTGCGGAGACATGCTCGTTTTGTCCAGGTTTATGTCTTGCTTTGGAGATGCAGAAACGCGCATGGGCAAACTGGTGAAATGGTTAGTATCAGGGTACACTGAGAAAAATTCCACGATTGTACCGACAATTAAATCATGGTCAAGATGACTATTGCATAATGGTTACAATGACCATGGAAATGGTGGAATTTTCCACGTTCATGGCATTCTTGATTATGGTCATGGTAACAAAGACTATTCATATCTTATAGCAAATGTTGAATCGACTATTTTTAAAAGTTGTTTTGACAATGATCATAGTCGGTTGAAAATCACTATTCTGTCATAGTCATCCTAATTCCCAATAATGGTAAAATTGACCAGTGATTTGAATTTCTGAAATAATTTTGCCGTTCAAAAATCTGTGTTCTGTGGAAAATGGTGAAATGGTTTTTGTAATCACAACCTTAGCTAACCTAAGATAAAAGGATTAAACAAATTCAAGTTGCATCAAGAAAATGGTTTTTCAGATCAATAAAACCATTTGGTTGGTTCAATAAAATGAGAAGAATTATTCTAAATCAGTGTTTTTGTTGAAGTATTCCATTAGTTTTATTGGTACATATTCAATCCTAAATTTAATTTAAAATAATATGTTCTTTGTTTGATAGGAATTACTTTTTTTCTGCGTGTAGACAGTTGTTTCATCTTCTGTTAATTTGCGTCAATTTGCGATATATCAACAATGCTTGGGGCTTAGTGGTAACCGGTTTGACGTACTGATCAGGAGGTCAGCAGTTCAATCCCAGTTCCAGCCTCTTCTCTCTTTTTTCGTACTTTCTTTTTAAAGATAACTTCTCCGCGATTCCACAGATTTTTCGGTGAATTGAGAAATTGTTTACCAAATGTTTAGCTGTTGAGATGTCGGTAAAAAGGTATCGAAAATCTGTGGAATATTCCAAGTGTGAGGCAATGTAAGAAAATATTCAATATAAAAGTAAAATAGTATTTTGCGAATGCCTGTAAGAAATTTTGCTTTCGAGTAAACAACGTACAAAGATCAGATGGTATTTCATTTGGTGAACTGTGATAGATAGATCAATAAGTTTGTGAATAAAAATATAATTTTAATGTGTGCAAAGCCCCTCCAAATCAAGATATTATCGTGTTGTTTTTCATTATATACAAGAATCGGTACACTGAAAATTTATTTTCGTATATAAGCTTACACTGGTTTCGTAAACATGAATTTTGTACATATAACAAATGTCTCGTATATTGTATGAAACATTCATGTTGTTTTTATCTGGTGAAATGCTATCATTACATCTTTTTGTACAATGGGGGCGATCCCGGCGTAATGGTTAACAGCAATACCTCTTACGCCAAAGTCGCGAGTTCGAATCTCACCCCGAACAAGTTACGAAATTACCCAAAAGATATTTTAGTGACTACGACGGGAGATGAAAATCTCGATAATAGAGAGAAACAAGACCAGCCAATCGCTGCTTTCCTTCAACCGTACTTATACATACTAGGGTTGGCGGGAAACATTGATGTTTCCCAAAATAATAATTTAAGCACTGTCGAGAATTACAACTTCATACTCATTAATCAAGTAACATTTCACGAGTCACCATGGCCTAGGGACCACGGATTCAACAACACTTCTTCCCAAAAATAAAGAATCGAACCCTTTGTCAGAAACACAACAAATAACGCTGGACAACTCCTTTTTTTTTTCAATTACATTTTGAGTCGTCTATTCGACTCTCTGTCTGTCAGCCATTCATGCAACCACCAGAAAGACGTTTGTTTTTATTGATGACAAAATTATTCGTAGCTCTCTGTATTGTTTTGGTACAATGAACGAATATTCTTTCGGTGCCAACAAATGCTTCGTACTTTTGACAGTCGCTCGTGTGACATTAAATGAAGATAGCTTCTCAGAAAGTACAAATCAGTTTAGTTGCTGAAAACAATGAATAGATTTATTAGTTCTACCTTCGGTTTCGTAATATAAACGAAATTTAATTTTCAGTGTAGCTTATGCTATCGATGCATTAACATTGTCTGACATCAAACCTTAGAATCAATGTATTTGAATCAGACATGAAAAGAAGTAGCACAAACCAGCTAATTCTTGAGATAAATGCTGTCCACCGGGGGTACTTGGATTGACTACCGCAAAATTACCCTCCCCTTGCCATCATTAAGGACCTGCGGTTGAAGAATTTCTAGTGGTTTTGTCAAGTGATTCAGTAGGATTGATAAAAGTAGCGCTTCGAACAGACATCTTAAATGTGACAAATGTGATGTATCGACTGTGGTGAGACTCTATACTGTAAATTCGTACTAGAAATACAAAAACACACCTGTTAATTGTACAGATTGATGCTATCCACCGAAGGTGACTTAACCGATGCTTATGAAGTTCTATTACAGAATTGAGGTGCTGCCCACCGAGGTTAATTTGATTGATGCCTTCGAAGCGGCCATCCTTCCGGTATGTCGATGAATATCTGACGAACTCTGTAGGCAGCTCAATGAGATTTCCAGACATGGTTATTTAAAGACGATAAAAAAAATGCAACGAGAAGGAAGATTTTTCAAAAATCTGTAAAATTTGTATCTTTTCTAAAAATCTGTAATCTGTATATACAGAATTCTGTATCCAAAATCTGTAAAAAATCTGCATGATTACAGATAAATCTGTATATGTGGCATCCCTGCCTCTAACATAAAATTTAGCTGCCTAGGAGACGTTCGTTACTTAAATATGAAGTCTGTGATAGGAAAGTACTGAGTATTTGGTAAATTTACTCTGAAATATCGACATTATAAGACATCACCTCATATTTGCGTTAATTTTATTAGTTGCATGTTAAAAATCAATAGATTTAAATATTGGCATCAAACCGTAGTAAATGTTTTAACCTAATACTGCAAATATTTTGGAAATCGATCGTGAAATTACTTAGTAATTAACGTTCAAAACCTGACCATTTTTCGTGACGCTCCAAATTTTCGTGATTTGAATGTGTACCCCAGTATCGAAAACACAGACGTAGTCCTACGTCAAAATAAGTGAAGTGAATACCATCATGTTAGGAAAATGTTATATCTTGTGTTGGTGGTCCTTAGTTTGCGTGAATGTGCTAAGGGTTTCAAGAATTTAACGTTTCAATCTTTCTTCCTCTCTCTGTTTACAAAATCAGAGCCGTCCATTTGAAAAAGTGCTAGAGAATTAAATTTTAGCTCTTAATTAATGAATCTTCAGTTTAAGGAGCATCTTTCTGGGTGCTTTAAATGAAATGCACGCTTCCTAAATCATCCCACTATTTCAGAGGGAGTGCCGAGCAGTGTTTTGAATGAGTTGTCGATTATTGGTTGCTATGAAACTGTACCGATTCATTTTGTTTTGCACAGTTGGTTCTTCTTTTTCCCTGATCGATCCTGTTCTTTGGGAGATAACAGAGCATCCGCCTGCTGGAATTCCTTTTTTCTAGATTGAAGTGGAGAATTACTGTTACTTTCACTGATTGATGGCTTCGATGCTCAATTAAGAATTGTTTCTCTGGAGTTTTTTTTAGGACTTCCTGACTGAGCGACATCTTTTTGCAGTTGGCAAAGCCTAACCGAGGGCCAACGAGCTTCAAGCTCAATAGTAGCAGTTTAAATCCAAAAATATCGTTGACAGTCGACCCAATTTTCGAATTTTTTGCGACTATCAATTCAATTAACAAAAAATATCAATCAAAAATTGTTACAAATCTAAATGACTTCACTGATTGCATCGACGGATACGCCACTTTGCGATTGCACATTGGATTGCTGCAAATCCTTGTCAAATTCCTACAAAAAACCATCGCTCCCACTATCGCCATTAATCGCAACAGTATCATGAATCGTGAAATTCGTCGCGTAATCGCGTTTTATCGTCACCGATTCTTACTCGAATCGCGAGCAGGTATATTGATGTCTGGCAGCTATGACATTTATATTCGAGCTACCCTTTTCTTTTCTGGCAACAGTGTCGAAATTTGTTTTGAATATTTCGAGCAAGTGAATCCAAGCAAGCAAGTTTGGCGAAACAAAATCAGTAGTGCTAGCGATTGCAGACCGATTAAATACTCATTCGATTTTCAGTCTTTGTAACAGTCTTGTTTTTTTTTTAAATCATTTATTTGTACAGGATCTCAACTTTACAGATCCAAGTTGTCATATCTATATACATAAATTATCTTAAAACTAAAGTTAGGGGAATAGAACCGATAACTCGTGGCCGCCTCAAGGTTAATAAGGAGAACAATTTAACGGATAGGAAGATGGTCGGAAATTTGAAGTATGGTTTACCTAACACATTTACAGCAAACGGCTGGTAAAAAACGAACCACTTGAAAATCTACTGCGTTCCGCAGAGAAACTGGCGCACCGTGGTTCTCTGACGAATATGGCCAACATTCTGCGTGGTCTGAGAACCTCTGGTGAGCATTACGCTAAGCAGATTTTGCGAGCCACAAAAAAAAATGGAACGTTGCTCGACCACGGCACAGCATGAAACCAACATCATTCGGTTCCTTAGAGTTTTTCCCATAAGATATGTCCCTTTTCAAGCAAAAAATACTGCGGCAACTGTAGTAATCGGAGTGAAAACTGAAAAACAGACCCATTAAGGATGAAAAGGGGCAAAATGAGCAACTTCCCATGCTCTGCACAGGAAGTTATCAGTGGCAATCAATTTATTGGCGTTTTTTTCCTATAGAAAAGCATCAGTTCATGTATAAATACTAGCGGATTTGAAATAAGTCCGATTACAGCCTCGATTATGCCCCCTGTGAATTGGATTGTCTACCTCGAGCCCGAAGGGAATCAGAAAGCTCAGATCTAACTCCACGATGCTCAGCACAAGACCAAATGATGTGATCTGCGTCCTGGTAACCTTGTCCACATTCACAGAGATTGCTGTCACTCAGCCCAACACGTTATAAATGAGTGTTTAAAGAATAGTGATTGGACATGAGGCGAGACATCACACGAATGAAGTCTCGACCCACATCCATCCCCCCAAACCAAGATTTCTTCGACACCTTTGTGATGATAGAATGTTGCCATCGCCCCAAATCTCCTTTACTCCATTTATACTGCCAGCTGGGAATAGTCTTTGGAAACTATAGAATCCCGGACTTGCCGTATATAAGTATTGATATAAGAATACATCATTATTTTTGTGTGAGTAACGCATTCCTTGACAATTTTTCACAGTTTTCGAACAATCGTGTACATCCTGTAACAAATTAATCAGGCGAGATGACTGTCCAAGGCCTTGTTGTTCGGCACCAACATTAGCCAGTTGTTGATACGGTTCTAGTTTAAATTTTCCGTTAACAGTTCTAGGTCTGCTGTTCCAATCATATGGCTGCGAATTATGTCCTTCGGTGAGGTCTTCCAAGGCCGAGTTTATGAAGCCTGTTCTCTCGACTATGTTTTTAGGGTGGTTTTTAGGGTGCACTTGAGAAAACCTTCAAATTTCTTCCAGAAATTAGCCTTTAAATCTCACTGCAAACAGTATGGAAGATTAGTTACCTCCAAATTATACATGATCGTGCTAGGGAGAATTTCCTGGGCAGTCTGTGTGTTTAAAGGGTGTATGGAATCAAATTGCGACACACACAAATATTCGGCAAAATTCGCCCGTTCAACCAATCATCTTCAAACTTTCAGGGATAAAAAAAAACATGTTATGAATATTTTCTCATTTTTGTTTTATTCGATTTCAATTCCATATCCAAATGCACGAACCTTTTTCTTTACACTACTCATAAGCAGGACCTTACAAACTTTTTTTTTACGAACTTTTTTTTTTGCGTGGAAATCCTTTTTTTCCTCATATCTTTCTCCGATTTCACTTCCTTAGGATGCTTCCGAAGTGCTTCAATTGGCCGCAGTTCCGGTGCGTTTTGGAGGTTGAGATCAGGGATGCCAGATATACAGACATGTCTGTATTTATACAGACATTTGATCATGCATTCAGATATCATACAGATTACAGACATTATACAGACATTTGGAAAATGTTACAGACATATACAGACATTAATTTTGGCGAGCTTCCAGATTTAAAAAAAAAAAAAACATCGGGATAGGGAAAGTCACAGTAACCAAATGAATGACAGTCTGAAGTTTGTTGGCGAAAAATAAAACCAGTGAGGGATTTAGAAGTTCAAGTATTTGCCTGGGCTGCTGAATATAACAAGTCTCCACAGGAAGTCGAAGACTACGTTGCGTTAGCTAAGGCTGTTTTCAATGATTCGACCCTTGTCAAAGACGTAGCACTGAAGAGAACTAAAAATACGGTCATCACAACGATGCGGTCCAAACCATTTGGTCTTTTAATCGACGAGTCAACTGATACCACTGCCAAGAAAACATTGGTCTTAGTATTGAGGACTTTCTATTGGAATGGAAATGAACTGTCAATTCGAGATTTTTTTTATCACGTACTTGAGCTTGCTGAAGTGGATGCTACTACGAGACACAGCGCAATTATTACTAAGTTCTATGAAGATGTGATTTCATACAAAAAGAAACTAATAGGATTCGGTGCAGACGGAGCGAGTGTTATGCACGGTGGAAAGCATTTTGACTGTCCGAATTTATTCGTAGTGAAATGTATTTGCCAGTCATTTGCATTGGGCAAAGGGTAAATGCACCCTTCTTTTTGGGGAAATGCTCCTTAAACTTTGGAAAAATGCACCTTAGATGCGTTTGCCCGGTATAATGCAATCGGAGGTATTAACCTTATGGTTAGCGCTTGCCGGGTGTTTTGACGGGTCTTCAGTTTTTTCAAGATTGTATAGTTTTGACGGGTTTTAAATTTCTGAATTTAAGAGTCATCAAAACAAAATTAAGACTCTTCAAAATGAAATTAAGACTCATCAAAATGAAATTTAAACCCGTCAAAACTATCTCGAAGATTGCAGAGCGAAGCTCCGCTATACAATCTTGAAGAAACTGAAGACCCGTCAAAACAACCGGCAAGGGCTAACCAGAAGGTAAATACCTCCGACTGCATTATACCGGGCAAACGCATCTAAGGAGCATTTTTCCAAAGTTTAAGCAGCATTTCCCGAAAAAGAAGGGTGCATTTACCCTGCTGCCATTTGCATTGTGTGCATCACATTCATGTAAGTATATTCCATCTGGTGTAAAATGAATGTTTTGGGAAATACATAGATTTCTCAGCAATAGTCCTTTAAGAACAGCAAAGTTCAACAAACTGCAGTATCTAATAGAGCTGAAACCTTTGAACATGTTACGTCCGTCCGCAACGCGATGGCTTACTTTAGAATAAGTTGTTGAGCGTGTTCTTGAAGCTGGAAGTCTTGAAAGTCTATTTTAGTTTTCGCGATACATCAGTCAACGCCAAACAGGATGAAAAAATAAAGTTTACGAGCGTCACAGTGATCCATCAAACCACCTTAACATGGCCGCACTTAAGCATATCTAACCGAAAATCAACCGGTGTACAAGCTGAAAACAGAAACTAGCAAATTGATATTTGCGGCATTGGATTGTTTCTTGAAACCAGGATATTTAAAAGAATTGACGAGCCCTGGCTTTGTGGACCTGATGCCCAATAACTTCTGTGAGTTGGAAAAACTGTACGAAGGTGTCGAAGTGCAAGACTCGAGCAACAAATACACTAAAAGTGACAAGTTAAGCATGGAGCATTTGCATCAATTTCGACTAGACATGATGAATTTCTACATATGCTGTTGTAATCAAATAAAACAAAAATAAAAAAAATGATTCTACCGGCGATACCCTCAACGGTTTAGCGTTAATTGATCCTGACGATATCCGAGCCCAACCAACAATTTTTCAACTTTTCAAACGATTTGAGAACATTATTGATGATGCATCAATTCAACCAATCGATGATGAATTCCGGGAGCTGAGATTTTCAGTGGCAGATTCTCCAGAAAATCTGCATTGCTGAGAATTTTGGAAGAGGTGCTTATCCTTACGTCTTTATAGTGGCGACTAAGCCTTTCCGTTGAAATTTCATCTAATGTGAAATGTCTGTTCACAAGCGACAAGTACAACAAAATTTAAATTTCTGAAACCTTTGGAATTCATCAATTTGTAATTGTGAAGTGAAGGTTAGTTGTTTCTTTAAATTTATAAATGACTAGCTGAACCCGGTGCGTGCGCTGCTACGCTTGCAAACAAAATGAAGGAAAATTTTATATAACTGGCACGTTTATGGTTTTTTTTCGGAATGAGTTTTTTTTCTTGAATAAGCAGAGGTTCAAACTTCTATCAACACATGCTTCTTATCCGATAAATACACGTTATGTGTTTAAGTAACATGGATAATTTTCATTTTTGGTAGAAATTTGTGTTTCATTTGTATGGGAGCTCTCCCTTATAGAGAGGGATGGTTTCTCAAACCACCATACAATCACTGCCTTCAAAACCCCCCACATGCCAAATTTGGTTCCATTTGCTTGATTAGTTCTCGAGTTATGAAGAAATTTGTGTCTCATGTGAGCCCCCTTTTCCTGAGAGAGTAGGGGTCTCAAACAATCATAAGAACCTTCCCAGCCCCAAAAACACCTTCATATAAATTTTCACGTTGGTTGGTTCAGAACTGTGCGAGTCTATAAGGGTCTGACAGACAGACAGACAGACAGACAGAAATTCATTTTTATGTATATATAGCCTCCAAAAACCTCCATTTGCTAAAAGTGGTTTCATTTACTTGATTAGCTCTCGAGTTATGCAGAAATTTGCTTTTTATTTGTATGGGAGCCCCCCCCCTCCAAAATGGCGAGGAGTATTGAACTGCCATAGAAACATTTCTTGCCTCAAAAAACTCAACATGCCAAATTTGGTTTCATTTGCTTCATTGGCTCTCGAGTTATGCTAAAAATTATGTTTCATTTTGATGGGAGTCTCCCCTTCCAGAAGGCGGAGGGGTCTCAAACCACCTTAGAAACATTTATTTTCTTCAAAACCTCCACATGCCAAATTTGGTTACATTTGCTTGATTTGTTCTCGAGTTATGCAGAAATTCGTGTTTCATTTGTATGGGAGACCCCTCTTTCAGTTAGCAGAGGAGTCTCAAACTACAATAGAAACATTTCTTGCCTTCAAAAACCTCCACCTGCCAAATGTGGTTTCATTTACTTGATTAGTTTTCGAGTTATGCAGAAATTTGTGTTGCATTTGTATGGAAACCCCCCTCCTACCCCCTTCCAGATGGTGGAGGAGTCCCAAACTTCCTTAGAAACATTTCTCATTTCTCGCTTGATTAGTTCTCGAGTTATGCAGACATTTTTGTTTCATTCACAGAGGGCGGAGGTCTATGGAGTTACGTTAGAAACATTTCTTGCCTTCAAAAACCTCCACTTGCCAAATTTGGTTCCATTTACTTGATTAGTTCTCGTGTTATGCAGAAACTTGTGTTTCATTGGTATGGGAGCCCCGCCCCCTCTACCAGAGAGAGAGGAGGGGTCTCGAACTACCGTAGACACATTTATTGCCTTTAAAATCCCCGCATGCCCAATTTGGTTCCATTTGCTTTATTAGATCTAGAGTTATGAAGAAATTTCAGTTTTATTTGGATGACAGCACCCCTTCTAGGAGAGGGGAGGGGTCTCAAACCACCATAGAAACATTTTTCACCTCCAGACAACCACGCATGCCAAATTTGGTTCCATTTGCTTGATTAGTTCTTGAGATATGCAGAAACTTCTGTTTCATTTGTATGGGAGCCTCTCTTTCTAGAGAGGGGAGGGGTCTCAAACTACCATAGAAACATTTTTTGCCTCCAAAACCTTCTACATGCTTAATTTGGGTTTCTTTGCTTGATTAGTTCTCGAGTTATGCAAAAATTTGTGCTTCATTTGTATGGGAGCCCCCCTTTTCAGAGAAGGGAGGGGTCTCAAACCGTCATTAAAACCTTCCCCGGCCCTAAAAACCACTGCATATAAATTTTCACGCCGATCGGTTCAGTAGTCTCCGAGCCTATTAAGTTCAGACAGACAGATAGACAGACAGACAGACAGAAATCCATTTTTATATAAATAGATGATAATAAATGATTTGCCTAGAATTTTTCAAACATCAAATCTAAACGATCAAAATATTTTGCTTAGTTCATATTAATTGATTGATAAACGACAGTGATGTAATCATATGTATGGAAGAGAATTAAAAGTTGACATTTAAATATAAAACTTGAAGTTGCAATCTCTTTTGCGTTAGATTTTTTTTCTTGCGATGTTTACAAAACATAATTTCCCCTCTTCTCGTTTGTCAGCTTCGATAAATACACAGATAAAAAGAAACATTGAATTCTCTGCGTCATCTAATACCCCGTTCACACTACAACTTTTATTACGTGATAGAGACTATATTGATATCAGCATCTATACATCTCGTTTTCACTGAAAATAATGTGAATGGCATTTGATATCGAGATAATCTATATCCCGCAATATAGGTTGTAATAAGAACGGGGTTTATTGCACAAAAAGGGAATGATAGATTTGGCAGAAACTAATGGGATATTTCATGTAAATTTAAGCCAGATAACGCCTGAATCTAGTCTGTTGTATGGAAGATTGCAAACATAGTTGTATGGCACATGAAAGATTGCAAACAATTTCGCTGTTAATGCTTCCTTTTGCTTGGAATTAAACGAGGGGAAATTGTACGCGCCCGTTAAAATTAATTATTTTTTCTGTGTTCAAATTTTTTTTCATTGAAATACCTTAAAACCAAAATTAAAACCCTTATACAGACAAATACAGACATTTCAATGAGATTGATGCAGACTTTTGTAAAAAGGTATTCGGCATCCCTGGTTGAGATGCTTCGGCACGAAATTGACCACCTTAGCATTGTAACACTCCAAAACCTCTTTCAAGTAATGGCAAGTGACTAAATCCGGCCAGAAAATCGTAGGACCATCGTGTGTCCTCCGAAAAGGAAGTAGACGCTTTTGGAGGCATTCCTTTAGGTACATCTGCCCATTGACCGTTCCAGTTGTCACGAATGGGCCGCTTTCCACACAAGCAAATTGCTTGCCAAATCATATAGTTTTTGGCAAACTTTGACATCTTTTGCTTTTTAACGTCCTCAGGAACATCGAATGTATAATGAGCAGTGAAAAACTGGAGCCCCGGAAGCTGCCGGAAGGCTGCTTTTACATACGTCTCATCATCCATAACGAGGCAATGTGGTTTCGTCAACATCTGGGTGTAGAGCTTCCGTGCACGTGTTTTACCAACCGTATTCTGCCGTTCATCGCGATTAGGCGCCTTTTGGACTTTGTATGTGTGTAGTCCTTCACGTTTTTTTTTGCATCTTGCACGAACGTTTTGGTGAGATTCAGTTTCTTCGCCACATCTCGAACTGAACTGTTGGGATTCCTCTTGAAAGCTTGAGCTACCCGCTTGTGATCCTTAACACTATACGGAGAGCCATTTTTGTCACGTTTTTCTTTCAAATCGATGGTCATACGTTTGTGGTACCGATTTAAAACACGAGACACCGTAGAATGTACCATTCCCAGCTTCCTGTTGATGGCACGATGAGAAAGATTCGGGTTTTCGAGGTACGTGCGCAAAGTTTCTTTGCGCCGCTACTAAATACTGTATTCGATGAAATTTGGACACACGCAAATGTTCGTAACTTTTTAGCGTGTGGGTAAAAATAATTGAAATTTTAACTGAATGTATTTTATTGTGTTGTGTCAATTGTGTAATGAGTTTCGTGAAAATCGGTCAAGTGATTTCAGTGATGGCTTCGAATGAAGAAATAGTGCGCCAACAAATTTTGGGCACTCACTTCGAAAACCCAAACGCTTCTCATCGATGGATCGGAAAACAGCTCGGAATCGCACATTCAACCGTATCTCATGTGATCAAAACGTTCAAGGACCGTAAGACAACCAAGCGGAAAAATGGTAGTGGCAAAAAACGTGGCACATCAAATCCGGAGAAGGCCAGGATGTTATTGAACCAATTTAAGCGTTATCCCAACATTTCGATCAGGGATGTTGCGAAAAAGGCGAAAGTTTCAGTTTGTTTTGTGCAGAAAACAATGAAACGTTCTGGATTACATGTGTACAAGGTCCAGAAGGCACCGAACCGGAGTGATAAACAGAACTCGGTGGCCAAAACTCGTGCAAGAGAGTGTACGGAAGAAGAAACTGTCGAAATTCGCCAAAAAATTCCTTGTCTGGCAAGCGATCTGCGGATGTGGCAAAATGAGTCAGCCCTTCATCACCTCTGGGACCGTCAACGGACAAATCTACAAGGACGAATGCCTCCAAAAACGACTTCTGCCCTTCTCGAGATCTCACGATGGCCCGACACTGTTTTGGCCGGATTTGGCATCTTGCCACTATGCCCGGCCCGTCTTAGACTGGTACAAAGATAATAATGTAGTTTTTGTACCAAAAGACGTCAACCCTCCAAACACTCCGGAACTTCGCCCAATTGAAAAATTTTGGGCAATCATGAAGGCAAAGCTCGTTAAAACTCCAAAACTGATAGAAAATGAACTTGAACTAAAGAAAGTGTGGTTAAAAGTAAGTAAGCAAGTCGGTCCTATCATTGCCCAAAATTTGATGAAAGGGGTCAAGGCAAAGGTGCGGGCATTTGGGTTGGGAGAATAGGTTCAATGAACCAATGATGTCAAAACTTAACCATTTAGTAGTACTTTATTTCCAGCAAGTTTGAAAAGACTCGGGCTCAAGGAAAATTGTTGGTGACCTATTTTGTGTGTCCAAATTTCATCGAATACAGTCTTTAGTGAAACTTACTCAGCGTAAACAAATACACATTGAACTAATTCCGCCCAAAATTTCAATAGAAAATACCCAACGGCTAAGAAGTTACAGCCATTTAAAAGTAGTGCAATTTGATTCCGTAAAACCTTTATGTATTGATTTACCGTATCTGTATTGATTTACCGTAGGCGGAATAAAAAACCTTTCGAAGTGCGGATAGAGAAAAAAATCGTTTATCTCTCGAGGTCAGAAGAAAATTTTACTGATCGAATATTTGGAAGCGAGAAATGTCTGGCATTTTATTTCTGGCAGTTCTCGTTGTCAATTTTTTCGAGCAGTTCCATTCAGTCAGTGACTGATAATTTTTATTCTGATCGCATCGTCATCGCACTCTCATCGCAATTGATTTTGCTAATCGCAAAAAATGCTTTCAGCACAAAGAAAATCGTCATCATCATGGAAATTTTGATATCAGGGAAGCTTTATCTAACGCTCATCGAGCGAGTTGCACCCCCCCTCGAATTGCATAGTATTTTCCTAACACAGACGCGGAAATTCGCTCCCTAAAGCGGCTACTACTACCACCAGCTCGATTAGTTCGTCACTTTTCGAGCGGTGAAGACGACGACTAAGCAGCCGATGGCTAGCGAAGCCAGTGGTGGAATTGTAGCAAGCCAGCACATCGTGATGAGGTGTAAAATAAACCGCTGTCCGGTAAGAACCAGTTGACAGCCATCGTCCGGTAAGGTGCAACGATGAGTGAAATAAATAGCTGTACAGTGTGAGCCGATCGATTGCTAATGCTAGGTTCACATTTTCGCTAATACTTTCCGACCATGTTTAGTGTCACGTTAGCATCAATGGGAACAGTTTGTAGCAGAAAATTGATTTCAATAATATGATAATAACTGTTACTAATGTGAAGCTTATATTTTCGGTTGACGCATTATCGCATTATCGTGAACGAGAAGAACTTCAATTGTGTACCATGTTCATCGTCTTAAATCCGTGCGTTTAGTACGATCACCAGTAATAACTTCCCCCTCTCTGAACTTTATTTTTATGACCACACATAGGTACATATTGAAAAATACTACTACTTTTAGGTTGATTCGTTTGAGCATGTTTAAATAAATGAACATGTTCGAAAAAAATACTTCTGTCAGGATTCCGGGTTCATCTTCATTGGATAATAAAACTCGATGTAAATGCTGATGCTCGTTTCCTTGAAGTACATCATAGGCTATAATTAGACAGGATCAGCAGGAAAGTTGCTTGCACCTATGGTGCGATAGTGCTAGTTGCTGCACACATTTTAATTGTACCGTATCATGTTCAGTGAAGGGTAACATTAGATTTTGAGAAACATTAAAGTAAGGCTCCCGTCATTCTTACGGGGCGTTTTGGGTAGCAGTGCATGGTTTAGCCTTTGATTATTCAATCGGAATGGTCAATATTGTATTGTAAATGTCATGATATTCCAATGTGTCACCGTGCATTGAAGCTGACAAATTTAGCGGTAATAATTTTTCAAGAAGCTATCAAACATTATTTTTCTTATGGTGAAAACTAGTTTTGTTTGAAAATTTAATTCATAATGTCAAAAACATACCGTTTTTAGCAGCACTAGATGGCTCAGCAATTCTCAAAGTGCTGTTACACTGTACCCTTTATAATCACGCATTACTCATTCCCCTTTTTCTAAAATATTCTCTTCAAATGCTAATCTCCGACAGTGTCCTCTACATCTGCGCTCGACACATTCAACAGCTCTTGTTATTTCTACTGATTCCGGCAGCATCGTAGCAATCCATGTGGAAAAGGGCAGAAAAAATCCCCCCCTTAATGTCAAACAGGACAAGCGGTTCGATACAGGATGTAGTGCAGTGATAGGAGCAGCGATGAAACCATCCTAAGGCGGAAACCAACGACTACGACGACAACGGCTAGGGCTACTGCTGCGGCAGCTGCATTCAATAGGAGACAGAACCCGGATGTCAACACACTCTGCACATGCACATTCTCCGCCACGGCAGCCCGCACAAGACACCGAACTGGGAGCAACCAGAAGATACAAGCATTCACTCCACATGTATTCAGAAACACGGGAAACGAACCTGAAGTTGGTGTCCTTTCTTGGTGTCCAGTGAACTGAACCGGTTCTGCCTGCTCTCTGACACTCAGGCAGGCTCTATTCAAACCATTCGATGTGAACACCAACTTTGGATGTGTTCGTTTGGACAGGCTCCCTTTTTCCTCAATCGAAAAAAAGAACGATTCCATGCACACTTTTATTCTGTGCGCACATGAAATTTCCTCGCTCGGAAAACCACAAAATTGGAAAAGGCTCCTAGTGCACATGAGGAAACAGCAAGGAATAAGAATTTGTGGTTACGAAGAGCAGAAAAGCGGCGGAGTACGGTCGCTTTCTGCCATGTCAGTCGGAGAGCAGGGATGTATTTTTCCAGGCTTGACTCGTCTCGGAATGGCATTGAAGGTAGGTGGAGCAAATTATGAAATGAATTTGAACGAATTATGCAGATGACTGAGTTGCAATGTGTGGCGATCGTGTACAGGTTCCGGGCACAGAGGGACATACTTTTTGGCTCCGGACTCACACTCGTGACGAAGAACCAACTCCAGCTCTGAACTGCTGCTTCTGCTGCTTTTTCTGATATCGGCCGGGGTAATGATGAGCAAAATTTAAGCTGCCGCTCTGTGCCGGGGCTTGCGGTTTTGCTTCAGGCTGACTTGTTGATAATTAAGGTGGAATTATTGTGAAGTATGGAAATGTCAGGGATTTTGCAGCGCACAGGATGAATGTGCGGTTACCTTATCGTTAATAATGAGTTTTAAAGCTGCTTTATCATGTTCGTTGTTGGAAAATTGTTTTCCTGTGGGATTTGCTTAATCTCCGTAGTAACAGCGAGTTTGCTGAAAGCAAACATATCAATATGTTCAGCTTTGGTGAAATATGCCAGCTTCCGACCAGAAGAACTTTGATTATTGAGAAAATGTGTTATTCTGTTTCAGAGATTTTAATTTCCACGGTTGTTACAGTTCTGGTTCCCGATTATAGTTAAAGTAATACTAAGTGCTTTTCAGCAGCTCATGCATGAAACTTCGAACAAACATTTTTATCAGGAAATCAGTAGTATCCAAGCACAACCACTAAGACAGAACTTGTTGGTGTCAACATTTTGTTGGAGGGACGGATTCCACGCCAAATGACCGATCGACCAAACTTCATGGTCGTTGATTGGAATGAGATTTCGCACATGATTTTGTTGTCGGAGACTGATGATTTTCCACTGACGGAACAAAAAATTTGATTCCGAGTAAGTTTTGAAAAGGTCGTAAGTGTTTTTGCACAAGTTTTATTCAAATAATTTTAATTCGAAAACTGTTTAACACATTTTATGAAAAAAAAAAAACTGTCTGAGAACGAACTGTAGGGAACTAATAAGGGTTTATGGAAAGAATATTAGACTGGTCGAAAAAAATGTTCCATGGAAAAAACTTTATTATAAACCCAGAATTTAAAAAAAAAAAATTTTCGCCAAATTTATTTCACAGAAAAAAGACATCTAAACGCGCATTTTCACGACGTCAACTGAATTTAGAAGTTTTAAACAACATGAAGAAGCTATTTTGGGTATATTTCCAAAACCTTGATTATTTCCAAATATACACATGTGATCGATGGCAAATTACGATCTCTGGGCCATAATCTGGGAGATAATCATTGGTGGGTTTTGGCCAAATGTGGGTTTTTCAGATATTATCCTAAATAGGTTATGGAGTATTTTTCATACTTCTAGTAACCTAACGTCCGTGCTCCACCACAATATTTTCTATTCTGATGTGTCCAACTCAATGGGTAAATTGAACTGAAGGTGAGTTTGAAAGAAAGGGAACTTGGAGTAGAGCACACGTACCCACTGGTTGACTCTAAATATTGGCCAACGTGCTTTTGCACATTTGTTTGAGGATTTGTTAAGCGACACAGGTTTCCAAATCCAAAGTTCGGAAACCGTGCTGCATCAGTGCGTGGACTTTTGTTCCTGAATCTGAATACTTTTAAAATAACAAACTAGCATGCAGTTATGAGCTTGTAAATTTATCTTAATAGTATATTAGCGTTAAATCTCAGAAGGTTGATTCATCTATTTCTTTTACAATTTTTCCAAGTTGTAACATTCCACCTTAGCAGGTTAGGAAGTGGGAATTTCTTTCGTGATTTGAAATTGGTGGATTGTAAATTTATAGATAGGTTGTTACAGGATGCGAAGGAACTGCTTAGGGAAGCATACATTGAGAGTAGATGAGCAGAAGAGATAAATATAAATGAGCTTTCAGATGATTTGTTAATAGATCAAACCAATAATCAACCTTCAAACATCTTATGTACTCACTAACAATAAATGGTGACAGTAACAGTATAGACCAGTAACATTTGGGTATGATGAAGTGTTGGGTTTGGATGGTTTAGGGGAATGCTTGTAGGAGGACAGAAGGACAAAACACCACTCAATTCTTTTTAATTATCTTTTATTAATTTACTCACGCGATGTGTGTGTGTGTGTGTGTGTGTGTGTGTGTGTGTGTGTGTGTGTGTGTGTGTGTTTGATTTTATCCACGGGTGCTTTAACCTTCCTGATTCTTAGGCCAGAAGACAACTGGCTGAATCCGTAAGAATAACCATTTCGGCACAGATCTTCGGTATCGAAAGCGCTCCTTTTATGGCGTACACCTCTGCCGAGAAAACGCTGCACGCTTTCGGAAGACTGAACAAATCTGCGAGGACAGTCGTGCGAAATGCAGCTCCAACGGTGTCTTCGCTTTTCGAACCATTGGTGTAGATCACTGTTGACCTGTGGAATCTGGTCGCAAGCAGCTGTTGGACGACTGGACGGACTCTATCCGGTGGATCACCGGCACGTACCTTACCTTACCAATCAGACTAAGGCCGGTGTGGCCTCTGCTGTACAGATAAGTTGTTTCCATTGTAATCGGTCCATGGCTGTACCTCGCCAGCCTCGCTGCCTGCGGAGGGTCCGCAGGTCGCCTTCTACTTGATCAATCCACCTTGCTCGTTGCACGCCTCTTTTTCTTGTACCTGTCGGTTCGTTTTCGAGAACCATTTTCACAGGGCTGTCGTCCGACATTCTTACGACATGCCCAGCCCATCGTAGTCGACCGATTTTTGCGATGTGTACGATGGGAGGTTCTCCCAGCAACTGGTGCAATTCGTGGTTCATTCGCCTCCTCTACGTTCCGTCTTCCATCTGCACTCCACCGTAGATCGTACGCAGCACCTTCCCTTCAAAGACTTCAAGGGCGCGTTGGTCCTCCACTAGCAATGTCCATGTTTCGTGGCCGTAGAGAACCACCGGTCTAATTAATGTCTTGAAGATGGTCAACTTTGTGGTTCGGCGAACTTTGTTCGATCTTAGCGCCCTTCGGAGTCCAAAGTAGCCACGATTGCCAGCCATAATGCGCCTTTGTATTTCTCTGCTGGTGTCGTTATCGGCGGTCACCAATGAGCCCAGATCCACGAATTTGTCTACTACCTCGATTTCATCACCTTCGATCTGAACTTGTGCTAGGAGGCTAACATTGTCTTCTCGTGAGCCTCTTCCCTTCAGGTATTTTGTTTTTAACGCGTTTATCACAAGCCCAATTCTACCAGCTTCAGCCTTCAGTCTGATGTACCTTTCCGCCATCGTCTCAAAGTTACGTGCTACGATATCATCGTCGTCGGCAAAGCCAAATAGTTTAACAGTCTTCCTGAAGATCGTGCCACTCGTGTCTATCCCAGCTCTTCGAATCACACCCTCCAATGCAATGTTAAACAACAAACACGACAATCCATCACCTTGTCGTAACCCTCTCCGAGATTCGAAGGGACTCGAGAGCGGATCACCAGCACGTACACTTCACTTTACGTCCCATACCATCGACCGTTTACGTGCGTGCCAGACACGATCGCTCTGTCTCGTTATATGGTCGACCGTGGGAAGTTCGGTAGCCGTCACATCAAGTACACGTTCAGATCCTCGCCGGATCAGTGGAAAGATGCTGTTGTTTCGGCTTTTAGCTAGAATCAGGATAGCCGTTCGTGCTACAGATTGAACTGCAAGAAATTCAAAGGGGAGTGTTCCAGCTTCGGTCATAACCGAGATTGACAATGTTAGCCTCCTACCACGAGTTCAGATCGATGACCACCGATAATGACACCAGCAGAGAGATACAAAAGCGCATTATGGATCCCAATCGTGCCTACTTTGGACTCCGAAGGACTTTAAGATCGAACAAAGTTCACCGAACTACAAAGTTGACCATCTACAAGACATTAATTAAACCGGTAGTTCTCTACGGCCACGAAACATGGACATTGCTAGTGGAGGACCAACGCGCCTTTCGTGTCTTTGAATGGAAAGTGCTGCGTACGATCTACGGCGGAGTGCAGATGGAAGACGGAACGTGGAGGAGGTGAATGAACCACGAATTGCAACCGGCCTTGGTCTGATTGGTAAGGTAAGGTAACCACGAGGAGGATGTTGTCCGCGTAGCATATCGACTCCAAAGGACAGCACACGGAAGATCGGCTGCATCGCAATGAGGATTAGTGTCACAGACATTACGGAACCTTGTGGCATTCCACCACGGCACCACCAGGTGGTGTCGTACGCCTTCGACAGGTCCAAAGACGCTATCAGGCAGTGCTCGTCGGTAGTAGGCAGCAACCGTTCAAGTTCGGCAAAGTACATGTCGGTGCCACGTCCTGCAAGAAAAGTGTGCTGTCGCTTATCGAGCCGTCCACTCGACTCTAACTTGGTGATTAGCCGTCGATTAGTGACACGCTTCGAGGAGCTGGTGAGTGATATTGGTCGGAAGGCATTCGGTCCGGATTCGTGACAGTTCGGCCTCGATATTGGAACGACAATTGGCATTCCGCCAGCTAGCGGGAAACTCGCAACTGCGCCAGATATCTTTCAGCAGCTTGAGGAGTGTCGTTTTCACAAACAGAGGAAGACGTGTCAGCGGAGGATACCCGATCGAATCTGGGCCTGTTGAGGCGCCTCGCCCTTTGTCGAGGGCCCACAGAAGTTTGTTCATGGTGATGTCGATGTTATACACATCATCGTGGTTGTGCGAGAAATATATGGACCCTCGTTCAGCTGCCGCTTTTGCTACTTGGAATGATGGTTCATAATTTCTTAAATGAGTCCGGCGTAAAATGGTCAGAGCATATCCTGGCAGTTGTGAAGTTTCTACCTTGTTGTATTATATCCTCCTCAACTGCAACTATGGATCTGATCCTCTGTTAGCGCTTAGCATGTTTTTTCGGGAAACGATTCTTCGAATACATCGGTCTCGCGACACAGTGGAAATCATTTTGGCAGGATGGTATGGCACACTTAATTTTTCAACAGCTTAAAAACGATTTGATTTAATACAAGCACAACCAATCAACAACAAACAGCAAGCAATGTTTACATTATTCTGACAGCTGAGCTTGCAGAGATGGTTACGCGAAAAAGATGTCCTTGTCATAGGCCTGGTGATTTGGCATGGAATCCATCGAGAGTTAACTGAGTAACTCAGAGGTATACAAATTTCCTTCAAGAATGCCGGAGAGTTACTCAAAATTTTTCACTCACTGCATTGCCCCTTGAAAATGTCTGTTGTTTTGAAATTGCGTCTGGAAAGAAGCTATGGAAAATCTACACTGAACAGAAATACATGAATTTCACATATTATCAAAAATCAAGCTAATTTTC
Organism: Aedes koreicus; assembly: GCA_024533555.2. Lineage (NCBI taxonomy): Eukaryota > Metazoa > Arthropoda > Insecta > Diptera > Culicidae > Aedes > Aedes koreicus. Next base: position 262,995 of record JAHHFK020005003.1, read on the forward strand.
TAAATTACCAACCTATATAACATACGATTTTTTTTTTAAATTTCCATTATTGTGAACATGGGTTGGTTCATCATCTTATATTAAGTTTTCAACTTTTTTTTATGTAATGTATAAGATGTTTTGTTAGGAAAAATTTAGCAAACAATGACGAACAGGCCAATTTCTTTGTTTTCTCTTGTCTAAACAATGCTTTACATAACGTTTGCATTTTAAAAAAAATGGACAAAAATTGCCGCTTTTTCATGGGTTTATCTTATCCCCGAACTGACGAAACTACCCATGCAGCATCAATCATAGTAACCCATGAGTAAGCAGACAAAATTTGACAGCTCTCTCAGTCGAACTCTAGCCGTGATGGCAAAAACAGTGAAGAAACTCTGTTCAGAAGTGTGCGCGTTCTAAGATCGGCACCCCGCCGCATCGAAAACGGACATCGTGCAGCACTTTGTGGACGCCGGATACGCCCGTTCCGGCATCTACAACATCTTGACACTATTAGACAACAATCAGAGCACCGAAAGAAAGCCCGATTCTGCAGGCAATGACGCAGCGGCTGAATAAAATGGTTAACTCGATTTTCCCAGCGAATCGCGACGTGGTGATGGACGACGAGACCTATCTCACCCTGGATGGCAACGACTGGTAGGGCACTTCGTATTTTACTTCCCCCACGAAGGAAGTGAGCTCCGAGGTGAAGTTCATTTCACACACCAAGTTCCCCAAGAAGGTGCTGCTGTGGCTGACAATCAGCGAGAAGGGGATGTCAAAGCCGCTCTTCTTTCGCTCCGGACTGGCTGTGAACGGGGAAATTTTTAGTACGAAATGCCTGCCGGAAGGGTGAAGCCGCGGTGTTCTGGCCAGATCTGGCGTCGGCCCACTACTCGAAGCGATCGTTGGAGGAGATGGAGCGGCTGAATATCGATGTGGTACCCAAGTCGGCGAACCTGCCCAACATTCCCCAGCTGCGTCCCATCGAGAATTTCTGGGCCAACCTGAAGCGTAAGATCTACTCCAACAATTTTGTCGCGAAAACTAAGGAGAAATTGATAAATAAAACGAAGAAAGAACTCAAAAACATGCCTACACGCATGTTTTCGTCCACCATGGCGAATGTTCCGACTAATTGCCAGAAGGCTGCTCGCAAGGGCGTTGAATGTTTTTTGCAAGTAAGCTTAAATAATTACCTTCGATGGGAAATTTATCATAAGTTTTTATATGTCTTAGATTTTGTTTATCACCATCCGAAAAAGTTCCATTTTTTTAATGCAATCGTTAGTCGAAAATTGTTCAAGACTGTAGAAAACCAAACCATGTCAGCTTCGTTTGCGTTAAAAAATTGGTTCACACTGTTTAAATGGCATTTAAACACTGAAAACCCTATAATACCACAACGTAATTACGCGTCCATGTAAGATGAATTGCGAAATCATGCGATCAATTGGGAAACATTTATCCAATCAATTTTGTGATCCATTCTTGAGCTACCAAAGCATCAAATACATATATATCTTTCTCTCCAGGTTTTCTTATAAGCTGATTAGGGATGCAAACTTCAGTTAACAATCCTCGTTAGAAACAACATTCAAAACTAAGTTCCACTACAAAGCGCCTTTGATCTCTCAATTAGGAAATACAATCTTCCTCCTTAGCAATTAGTTCGTTCTAAAACTATCCTATCTATCAGACTATCAGCTCAGTTTATAAATTATGCTCAACATCAGCAAGGATCGCACACACACACACAGAATCCACAAATAACATTCTTATCAAAGAGCACGTTTCCTTTCTTATAGCCACACCCGGTACAATGCATTGTGCCTAGTTATGTTGCCCGGGCCGAGAAATATAAAATCCAATTCCATAAATTGTTAAACCGAGCCGGTAAGAATTGGATCAGAGCCCGGGCCATGCTTGAATGCCGATTGGGTCTCACAGGATTAGACATGACTTCTCTGCACCACATGTCGGAGAGTCACGGCAAAATCTCATACAATAAATACAATATGTATTAATACCAGCAGGCAGTTTTCTCAAGGTAAGAATGAAGAAATATGGAAACATGACACTCACATGGTGCTCCTCCGAGGATACATCCCACAGTTGTGGCATCGGCCAATGAAAACACGACAGCATACTTTCGCAAGGGGTCATTCGGTGCTCTCTGTCGGAAGGAAATAAACCCATTCTGGACGGACAATTCCTGGAAGGAAACGTCTGTTAATTTGTGTAACATGGAATTCGAAAACCAAATTTTTCCCATTCTGAAGGAAACTGACTGACGTAAGCCAATGTGGTTTGATTTGTTAAAGTTTCCGTTGGAAGAAAAAAGAAGCGATAACGGGAAGTTGAACACACATGCTCTGGAATCCCTTCGAGAAACTTTACGACGGTTTCTCGTCGGGCCCCACTCCTTGGATGCAAAACAAGGCTCTGTCGTACCCGGCGTTCGATCGAACCATTTTCCATTCGGCGAATTGGGATGGGAACAGAAAACCGCCAAACATATGTACACAATCCGATCAATAAACTGTTGCTATTTGTTGCTCAGCAAACATTTCCATGGAATTGGTTGGCTACACAAAGCACACCGCGTCAGCATTGCAATTTCATGTTTTACCACTTACGGGTTGCGATGCTGGAGATGATTGCCTGCGGTCGGTGGTGGGATGCTGTGTCAGATGAAGGGTTTAGTGTAACTACCGAAGTGTGAGCTAAAATCGAAAACTACTGCTCATACCAAACAACAGGATTTGCGGAGTTTGTTAGATTGTTTGTTACAGGTAATCCAGGCAAAAACCCAGGGGTCGCTTAGACTAGTCAGATCGTTAGCGCGCCGAACGTGACGGGTTCGATTCTCCATCGAGTGAAATCTGTGTGTCTGGTGGAAATTTTATCGGCCTTCCTTGCTGTGCATTAGCTCGTGTACATAAGCTCAATTTTGGTGAAATTCAATTCACAAGAACCGGTTGATATAGGAAGCGAAAATTTTGCCTTTTTTTCCTATCACCTTTGCATGGATCCCGTCACATTGTTTGTTTTCAGGCAGTGAGAAGGTGAACTTACTCGCTACTTCATAAGTCAGAAGGTGCGCCAACTCCAAACCCCAGCATAGAATTATACCAAATTTATAACAAGTTCTAATACCAGGTTATCATTTTTTTATCACTGAATATGTTATCATTGAGGCTGAACAAACAGCCAAAATAACAGAATGAATAACAAAAAAATACTCGTTGAATATCACAATAATAACTACACTCAAAAAAATCGACACGTTACTTCCACGTGAAACGCACGTAATTTTCGTCCACTGCCAAAACCAGTAAAAAACACGTGGAATTCACGTAAGAGCTACGTGATTTCCGCGTAAATTCACATTCTACGTGATAATCACATAAATTTTACGTGATTTTTCACGTACAATTCACTGGACACGTAATGTTCACCTGATTTTACTGAAGAAGATTTGGTTACGTGTTCAGGTGGAAGTTACGTGAAAACAACGTGTCGATTTTTTTGAGTGTAATTTTGTTATCACTGCGAACAACTTGATAACAAATGCTGTATTGTTAGCAATTTTATTGAAATATTTTCAAATTATGTTATCAATTTGAGTTCAAATTCTCATAATAATAACTGAAATTTATTTTTGGGAAAAAGGATTATTTCTTGTTTAAATATGCTGGAAATATTTATAGTTTTGCAATACAACTTATAACGATCGTAAAAAAAATGTATATTGAAAATGATAACATATTATAACAAAATTTGCCAATGGTGATAACTAAATTTGTTATGCGATAACAGTGGAAATCAAAACGATATCTGGGATAACAGAACTTGTTACTTATATGATACTAGCTTGTTATTTTCCTTTGCTAGTGAAACGTCCAAAATCAAACAATGTGATGGAACCCATGCAAAGATGATGATAAAGGTTCGTGAAATCCGCCAAATAATGAAGAAATACTCATTGTACTCATTAATGAAGATCGTCATTGTAACATTCGGAACCTTCAGTTGATGTTGGCCGTGTCTGAGAAGCAGCCAATCACCCAGAACGAACGGCTGAAAGTGCTGGTGAAAGACATTTTTTCCGGCGAAGCGCTACGTCGTAGTTACAATGATTTACGAAACCTACTTGAAGCTAAGTTGAGATGACGTCAAACATACCTCGCATACCAAGTTCCCGTAGAAGGTTTTTCTGTGGCTAACGATCAGTGAGAACGGAATATCCTAGCCACTGTTCTGTCCTCAAAGAGATACAGTAAGAAGTATGTGCCGGAAGTTGCCGCCTTCTTCAATAAGTATCACCGTTTCAGTTTTGGCCTCACCTGACCTCAACCCATCATGTCAAGATATCACTGGAGGAGATGGAGTGGCTGAAGATAAACGTTTTAGCGACGGCTGCCGACCCTCCCAACGTCCCAACGCCTGACAAAGAGTGCAAATTTCCGACTTTTATACGATGTGTCGTTTATCCATCGTACAGTGTTACAAACTAATTCGGATTTACAACGATAGACTTTTTAAAATAAATTTGTTATTACAGATTAAATTGCATACGAAGTCGAATTAACTCGTTTGAGAAAACAATTAAATTTGCACGTATATGGCCTCCACTTTTGCACGTTTAAGCCACATTTTTGCATTCTATACGATTTGATTGCTTATGGGCTTCAAATGCCGAGTTGACAACTTCGAAGGAAGGAGCAACCGACCTCTCGTCCTCACAAGTTCTTACCTCACGGTATGATAGGCAAAATAAAGTGCCCATCTCATCGTTTTTTCAATTTCTCTCATTTACTTGGTTCAAATTAAAGTAAACACACTGTATTTTTTTTATTATCTTATTTTTTATATTCTTTTTAAGTTTCACTTATGGAATACTGAAAAAAAAGGAGTTTTACTTAAAGAAAAAAAAATCAATTTGTGTTGAAAAAAAAAAGAGTGACAAAATAAAGTGCCCACTTCATTTAGCCTACAGAAAACATAAATTAAAGTAAAATAAAAGCATTTCAATAATTGATGTGTCCTCCTTTGGCCTTCAGGACCTCCTGCAGGCGCTTCGACCAGGTTCTTTAGGTGCTGTGGATCTAGTTCTTCCCAGGCGCGCTCCAGGGCTTCAAAATAGTTATTTTTATTGGTAACGCCAGTTTTGTCAACCCTGGCATCGAGAATCGCCCACAAATTCTCGATGGGATTGAGGTCCGGGCTTTGTGGAGGCCATTCCAGCGGTTTGATCCGACAGGACCGGAAGAAAGACTTGGTCTTCTTGGCAGTATGCTTCGGGTCGTTGTCCTGCTGGAATACGAACTTCTCTTCAAGGCCCGTCTGGACCAGCGAAACCTCCAGATTTTCTCGCAGGATGTTGATGTAAGAATCTGCCGTCATTATCCCGTCGATTTTCACAATGCTTCCCACTCCACCCCACGAAAAACACCCCCAGACCATCACATTTCCTCCTTCCTTTTTTTTCAGTATTCCATAAGTGAAACTTAAAAAGAATATAAAAAATAAGATAATAAAAAAAATACAGTGTGTTTACTTTAATTTGAACCTAGTAAATGAGAGAAATTGAAAAAACGATGAGATGGGCACTTTATTTTGCCTATCCGTGTTTGTATTTCATTGGAAAATCGTATCTGCTCATTGGCGTTTGCGATGCGGGACAGATAAAAACACTTCATCTTTGTCTCACGTCACATCGAAGCCGGAAATTTTCGTTCAGAATTTTTGCGTAAAGAGCTCAGGTATCATCCATTCGTCACATTACGAGAGGGTGCAGATTTGATTTGAAAACAATGTAAAACAAGGTTATCCATGACGAAATGGCGAGAGGCCGTTGATTTTTTTCAGTATTTCGTGATGTACTAAGAAGATGGTCTCTTATTAGCTCTGCTACAAGGATATAGTTTCATATATCGTTTCAATATATGTTAAGCTTATGTTTTGTTAAGTTGTTATGGGACGCAAATGGAAGTAAAAAAGTTACTCTGAGTAAGATGTCAAATCTTGTTCCACACTAGTATGTATCTAAAATTGTTTTTTATTTGATCTCAAGAGCAATCTTTCAGAATATTTTTACCGTACAATAATGAAGCATTTTTATTTATGTTATTAATAATAAAAAAATGATAAAATAATGGCAAAGCCTTTCAATGAAACAACAAAACGCATTTCCATTGCTCTTATTACGAATTTTCGATACTGCCAGCGGTAGAAGATCTTGGTTGCATCTCATGATCATCATGTCATTCACCAAATCAGCGGACATTCATAGCCGTCGTTGATCAAGAAGAATTTTCACTGCAGAGAAGCAACATTCTACTGACACCGGAGTTGCTGGAGCAGCCAAAGCGGTCATGGTAAAGTCATATAGCTCAGGATCTAAAGTAAGATGATATTGAAGTGAAAATAGATGTAGAGTTAACCTTTAATTTCAAAGCAAGGCAAATTCGGAGATAAAGTACCCAGATTTTTTTTTTATCCAGAACATGGTTTTAAGAGCTGAAACTTGTCCGGAATTTTACGAACTGTTCTGAATTCCGGACTGCTGATCGGTTCATTACTTATAAATCATCTATATTATTCTGAACGTTGTTAACAACATCTTTATGAAGTAAATACAATTCAGCAAAACACTTTTTTTATGGGTACACCCTTTCAAAAACAACAATAGACCGATGAATTCGAGCAGTTCAAAATTGGCAGAATTTGCATAAAGCAGTATTATGAAAATCTGTCTTCTAGGATCTCGAGAAAAGTTGTTAAGATGTGTGAAATTTCATTGTTCAATAGTAACTTTTTGGCCTGATTTGGCCAGTAGTCTCATAAAAACTGATCGAGCCACGGTCAATTTCTTGAAGTAAATCGACCCAAAGTCCATGTTTGGATCAATTGTAGGAAAACTTGGTTGGGTTTTGGTTTTACTGAAATTTAGTACGAAAAAGGGACATCCAACTTACGTTTTCCATCAACTGAAAAATATTATGGAAAGGTAGAATATTTTTATTCGTTCTAGCACTTCACTTTGCGGATAAAGTTTTAATAAACCTTTTTCTCAAAATATTGAAATGCGGTAATATACTTCTCTCTGCGGAGTGGGTTGCAAGAATATATCATGTTGTCACTTTTTTTCCAAATGGCGTAAAAAATAAGACCGTTATAACTTCTTTCGTATTGCATGGAAGCCTTGAAAGCTTTATTATTAAACATTTCCTTCATTCTGGCATCCAAGGCGTTGATAATTTGAGTTGAAAATCGGTCTTGTTGATTTATTTTCATTCTCATTTCATATTGGCAGTTTTTGAATGTTTTGAATGCATCTCCAAATGTAAGACAGAGGTTCGAACGCTTCTCTATATTCTTTCATGAATTCCCGTATTTCGTCCCTCAGCATCAGTTCTGAGCATTGTCTGCCGATGTCTTTGTAAAATCCTTCATGATTGTGGATACCGTCGATCATGACCCAGGTCGATCCCCAGCGCGTCTCACAATCAATTTGAGTCAGAGGAATCTTTCCTAGATCGAAGTTTGTCTTAAATTCCACTTTTCTTGTTGCCTTGACCAATTTACGAACCACTTTTTAGTGAGCTTTCTGAGTTGTCATTTATTAAGTACTTGGAAAAAAGATTGAGTGTGAGAACCACATTTGATTTTTTCAATACACCCTTCTTGTGAATTTGCAAATGAAACCTCTTAATCCTGCAGCATAGTATCCAGTCAAGAATTGAATTCATCATTTTCATCGTCGGTTTCTAGTTTCTAAACTTGTTCTATCACCTTTTCTAATTGCAAATTGTGAGAACACTTCAAAATGTTAAGGCCATTATCAGTCGTTGCAGAGGAAACATTTAAAAGATTCAGACCGTAGCATTTCAGCACTTCTTCAATGTAATTTTTCAGGTTTTCTCCTGTTTGTCTATCATGCATTTCAAGCATGGAAAGTGATCGGACAACGATCTAACCACTTTCGATGTACTGAATATTTATTCCGAAAATTTTGCGATTTTGTCGTGATGCACCATCGTATTTGAAAGAAACCATTCGACTTTTAACTGCGGCTGTGATCAAAGCACAGAAATCAAAAGTGCATCCCTCAAAAGAAGACCCACCACCCCTGGATGGGATGACCAATGCACTAAGTTGTATCTTGAGAAATCTGATGCGTTTGAATATTATCGCAGACATGTCATGTGAGCTTTTTGATAAGTACCTCAAGTTTTCTGAAAAAAGGGTTAAAAACTTACTCAAAGCAAAGAAACGCAATTACTGGCGTTTGTTTGTAGAGGACTATCTAGAGAAACTCGATGATGAACGCTTTGGAGAAAAGCTCGTTATATGAAACCGCTCATCCTCCAATGAGAGTGAAGTATAGACCATGCAATGGATATTCGACTTACAAAAAGGTTTGTTCAGACTCTGTCCCAACACAACCGAATTTACGGGATACCACCCGAAGTAACGGTTTTCGGACGAACCATTCACAATGTTGGAATTTTCAATGGCACTTTCTTCATCGAATAACTCTGCTCCGGGAAGCGATATGATCAAATTCAACCTTCTAAAAAATCTACCCGATATCGCTAAAAGACAATTACTTAACCTGTATAACACTCTCATGGATTTAAATATAGTCTCCACCCGCATGGAGACAGGTTAAAGTAATAGCTATTCAAAAGCCTGGGAAACCAACGTCTGATTACAATTCTTACCGCCCGATCTCTATGCTATCATGTTTAAGGAAACTGTTAGAAAAACTGATCCTATCAAGACTTGACCGTTGGGTTGAATCAAACAACGCAATTTGGTTTCCGAAAGTGCAAAGGAACAAACGATTGTTTAGCGTTTCTTTCATCTGATATACAACTGACCTTTGCACACAAGGAGCAATTGGCTTTAGTATTTCTTGGATATTAAGGGCGCATTTGATTCAGTTTTATAGATATACTGGCAGATAGTCTGCACAGTAGTGGTTTACCAGGAATTTTAAATAACTTTTTGTATAATTTATTACAACCTTACTTTATAATTTTTATGTTAAAGAAATTGATAACTGCTTGAATAATAGATGCACGCTAAGACAACTTGCAGACGATGCTGTGATCTCCTTTAGAGGTCCACGTGCAGAAATCTTGCAAAGACCATTGCAAAATTCCCTAGATAATCTCTCCACCTAGGCCAGAAATTTGGGGATCGAGTTTTCACCGCATAAAACCAAATTGGTAGTGTTTACTAGAAAGCGGTTCCCTGCCCAACTGCGTCTCAAGCTGTTGGGAAGAGACATTACCCAATCTTTGACCTTCAAATACCTTGGAGTCATGTTTGATTCAAAATGCACTTGGAGTACTCACATTGCGTATTTGAAACAGAAGTGTCAACAAAGGATCAATTTCCTAAGATCAATTTCCGGGACATGGTGGGGTGCCCACCCGGAAGACCTCATTAAACTCTATAAAACAACTATTCTTTCAGTTCTCGAATATGGCTCCTTTTGTTTCCTCTCGGCAAGAAACAGCCACCTCATTAAATTGAAACGCATTCAATATCGTTGTTTACGTATTGCCCTTGGCTGAATGCATTCAACGCATAATATGAGCCTGGAGGTTCTGGCAGGAGTACAACCCTTACAGAACCGCTTCTGGGAGCTCTCATCCAGAATACTGATCAAGTGTGGAATCAGTAACAACCTTGTGATTGAAAACTTCGAAGAAATGCTCGAATTGAGTACCCAGTCTAGATTCTTACGAATCTATATTAACTTTATGTCATCTGATATTAGTCTTCCATGCTATAATTCTCCCAGTGTACGCTTTCCTTATCACAGTTCCTCCATTGATTATGATCTCTCCATGAAACAGGCTATTCAAGAAGTTTATTGGTCAACCATCTGCGCCTAGCTCCTGAAATGGGCTATAGGAACCGAGGATTTGATTGCAGCCGAAGCAATGAGCAGCAATTATTAACAATAAGTTACCTGCCTAGTCCCTTCCAAACGATAATGTGACCCATTAACCTCGAGCCAGCCACGAGTAATTGGTGTGCCACTTACTAACACCATAAAGCAAATCATTGTAAATAACAAAATTGAATATCGGCTCCGCAAAGTGTCACACACGTCTGAGCCTTGCAAATAAACGAACTAAGAAAAAAAAACAAAAACGAATTATATCATCATCATCATCATCATCAGTTCATTCGAACTAATATGTCTCTGCTCTTCATTAGATCTTTTGTTCATTCGAACTTATGTACAGTTTGCAATTTGCATGGAAGAAAATTATTTTTCTTTCACACAACTTTGCAAGGAAGAAAATTATTTTTCTTTCTGAAATGAATCCTATAAACAATTAAAAGATGCCCGTATGGGCAATCCTCTCTCCTCCTTTTTAAGTGAAATTTTCATGTCAAATTTCGAAAAAACAATTACAATCACAGGACAAACCAAACGTACTCTAAAAACTCGCTTAACCTTCCTTGGGTGTTAACATTTTGTGACAAATAAGGTGCTTCGGGTCATATTGACCCGGATTACAAATTCAAATTGTCGAAAATTTATATGACCAAATTTAAAATTATTGCAGTCAAAATGCTTATTAGGGTCTCGATTTTCAGTTTCTGGTGAGTACTGTCCTTTTCAAGCCGATTAGTTTTAAGGAATCTGTGCCGGAAAAAGGCATGTCCTGCCACGATCCGTGAGGCGGCGACAGTTTGATTTGATTTGATTTTTCATGAAAAGTCTACTTCGAGCCTTGAATTGGACCAATGACCATATTGAAAATTATGAGACAACCTGGATATCCCGGAAGAACCCTTTAGGAGGGGACAAAAACGGATTTTTACCGAAACATGCCCTTTGACGGCTCGAACTTCATGATTTTTTATAAGTAGTCTACTTCTAGCCTTGAAATGGATTAATGACAGTTGGCTTTTTTTACATACGAACTAGGATTGGGTGATCCTGGATTGACCTGTACGAGATCGCTCCTTTTGATGTCGGTTTTCGATTTTTTAAATTGAACCTATGACCCTAAAAAGAATCGGAAAGATCATCTTTTGTTTTGATCATTTCGATCTTCGGAAAATGAACTATAATTAAAACGTTAGTTGTATATGCTGAACTGATGAAACTGATCCAAAAAGTAGATAATAGGAGGAAGAATGGTAAATTTGGCAAAAAAAAATCGTATTAACAATTTGTAGGGTAAAGTGAGGCTGAAGGTGCCAACTTTTCTTTGAACCGTTGTAGTGGCTATATTTGTGGAGCGAACGCAAAAATGTAAATATGCTGTGAAAACGTGAAGCCTTGGCTACAACTTCATGATCAAGGTCATCACCATAGGAAGCGGGGCCAACTCGGCAGTGGGCTAATTCCTGTCAACAATCGCTATTGCTCAACCGTTTTGAAATCGAATGATTTAATTTTTTTTATATGACTAGTGTCTATGGGAAACTATTCATGAACAAAATTTTGGTCTTGTGCGGCTGAGTAATAGCGATTGCTGACAAGAATTGGTCACGCACCCTATATGGGTTCAATCAACAGTAATGCGCCAAGATGAGAACCTTTTGGCACCTAGGGCTGATTACTGGTAAATTTGATTACTTTTCAATTGTGGTTCTCAAATCATACTGAAATATACTAAAACCTCCCAACGTGCTTATAAATGAGTAAAAATAGTAAACAAAGAAAGCCATGTCAATTGGATCAGTTTAGCTGATTCTGGTAGCTCACGAACTCGGTTACCGACCTGGTTTCCGAAATAACCGAAATCTGGCAAATTCGGTAAACAGGACGGTAATAGAATTCGTGAGTTACCAATATCAAAGAAAAACTGATCCAGTTAACGTAGCTTTCTTAGTTCATAATTTTTACTCATTTATGACTAAATAGTGGCGTAGCTTGGTCGGGCGAGGAGGCGGTCCACCCCGGTTGTTATCCAGACAGTTGAGGAAGTTGATGAGTATTTACTTTGCCGGCTCCATGGATGTATTTAACTGAATTTGTTTAATTTTGTTACCAATTTAGCAAATAATAAAAACAGCACATGTTGGATATTGACAAGATAGTAAATGTGAAATTGGCATGGTTTCCTTTGACAATGACTCTAAGCTTGAATGAATGACTATAGCTGCTTTGACAATATCTTCATGCATTGTGGAAATTTAGTAGTATCGACATGTTTCGACAAAAACCGTAATTGTCTCCTCCTGAAGGGTTCCCTCAGAGTATCTGGGTTGTCCAAGAATGGTCAATATGGTCATTTGACCATTTAATTACTAGAAGTAGATTGTTTACATAAACAAGAATCATGAAAAGAACATAATCATGAAGTTTGAGCCGTTGAAAGGCATAAAAGTTACCCCCGGGCCATCTGGATTGTCCCAGAATCTATTAAATGGTCATTGGTCCATTTCAAGGCTGAACGTATGCTACTTATGAAAAATTATGAAGTTTGAGCTGTCGAAAGTCATGTTTCGGTAAAAATCTGTATTTGTCCCCTCTATATTTATTCTTCCAGGGCATCCGGGTTGTTCCAGAAAGGCCAATATGGTCATTGATCAATTTCAAGGCTAGAAGTAGACTAGTCAACCAAAATCATGGGGTTTAGGGTTGAGCCGTCGAAAGGCATGTTTCGGCAAACATATGTATTTGTTTGTGTACTCCTCCTATACGGTTCCCACGGGGCATTTGGATTGTCCAGGAATAGCCAATATAGTCAGAGGTCCATTTCAAGGCTAGAAGTAGACAATTCAACAAAAATCATGACGTTTGAGCCGTCGAAAGACATGTTTCGGCGAAAGCTTGTACTTGTCTCCTTTTAAACAGTTCCCCCGGAGCATCCGGATTGTCCCAGAATGGCCAATATAGTCATTGGTCCATTTCTAGGCTAGAAGTAGACTACTTATAAAAAAATATGAAGTTTGAGCCGTCGAAAGGTATGTTTCGGCGAAAATTTGTATTAGTCCAAACGGTTTCTCCGGGACATCCATATCGTCCTGGAATGGCCAATATGATCATTAAGCCATTTCAAGGCTAGAAGTAGACTACTTATAAGGGATCATAAAGTTTGAGCCGTCGAAAGGAATGTTTCGGCGAAAATTTGTATTTGTCCCCTCCTAAACGGTTCCCCCGGGGCATCCGAATTGTCCCGGAATGGCCAATATGGTCATTGGTCCATTTCAAGGCTAGAAATAGACTATTCATGAAGAATCATGAAATTTGAGCCGTCGAATTGCATGTTCCGATGAAAATTTGTATGTGTCACCGCCTCACGGATCGTGGCAAAACAGGCCCTCTTCCGGCACAGAATCCTTGTGGCCAAAAGGGGAAAAAGGGACAATACTCAACAAAAACCTGAAATTGAGACTCTAATAAGCATTTTGACTTCCAAAACTTAAAGATTGGGCATATATAGTATCCACAATGTGCGTTTGAAATCCGGGTCAATATGACCCAAAACACCTTATTCGTAACTTTTTTTTAGCAGCCCTTCAGAAATGTAGAAAAAAATTAGGTTCGATGCAGACACATAATTTCCTATGATTTAGAAAAAGTCAAGAAAATTCAAACGTCTCCCAAGTAACAATTTCAGTTCTATTCCAGCCGTATAGCACTCCTCCCGGCTTTGTTGATGACACTACATTCAAAACTGTTTTATCCACCAACACTTCCTCTATGCATCTTTAAAGCCGAAATGTGTACAAAGTGGCCCACTCTATAGACGGTTGTGAAAACAAATTAATAAAACCTTTCTAAGACCATAAAGATTTTGAAAATGTTCTAGTGAAAGCTGTTATGACCACTTGAGAACCATCATAAAACCTATTGGCCGCCATCAAAACCAGCATAGGGCTGAATGGCCACAGCTGTCAAACTTCACGGCGATATCGTGGTTGGTTTTGGTTGTTTTGCTTTGTTGCTCTTCTGATTCATTCAACAGTAAATAATGGCTAAGAAAAAAGTTCTACTGTTGCGGGAAATTATGATTGATAGCAAAATATACAAAAGAAATAGAGTTTTTTTTATAGCGTATCATGCTCCAAATCATATGCGCATTAAATTTTATGGTGAATATTGGCACGATAAGAGCTGAAAATTAATGCGCCTTGGAAATTATGCGAGTTTACAACAACAAAAACAAAATTGAAAGAAATATATTCGGTAAATTAATCATGAAACTCCTGAACATTGATAGAATTCAATAAGGTTATCTAAACGAATACCGAAGTTTGTCTCAGATCTACAGTTCAATTGTATTACATTTAAAATTTGGTGTATTTATTTTTTCACATTTCAACTATTTCATATATTTCAATATGGCGATTGCAAGAAATCACAGTTTTGCCAAAAAAGCCAATTTATCTTAGCAATGGCTACTATAAAACTATCTGGTCGCTTGGTAGCTTTCCTCAATGCCAGTTAGCCGCTTAATGCATTTACTGGAGGCAAAATGGTTTTAAAATGCTTTTTCAACTGACCATAATAAGATAATATGAATGAGTCCTAAAACGGCATTTCAAAACAGCATTTTATGAGTTAATAAAGTCAAAATAAAACCTTTGATAGGAGTAAAAGGAATTTTAGAAGTCAAGGGTTTAAGATCGTTGTAAAGAAGCTGTGTAGGTTCTTATAAACCTGACTAAAATTTGAAACCTATTGGCATCTCTTGCTGCCATAATAAAGCCGAATTGATTTCTAGTGGCTTTCATAAAACATTAATAAAACTTAATAAAGCTGTATGGTTTTGGCAATGTTACTTTTGCTAGATGCTTATTCTAGAAAGCTATTGCATTTTTAAAATCCATTCTGGGTCATATTGACCCCGACACCTAAAGAAGGTTAAAGGAACATATCGCAGAAGTCACTAAAGCAAACAAAGACATGCATTAGATGCATGTTCATTAGATAACGCAGAACATTAAATGTTTCTTTCAAACTGTGCACTCTTACCAGTTTTTCCCTGTAAGCAATCTTCTAGATCGTCTTGATCTCCAATGCAATACTTTTACATTGACATAATTTACACTAGTGCCACCTAGTGACAGAATATCTACCCAATCTGAATGTCCTCGAACAGTCCTTAATATTCTTAAAAAGCGAAGACAGCACCCTTCTATATAGTTTGGCTTTTGAGAAAGAGCATGCTTAAAGTTAAAAATGATTTTTGAAAGCACACCACGATAATGAATTTCGTATGGTTATTTTTATTAACGACCTATTTGGGGTATCATCCAAACCATTAAAGAAATGGTTGGAGGATTTGTTATATCGTTCGTTTAAGGTATTTTTTTATCAGGGCAGCGCTGCGAAGATGCATGTTTCTGAATTAATGTTTTCATTTTCAGGCAGTTCACGATGCATTGCTTAACTGTGCAGAATACCCCACTAATCTTTATTATACAGTATTCGACATAGAGCATGATTGATTTATTTATTTATTTTGGTTTGCATGGTCACTAGAGTCATCTAGCGAAAGAATTCCAAATGATTGTGTCCATCATCGGATTGCGCTTAACGTCCAGAAAAAAATTCCCCAAGACACCTCCCAGCGACATTATCTTTTTCTTGAGATAACGAATGATTTTAAAGTACTAGTGCTGCCTAGTGTGACACTTCCGAACTAGTCTGTCTATTATTTGGAGGCTTCTGTCAATATTGAAGACCTCAGGTTTCTATATAATCAGATTTTCAAGACATGACAGGTTGAATCAATCCAAAGATAGACCTACATTATATAAAGGATTCAATTTATGCTTTACTCAGCGTCTGAAACAATTTATCGGTAAATAATCCCATTGAGTCGAAATTTGCAGCACTAATTCCAATACAGATAACGTCACATCGAAGGTGCACTCCCTCTTCTCTACTCACCAGTCCACTCAGCAGGTAGTGATAGGTTCGCTTGCCAAGCGTGATGTCACGCACGTGACTAACGACGATGTCCTTAGCCAGCTCGGTAGTGCAGTCGAGAACAATGTGCTTCCGTGACCACCGGTTCAGCTCCTCAATCGTCCGCAGGAATTCGATGGCATCACTAACATTCGCTATCCGTTTTACGGTTTCCACATGGAAAGTCTCGTTACCTGGCCGAAGGCCCTGATAGATTTGCTGTAATCTCAGCAGTCCTGTAATGAATGAAACGGAAAGAATGGATGGAGTTAGCAAATTGAAACTGACAGCTAGTGAGTGTATATGTGTTTGTGTCTTGAGAGTGACACTACGGCCAATAAATTGCATTAAAATTAATGTCTCAACATATGAGTCGCTTGTGAAAGACTTTTCCTGGCTTGAGCATCTGCTTGTGGAAAATTAATCTCTTTTAAGCTTCGCCGTTTTCACCAAAAAAATAATGAATCCTTCCGAAATTCGCACATCACGAATGTAAATCACCGCTGATCCACTCTCCGCAGTTCGGCTTCCTGGTAAATATCCGGAACGAAGTTGAATCCCACTAACTCACCTTTTGGGAAAAATTAAAATGCAATGAAAGTCCCAACTTCATCATCCCGCAGTTCGTTCAGGGTGAACCATTTATCAAATCCGCGTGATGTTAATTTGTTAACGCTCCGGTAGAGTGTGAAAAATACGCTTCCAACCGAACACATGGCTGCTGTGTTTTTTCCCCGGACTTCCTCTCTCACTTTGTCACTCTCCGATGTCACCTGCCGTGCGCCCCCACCACCTGTCAACGTCTGAACTTCCTGCCACCCGTAGGAACCCCTCTTGTACCGGAACCCGTGTCAGGAAAAATTGAATTAATCCAAGCTGAAAACGGTTCCGTTGGCAGCAGGTAGGTAGGTGACGATTTGGAAAGAACTTATTTCACCGTCGTCGTTGGAACCCTTTTTGCCAGTTGCTTACTTCTCAGTCAGAGGGTGGTTCAGCGTTTCCCTGCTGAGTAAGTAGCCGCATGGTGTTCCGTTTCACTGGATCTCGCCGGATCCGTGGAGGTGACAGTTTTTTTTGAAGGGTGGGAATACCTTGAATATCAAGCTGCAGTCAGGCGGATGGATTCAGATGGTTATGAATAATAATGAAAACCGCATTTCTGAAGGGAAGAAAATTGAGAGTTTTCAAGTAGGTGAACCGGTAACGTGGGTAATTCCGCGTGGTTTGTAAATTCGATTTTTCGTATTGGAATTTTGAGAATTTATAACTATCGTGGAAATGTCAGCTCGGATATTGTGGACTAATTTTTTCAGCAATCAAATTTCAAACGTCTAGTATAACAAATTCTTCCAATAAAACACTTAATTCAATATATTCATATCAAAAGCTTTGTTATTTAACTTTGATTCAATTGGTTTTAACTGGTGAGCTATTCCTGTATGCCATATTTGTCTTCAAATAAAAGACACGCACTTAATATGCTGTTAATTTTGTACTGCCTTCATTCAAACAACTCTTTAACCCTAAAATGCATGAAATTCAGACGTAGGACAACGCCTTTGTTTTATATACTGGGGTACAATTAAAAAAAAAACTATTATGACCGTCACGAAAAGCGGTCAAGTTTTGAGCATGAATATCTCCGTCATTTCTCCAAAAATTATCAAAATGTTTGCCCCAATCTATCGGAAATATTTCTAGCGATTTTCAACATTAAACTATTGAAAACAATGCAAATATAATGTCATGTTTTGTAATTTCGTTGTGCAGAGTAAAATTACTAAATGCCAAGTATTTTCCAATCACAGACTTCAAATGTAAGGGCTTCAAATGGTGAGTTGACAACTTCGAAGGAGGGTGCGACCGACCTCTCGTCCTCACAAGCAGTGTTTGCCCATTTCGTCTATCACCGAATGGCTCACATGCTTTTTGTTCCTGTAAGATAATAAATAGTCATTCACTCCTGTGAGACTTGTCTATTCCCATATGCTACGAATCATCGCACAAAGGAGGACAAGTAGTTTTTTTTTCGCTAGTCTTCAGTGACATATACGTGGTCAAAGTAAATCCTCGATTAGGTTCATTTGTGTTCTTCTGTATTCCGTTTTCGTTATGTATCGGATCAGTTTGTGTTCTTGAAGCTTGTGTGTCACTACTGTTGCGAATACTGATTGGTTCATATTCATCTGATGTAAATGAACGTGATCACAACGGAAGAAAAAAAAAATTTCAACCGAAATTTGGAAGTGTTTACAAATTTAAATCAGTATAGCTGTATAGCTTCGATGAACTATATGGAATTATATTCAGGAATATGCTCGATGCATAAAATGATTCTGGCAGCTTAATTCTAGGCAGATTTTCTTCGAAAATAATCCTGGAGAGTGTTAGCTTTTTAGTAGAACACCTTTAACTAGAAAATGAGGAGAAAGATTAGTAATTTAATGCTAGTAATAGTAATAAGTGCAGACTGCTTACACGGCACTGCAGAAGTCTGCACATTGTAGACGACATACGCGTATCTGTCACGATAAGCATTAAAGGTAGCTGGAATTAAATGGAAATTACTAATCTTTCTTCTCATTTTCTTCCAACAGAATTTTTTTTTTTCTCTTCTCACTTCTTGGTGAAAAATCATGAATTGTAGCTGTCTAACGATACCAACAAATATACCAACAATCTAAAATAAATATTTTAAGCTCTAACGGACGATAGGTCCATGGAATGTTATTTTATAATATCATTATGCAAAACCTCGAATTTCGAACTGCCGGTACAAAAAACTGAGGTTCAATTGTTCTCAATTGTCCTGGTCCTACCAGAATCAGACGTAGAGTTTCCGAAAGTGATCGCCTCAACCACCTGGACCGTGATGATCATTTCGAGGATCTGCATAAACAATCTGTTCTTTTTTTTGTTTATATAGTATCGAGATTTGTAGCCTCGAGCTGGTTCATCTCCCATCATTTTCATTTATCAGTTGCCCAACAAAAAAACAAAAAAAAAACAAATAAAAGGCTGATAGGGAACATTTTACCCACCGAGCTAAAATGACCATTACTATGGAAATATCCAACTGATTTGGAATATTTTAGCACTTTTGGATTCAATTACTCAACCACTTTCTCAAAATTTTCTCAAATGAACAAAGGACTTGCTCCATCTCCGGGAAAACAGGATTTCCGGAACAATTTCTGAACTGGCCACTCCAAAGCCAAATGACCGGATGGTCTAATAAATATGGCAAACTTTCTTCTGGGACGATTCGAAGAATTTTGATACCCATATTGCTAGGGTTCAATAAAAATAGTTTTTTGGTCATTCGTGACCCCATGGGAACCTGCTCCAGAGTAACCGTTCCAGGATCAAGTCTCCGGATTGTCATATGGCAATCACATACATTCCTGTGTATTCATTCCACGACTTTTAGTATCACTATTTTCTATTGAAATTTGATATTTATACCATTTTCAGAACACGGTTCCGGAAATCCGGTTTTCCTGGAGATGGATGCTGTCCATCGTTCATATGAGACATAAGTAGTTGAGCTCCTGAATCCAAGGCTGTTAAAATATTCCAAATCGGTTGGATAATTCCATAGAAATGATCATTTAAGCTATTGGTTTGGTTGGCTAAACGGGGGCTTCGTTCATTCGATGTTACACAGCTGAATACTCGTATTCGGCTTAGGTAGCTTATCATTTTAAAAATATGCTCTTGAACTATCAGTAGCCTGACACATGGTAGTTTCGGTGCTATGGTCGGGTCGTCTGTATATTGTATAGCTTTTGTTCTCCGTTTTCCTCTATTTATTCGTTGTTACAAAACTGAATACTCTTATTCGGCAGAGGAAGCTGATCCTTTCAATAATTTGAAAAATATGTTCGTGAACTATCATTAGCCTGACACATGATGGTTCAGCAGTATCATGTTAGATTTCCAAACACTGCTCACAATTTCCTACCTCACGCCTCCACGATTCATATTATCACAAAAGACTGCCAGCTGAAACATGGAGACGCTGGTTGGCGTAGCCTGGGCAATTTTGTCAATCTGACAACAGAAAGTGAGGGGGTGCCACTGAAGATTGTGTACCTTTAAATCATATTGCATATTTTCCAATTTTACACGCTGGCAGGCGGAACCGAGTACGACAGGACCCGACTGGGCAGCAGTGTAACGATCAACGGCGATGAGTTCGAGGTAGTCGATGAATTTGTCTATCTAGGCTCACTGGTTTCTGCGGACAACGATAACAGCCGTCCGGAGGCGGATTATCAGTAGAAGTCGTTCCTACAACGGACTCCACAAGCAACTACGGTCAAACAGACTAAGCTCCCGTACGAAGTGTATCCTGTAGAGAACTCTATTAAGACTGGTTGTTCTCTACGGGCATGAGACGTGGACAATGCTTGAAGAAGACCTGCGAGCACTCGGAGTTTTTGAGCGACGGGTGTTAAGAACCATCTTTGATGGAGTACAGTAGGACGGACTAGGCTAAGGATGAACCATGAGCTCGCGCAACTCGCCGGTGAACCCAGTATTCATAAGGTGGCAAAAGCTGGAAGGATACGCTGGGCAGGACATGTTGCGAGAATGCCGGGCAACTATCCTGCAAAAATGGTGTTCGACGGGAAAATGGTACAAGACAACGTGGACCGCAACGAGCAAGATGGTCAGAAGGGCTTCAAATGGTGAGTTGACAAGACTTCGAAGGTAGAAGGTGCGACCGATCTCTCGTCCTCACAAGTTCCTACCTCACGCCTCCACGAGTCATATGATCACAAAAGACAGCCACTGAAACATGGAGACGCTGGATGGCGTAGCCTGGGCAATATTGTGTATCTGACTATGTTATAGCGTTGTGACGTGGTGCCACTGTACATCATGTACCTTAAATCAAATTGCATATTTTCCATTTTCAATTTATTAATAATTTCAGCACGCTTTAGAATCATCGGCATCGAAAGCTCTCAATTAGTAACTGTGGAAGTGCATTTGAAACACTGAGTTGAGAGCAGGCAATAAGCAATTTGTGAAAGCAATAAGCTTGAAATGCTATGTATAATAACGCTTTAGAATCATCTGCATTCCAAAACCATGTAAGAGCCTAGAGCAACATGAAAGGCATCAAAGGCTCAATTTTTTTTTCAGCATTTCAGCATAACATTTAATTAAATATGGCACTTCTGAACTTCAACTACTATATTCATAAAAGACTGGCATGATCTTATTAGCAATGTAGGATTATAATTTAATATTGTGTTCAGTGGTATTAGGGTAAGATGCAAAACTATTTCAGAAATCATCAAACCGGCTCTTCGATCACTCCGATTGCAACCTTTGAAATGTTACTAGAACAGTATAAAGAAAAATTTTACAACATGTCTTATAAAATAATATCTTTTATTGAAATTTTATCTCAGATATTTGGAATGATCTATTCTGTTTTCAGGTTTTCCTGGACTAGAAGGATATTAATACATAACTAAATTTTATCTATTTTTCAGTAACAATCCATTGGATGTACCATTTAAGTTTAAAATTGGAATAAATTAGCATTCGTGTCTATAATGGTATCCTAATTTTTCGTGTACAAAATATACTAAATATTAAATAACACATAACGGGGGAAAGGGAGGGACCATCAGGGCACCCAAGTAAAACGATTTGGATAGGGAGCATGGGACTGCCTCCTCCCTATTGTTAACATTTCGCGGAACGAGGGTGGGCTCTTCGACCCCATCTATTGGGTTTGTTCTGTCAAACGAGGGCTCGATTCTAGTGCTGTCTGTGTGACCTAGCTTTTGGAAGGAGATTCTTTTCCCTATATTCGCGGGTTTCGCGTAAGTGTATCTGCTTGCGGGTCCGCCCAAACGTTTTTGGCCCTTCATACAGGAGCTTGATGATCACAAACAATAATAGAATCCTGATCAAATCGTTTTTCAGATTATTCCACTGCTATGGGAAGTCACCTTGCTACAATAGATGGTAGTTTTATATCA
This sequence comes from Aedes koreicus, assembly GCA_024533555.2. Lineage (NCBI taxonomy): Eukaryota > Metazoa > Arthropoda > Insecta > Diptera > Culicidae > Aedes > Aedes koreicus. Next base: position 284,895 of record JAHHFK020005003.1, read on the forward strand.
TCATCATCATCAAGATGCAAAACTATTTCAGAAATCATCAAACCGGACTCTTCGATCACTTCAATTGCTATCTTTGAAATGGTACTTGAACAGTATAAAGAAAAAATAGAACAAATTTTTTTTAAAAAAATTTTTTTTTTTTTTATTTTTTTTTTTTTGTGGTGTGTTTTCTTTTTTTTTTTTCTGCTTTTTGGGGGGTCGGGGGATATTAATATATATCTTTTTTTTTTTTTTTTTCTGGTATTATTTTTTTTTCTTTGTTTTTTTTTTTTTTTTTTTTAAAAATTTTTTTTTTTTTTTAATTATATTTTTTTTTTTTGTGTAAAAAATATAAAAAATATTAAAAAAAAAATAAAGAAAAAGGGAAGGACCAACAGGGCACCCAAGTAAAACGATTTAGATAGGGAGCATAAGACTGCCTCCTCCCTATTGTTAACATTTCGCGGAACGATGGCGAGCTCTTCGACCCCATCTATTGGGTTTATGTTGTCAACCGAGGGAGTTTTTCAGGATACCTCAAATCAAGATTTTGGTGAATTGCTGCTATCGCTGAAAACGAATGAAAACGTGCTTAAGCGCGGAACCACAGAACTCTGCACTTTAAAACTCTACAACATTTCTTGCATTTAAGGATCAACTGAATGAAGATCATATATAATAGATACGAATGCTAGTGTAGTTTTTTTCATTAACATAAATATAGACACTATTATATAAATTTTTCATGGAAATGGGAGGGACCATCAGGGCACCCAATTGAAGCACTATGGATGGGGAGAGTGGGAATGCCAACTCCCTATTGCTAACAGTTGGTGTACAGAGAGCGGGCGGGCGGTCTGTTAAAATATCCTAACAATTTTGTTTCTTTAAATAGATATCATCAAATTTTTATTGATGAGGATGAAGATGGCAAACTTCGTGAATATAATGATAGCAATATATTTGCGGTTTCAATGGCTTATCTGCGATTGTACACGAAAAAGAGTGGAGAAATCATATGGAATAATGATTTTCTATCATCAGTCTGCCTTTGCCGGCCCGTTATATTAATATTCGAGAAAGAGAGTGCTCAACTAACTTACCAAGTAATTTCGAAGATGAATGCCAAAATCGTGAAACTAATACCAACTACAATTTACAATGTTTCCATTACTGCAAAAATGTACTTCACCACCGTGGACACAAAAATTATAAATGATTTGACGAAAACACGTTCCCAAAAATGCTACATTTGCCAGCGATCCGGTAAAATGCTGAACTCACCACTCAAAACAACCGATTCGGATGATCCTGCAAAATACAAATTTGGTATTTCGCCACTGCATGCTTATATGCGCAGAATGGAAATGCTTCTGAAAATCGCTTATCGGTTGGTCATGAAGAAACCATCTTGGAAAGTGTCCAAAGCAAACGCTGAAGTCAAGGATCGTGAAATCACCATCCATTCAGCTCTTAAGAAACAATTGGGTTTACGGATTAGTGAACCTCGTCCAGGAGGTGGGAGCTCAAACTCCGGAAACGACGCGAGGTGCTTTTTCAAAAACTATAAGGTTATTGCTGATATTACAGGGCACGATAAACATATTCTAGAGAGATTTTACGTAATTTTATCTTTGATTAACAGCAAAGCTGAAATCAGCATTGATGCATGTGAAGAATATGCAGAAGACACCAGAATGCTCTTGAATTCATTGTACGGTTGGTATGCACTTTCGCCAACTGTGCATAAATTGCTGGAGCATGGAGCAGCGATAATAAAACATTCACTGCTCCCAATTGAAACTTGTTTTCCGAAGAAGCAGCTCAACCTAGGAACAAACGCATTCGTAAGTTCAGAGACGGCCATGCAAGAAAATTTAGCCGAGAAGGAAGCATAGAGGACCTATTTAAAAGGCTTCTCTTGACATCTGATCCCCTCATATCATTGTCAAATAAACGCCCTCCAAAACGGTCCGATATCCGAATTCCGGAATATGTTAAGCATATGTTGTTATAACGATTTACAACAAATTTCCTTAGATAACTTAGGGTGTCCCTATAAAAAAAACAAGTTTTTAACTTTAACTTTTTTATTTCAAATTTGTCAACAAAGTTAACAATAAATATTTTTTAGAACTTACAAAAATAAAACTTTAAACGTATAAATCTTGCCAATATCTCTTACCGTTAGCGAGTAATTTATAATTTTCTTATAAAATTACGTCCTCTTCGTATGTGCTCTACTCAATTTAAAAAATCACAATAAATTTTGATTGACATATGATAGTGAAAATTTTAGCACACCAGAAGGTGTATCTTCAATTGTTGTAGAATCTTTGGGAAGACAACCTTGCTGAAAAGTTTTAAATAAAAAAGTTTGAGCAAAATAACAGATTTTTATGGGGACATCCTAAGCCACGAAGGAAAAACTGCTCTTACTTGGACATTTTTAAAGCAACAGAAAAATTTATTCAATTGTAGTTGCCTTAAATTTTTTCATCTACAACTTTCCCGAAAAATATATGCCATTATTTCTGCAAATAAAATAGTTAAAAATTCGATTTTTTTCTGAAAATAGGGACCACCTTAGTTTTCATTCACATCAAAAGAAGATTCTCACTATTAAAAACAACTTAGTACAAGAAAATTTTGCTCCAAAACTTCAAACTTTGGCTGAAAATGTATCTTTCCAGATAAATTCGCATTATGGACCACTATGCAATGTGTCAGTTCGAGATATTTTGGCTGTATGTGATTTGGAGTGTATGAAACTCATTTATGTGTTTTTAGCTAATAAAAGCCTTAGATTGCAGTTTGTTTAACCTGTACTTTTAGTTTTAGTTTTTTTATTTGTGTTTGTGTTTTTTCTCTTTCTTAAAAATGTTCAAGTCAAATAAAAGAATCCAAAAGTTGTATAGTTAAAGGTTTTTAGACAATTCAGACAATTTTAAATAAATGTGTGATGTAAACCATTCAACAAATTCACGCTCATCTTTCCATCCGTTAAAATTTTTTTCCTCTAAACCTCAAGACGGCCGCGAGTAATCGGTTCTTTCTCCCTAACTTGAGTTTTATGATAAATGATGTATATTAATATGAAAATTGGCTCAGTAAAATTGATTCGATTGAGCCTGTACGAATAAATGATTTATTTAAATAAAAAATTACCATGTCCATTTATCTTTATCATCATAATTACCATTTTTATCATTACTTGTGTTTTCGTGATGTATACATTAACATAAAAATATTTATATAAGTTTTTCATAAAAGGTTGTATACACTTTTAATTATTAAGTCTTATATGTCAAATAATCATTTTGATCCTTTTTTCTCCCCTTATAATTAAGAAGTTTTAAGTGCCTTAAATACAAGAAGCTGTAACGGAATCTGTGGTACGCGAATGTATTTTTCATTTCTGGTTTGCAAATGGACATTTGACCAAATCTTAGCTGATCTGATTCATGCTTCTTTTATCATTACTCACATTATCAATATTTTTGAAAATATTGTTTTATTGATTTAACTTCAAATATGATTTAAACATTACTTATTGTTTTTTTATGTTCATTTGCCTTTAACTCCCTTTGAATTAGATCTTCCCTGTTTTCATAACTCAGGAGCAACAACTATTAGGCCAGCAAAAATAAAAGCGGATTGCTGTTATAAAATCAGCACCAAGCATCAAACAGTGACCATGGCAACAGTAAATTAAAATGTATAAATGTTAGTTTGTAAAATTTCAATAGATTTAACAAACTTTTTCAGGATACCTCTTATCAAGATTTTGGTAAATTGCTGCTATCGCTGAAAACGAATTAAAACGTGCTAAACCACGAAACCACAGAACTCTACACTTTAACACTCTACAACATTTCTTGCTTTTCAGGATCAACCGTATGAAGATCATATATAACAGATACGAATGCTTGTAGTATTTTTCATTTACATTAATACATACACCCTTATACATACATTTTTTCATGGGAGGGACCATCAGGGCACCCGATTGAAGCACTCTGGCTGGGGAGAGTGGAAATGCCAACTCCCTATTGCTAACAGTTTGTGAATAGAGGGTGGGCACTTCTCCCCGCCCATTGGGGCATCCTCATGTTAGATAGCTCGCTCTTATGGCTAATTCTTCAATCTTGTTGTTGGAAGAAGATTTTTTTTTATCCCTGTGGAAACGTATAAGTGATGTTGTCTATCGTTTCACTTAACCCGTTTTTGGTCCTTCATACAATGGCATGATTAGGATAATCAGTGGCTATTAAAGCTTGATCAAGTCAAACAGAGAGGAGAGCCCATTGCTGACGAACTTAGTTTCCGGGCTACAGTGGGTGGTAGTACATATCACACATCAGCTTTTCTTGAGCTGTCAAAGGATCGCTGTATTGCTTTTCGTGAGGATCTTGATTAACATTCGGTTTCACTTCCATAAATGGTAAGGCACCACGAGAAATAAACTCACTAGCGAGCATAACTTGAATTTTCTCGGACGCTTATTTCACAACCGACAAATTATTCAACCAGAGTTGCGACTTTGCACGACCTTGGAAACTGTTTTTAATGTTTGCAATAAAAAAAAAATTGACTTTTTTCGGATGGTGATAACAAAAAAGCTAAGACAGCTAATTGCTTTTGATAAATTTCCCTTGGAAGGTAATTATTTACTTGCAACACAATTCTACGCACTTGAGAGCGACCTTCCAGCAGTTAACCGGAACATTCGCGTGTAGGCATGTTTATGAGTTCTTTCTTCGTTTTATTTATCAATTCCTCCCCAGTTTTGGCGACAAAATTGTTGGAGTAGATCTTACGCTTCAGGTTGGCCCAGAAATTCTCGACGGGACGCAGCTGGGGGACGTTGGACGGGTTCGTCGACTTTGGTACCACATCGATATTCAGCCGCTCCATCCCCTCCAACGATCGCTTTGAGTAGTGGGCCGACGCCAGATCCGACACTGCGTCTTTGCCCTTATGGTATTTCTTGATGAACGACGCCACTTCCGGCAGGCATTTCGTACTATAAATTTCCCCGTTTACGGCCAGTCCGGAGCGATAGAAGAGCGGCATTGACATCCCCTTCTCGCTGATTGTCAGCCACAGCAGCACCTTCTTGGGGAACTTGGTGTGTGAAATGAACTTCACCTCGGAGCTCACTTCCTTCGTGGGGGAAGTAAAATACGAAGTGCCCTGCCAGTCGTTCCCATCCAGCCACTTTTCCTTAAGTCTTGCTCTTCTGCATCCTTTGGAGCTTCTTGTCGCTCAGGGTCGTCGACCGTCAAGAACCGGGCTTTCTTTCGATGCTCCCATTGTTGTCTAATAGTGCCAAGATGATATAGATGCCGGAACGGGCGTATCCGGTATCCACAAAGTGCCGCACGTTGTCCGTTTTCGACGCGGAGGGGTGCCGTCCTTTGAACGCGCACACTTCTGAACGGAGTTGCTTCACTGTTTTTGCCATCACGGTTAGAATTCGACTGATAGAGCTGTCAAATTTTGTCTGCCGACTCATGGGTTACTATGATTGATGCTGCATGGGTAGTTTTGTCAGTGCGGGTGAAGGTGAACCCATGAAAAATCGGCAATTTTTGTCCATTTTTTTTAATGCAAACGTTTTCATTGTGTATTATACTTTTCTATTCAAAATGATTCTATTAAAAATGAGTGAAATTTATACAGTTTCCTCCTCAGGCACGTATGCTCCAATTCAAGTAAGGGGTGTACCGTTTAAAATCCTTACACATTCAAACTGCTCTAACTTTTGGTCCGTTGGGTAAGGTTAATTGATGTTTTGCGTAGACATTGTTTAATTTGCATTGTTTACACTTTGCGAGTTGATTTCGTCAAGTGCGCAAATGTTTTCAAAATGGCGACGAAAGAACAGTGCGTGTGTGAACAGTTTTGCACGAGTACTTTGAGAATAAAGATCTGTCGCATCGTACCATCGGAAAAAAATGGGAATCGTGAATTCTATGGTGTCTGGTATCATAAATTGGTCAACGTCAGGTCAACGAGAACGATCAAAAACGCGTGGTTGGGGCCTTTAAACGGAAACCAAATGCCTCAATTCAAATACCAAAAATCGAGCTGGACTACGTACGTTTAAGGTATAAAAGGCCCTAACCGTAACGAGAAACAAAATTCTGTCGCATAAAGCTGTGCCCGGATGTTGTACGACCATAAAGTTAACGAAACCACACTGCTGCGTAATGGATGACGAGACATATATGAAGGCGGACTTCAACCAGATTCCAGAAAACCTGTATGTGACTACCAAGGATAAGTGTGATATTCCGGAGAACCTCTGGACAACGAAGATGTCGAAGTTCACCAAGAAGTTCTTAATTTGGCAATCTTCTGGTTGGATTTGACATCATGTCACTACACGAAGGACATGCCAGAGTGGTACAAGGCGAATAAGATCTATATCCACATTAATCCGGACACATTCAAATCATTGTAACTTTTAAAATGTTGCACGTAGGAATGAAACATTTCACTGTGGTATAGCTGAGAGCCTATAATGAAAAAGACTATGATTGATGTTTACATTTCATGTTTAGTATTCAAGATGGCGACGAAAGAAAAACAAGTGCGCGAGCGAACTTTGTACGGGCGTACGGAAAATCCGGACTTGTCAATACAGGGTGCGGCAGAAAATAATGCGAAAATGTTCAAACTTGAGAATTGGGTTAATTCGTGTAGCTAGTGACTAATTTCTGTCAAAAGTGTATTTGTTTATGTTTACTTTCAAGTGCTGCATCCAAACATTATATTTGTTTTATTGCAAATTCGTCAAAATGTTCGCGAAAGAAGTTATCACCAGTTTGTTGCTCGCCCAGAAGAAGCCGAAAGAGATTGCCAAGGTGGTAGGGTGCCATTTGGCAACAGTTTACCGCATAAAAAAGTCCCTGCAGGATGGTCCTAAGCAGCGGAATCCGGGAAGCGGACATCCACGCTTTGCACGCACGCCGAACGTGATCAAATCGGTCCGTGCAACCCGGTGCGTTCCATAAGAAAACATGCAAAGGAAGTCAATATTTCGGAGAAATCAATGCGGAGAATCAGCAAAGAAGACCTGCATGCATCTTCCAGAGCCAGAGTGAAACGCCACTTGATTACGGACTGGGTCAAGGAACTACGAGTGACTCGTTCCAAGAGATTGCTTTCCTTTTTGAAGAAGGAAAAAAATGATAATCCTGTTCTCCGACGAAAAGCTTTTCAGCATCGATGCTGTGGCCAACAGCCGCATGGACCGGTTCATTTCACCGCAGAAAATGAAGAACGTTCCGGAGAAAGCAAAATTTAAATTTCAAACCAAACATCCGGCTGGTGTCACGATGTTTGGCTTGGTGGCGTCCAGCGGTTTGAAAATGCCGCCTGTTTTCATTGATGCTGGAGTTAAAATCAATACCGAAGTGTATATCGGTATTTTAAAGGACCAAGTGCTTCCCTGGGTGAAGGCCAACTTCTCCGAGGACCAAAACGTTGTCCTACAGCAGGATGGAGCGCCGTGTCACACGTCCAATCGAACCCAACAATGGTTGAACGATAAAATGAAGTTTTGGCCGAAGGATTTGTGGCCCCCTAGCAGTCCAGATCTTAATCCGTTGGATTATTCGATTTGGGCATATGTTGAAGCACGAACCTGCAAAACATCCCACCCTAGTGTGAAAACCCTGAAGTCAACCATAACACGCACATGGCAGTCAATGTCGGAGGACTACGTCCGAAAGGCATGCTCTGGCTTCCGGCGTCGGCTCGAGGATGTTATGGAGGACTCATTGAATAAATTTGTTTAAAAGGACTTAATTATGATAAATGTTGATATTGTTGCTTGAATTAGTTGAAAATCGGACTGGAAAGAAATAGAACAAATTTTCGCATTATTTTCTACCACACCCTGTACGAGACCTTGCAAAAACATTGGATTTGCCTAAATCCACTGTTCACGATGTGCTCAAATCATTTTCGGAACGTTTGACGGTGGAGAGCAAACCGAGAAGTGACAAAAACATTGGACGCGCTGATCCTGTCATGGACCGAAAGGTGATAAGGATATTAACGAAAAACCGAAATCTCTCCATTCGAACGGTGGCTCGTAAAATAGGGATGTCGCCTGGTTTTGTCCAAAAATCAAAACAACTTTTGGGACTTAAGTCGTATAGAGTAAAAACAGTTCCAAATCGCAACGACAAACAGAACTTGGCAGCAAAATCACGGGCTCGACGTTTGTACTGCGAATATTTGACGAAGTTTTCATGCGTTGTTATGGACGATGAAACTTATGCCCTGGAGGATTTCAAGCAGCTTTCAGGGCTGGCTTTTTGTTCTGCTATGGCCAAAAATGCTACAGCTGAGCATTTCAGAACGAAGAAGGCATCGAAATTTTCCAAAAAATACCTTGTGTGGCAAGCAATTTGCACGTGTGGCAAAAAGAGTAAATCTTTCGTCACTACAGGCACAACCAACAAGGAGATCTATCAGAAAGAGTATCTGCAGAAGCGATTGCTACCCTTCATAAAAAGTCACAAAGAAAAACCTTTGTTCTGGCTCGATTTGGCATCATGCCACTATGCTAAAACTGTGATGGAGTGGTACCAAGCAAATCAAGTGAACATTGTACCAAAAACCTCAAACCCGCCAAATTGCCCAGAGCTACGACCAATCGAGAGATATTGGGCTCTGATGAAGCGGAAGCTTTCTGGAAAGAAGCAAGGAATCAAAGACATCAAACACTTCCAGCAAATTTGGACAAGGCGGCTACTACGATTTCTGAAGAGTATGTACAAACCCTAATGGACGAAGTTAAGCGGAAAGTTCGAAAAGTTTATGAAAATACCGAATAACTATGTTTTGTCTTCACGAATTGTTAAAACACATCCCATGAATCTGAAATAAACAACTACGACGGAAATAAAATGCGAAATTTATGTTTTATTCATGTTTTGAGGTGGCCATAATGAAGGAGCCCGTTCTAAAACCGACCTTAGGTGGCAAAGAATGTAGAAGAAATGAAGAAAGCATGGATTAATATGCAAAAAACTGTCGATTCCGAGGTCGTGCAGAACCTAATGGCTGGGGTTAAGGCCACGGTTCACATATTTGGATTTAAAGGCGAAATACATCAAATTAGTGATGCCAAAACTAACTTTATTGTTTCTTGTTACTCCATGGGGATAATCGGATAGAAACTTGAATTTTGAGAATGAATTTTGTGTGTGCGGATTTTAGAGCGGAGGCGTTTCATAATAAGGTGCACCTTATCTTTGACACGTGTCCTTTGACAGTTGTTTTTCCGAGTATAATCAAATAAATCAACTAAAAATGACAAAATCAAATGGCAACCCTAATCAAGAGTGCAGCTTCCTAATCTTTCAGCCCGTGGCTTAAAGTATCGCATTGAATTGAAACAAGATTTTATTTTTCCTTTGAGTAGAACAGCGAATAGTATGGAACAACCATCGTTCACGGTAATTTACTACGAATGTATTGTCGCAGATTTTTCGTAAAATACTTTAGCTATCCTCTTCGTTTTGAAATTTTGGTTAATCTTGATTTGATGCGGGGAAGACGAATCTTTGCTATTTGCTGATGTTGTTAAAATGCATGTTGTGTACTTTACATGGACCTCAATTATTATGAGAAATTTCATACCCCGTGCAACACGAGAAATAAATAAATTCATAAAAAGTCTTTCAACTCAGAATTGAGCCAATTAAATTAATCTTTCGACCCACTAATACCTTACTTTAAAAAATGCCGGTAAACTTCGTTTTCAATCCACTTCTCAATCATCATCTTCCATAACAACCTAATAAAGCTGGAAAAAGCATCAATTCGTCTTCCGGTGCAATTTCGTGTGATTACTTTATGTGACTGGCATGGGACTTAAGCTTCAGGCATTGTACCCCTGGGGCTGACCGAATGGTGTCCCATCGCATTCCGGTTCCATCGCCTACTTCTTTGTTTTTGATTACTTTCCGACGGTAGGCACACCGTGGGTGGAGGCAAGACAATAAAAACACATCAACTTGGGTCGTACTACTTGGAATTGAAGCTACGTAGCCCAAATAAAGACACCGATAAAAAAAAAGAGGGGAATCTTCACACTCACTGCTGTCCCAACATAGCATGTAGGTCCTGGAATGGGGATACCGAAATAACGTTCAAATGGTCCGTCTAGCGCAAATTGTGCATGGAATGGACAGACGAGCCCGAGTTGCTAGCTTATCTGAATTTTTCCTCACTTGGATACATTGTTCTGCCATGTACTACAATGACAACGGGCTTCTTTTGTTCAAGGACGATGACCATGGGGCTGAAATATATCATTTTCTCGTTCACTTTTTATGGCAGACAATGTATCGAGATAACACGCCCGTACTGAGACAAGGCCGGCTTCGTCCCATTGGTTGATGGTAAGGACTATTTTCGTTCACGTTAGTATGTTAACAGGCTGCAGCTTCCTTCCAGTATCAAATGCGGATTCTTCATTCCACGCACAGTAATAATGAAAGTGCATGCGGAGATGGAGCTGGGAGTGCTGCACATTCAAGATAGCCCAAGGCAATGGAATCCCACCCACGCCACTGCCTGGCTGCAGCCATGGACGGGTGGGTATCGCGTGGTTTTCTGCGGTCTAGGCACGAACAGGTAGCAACGTAATTAGTAACGGAGAAAGGCGACATAAAAGATGCAACGAACCGTTCACTGCAAACGTCCAGACCACACCGCACAGTCAAAGGATGGACGGACACATGAAAGGAACACATGGATATCATCACAGACACAATCTTGGCGTGATTGTTCGGTGTTATCTCCGTCTAGGTTACCGTTCCTACCTTCAACCATGGACGAACGCAGCCGGGCAAATTCTTTCAATGGAGCACCTTTATTGTTGGTGCAGGTGTGCCTGGCTTTGATGCAAGGTGAGAGCATAATCGCATCGTAACATGTGAAGCTTATCAAATGTAACATTCATGCAGGAAGTAGACGAGAGATTTACAGTGGCTTGTGTGCCATAGTCTACATAGTTGTAGAAGAGATCATCTGGCTGGATGCAAAATATTTGCTGTTCCATTACTAGATGATATGGATGGCAAACAATGAACGGAATAGGATTTTCCATTAATTGCATTCTTTGAAAGGGGAAGTGCAACAATGAACATTCAAGAAAGGATTCAGCTGATGAATGTGCTTAAGTAAACCAAGAAGTTGTGTCGGATGCTGTTAAGAAGATTTTATGGATACAGTAATTTTTTTTTAAATCGTCTTTTTTTTTGCTTGGAGACATTGTTCGAATGTTAAGGAAATTAAATGTCTTTCCACTATAAACTCAAACTCATATTCTTTATACTTAAGCGAGAACTGTTTCGGTGCTGGAACGCGTCGCTTAATTTGATTTAATTACAATTGATGTCGATTTTCAGCGCTTATAAGACCTTTTGTTGATCAATGGGTACAGTAGCTTCAACAGAACGTTACACTTTGTGACAGTTTTGTCAACCTGCTCCCTGAAAATAAGCTTGCTGTCTATGGTGACGCCAAGATAGACAGCTGATTTGGCCCATTCCACCGTTGTCTTGCTCAGGCTTTTTTTACAATCCTCAGGCGGAACAAGTTTGGGAGAGTTGGTGAAGTATTCTGATAGAACATTCAGGCTTCGCTGCAGTTTCGCTGTAAGCGCTCTTGTTACCCTACCATTGTGGACGACTGATGTATCATCGGCGAACAACGACAGAGATCCATTTTCAGGGAGCGGGGATATGTCCGAGGTGAATAGGTTGAACAAAAGTGGGCCTAGTATACTTCCCTGTGGAACACCGGCGGAGATCTCTTGTGCATCGGAGCACTTTGCAGCGAAACACGGAATGTCCTGTCTGACAGATAATTTTTAATTATCTTCACCAGGAAGATAAGAAGATTTTAACTTTTAAGCTTAAACACCAGGGCATCGTGCCATACGTTATCGAAGGCCTTCTCGATAGCGAAAAGTGCCATGGCAGATGATTTCGCAACAGACTTGTTCCGCTTGAGGATGTTGTTACTCGGTTAAATTGGTGCACTGTTGAGCGACCACGTCGGAACCCGAACTGCTCGTCGAGCAAGATGTTAAGCTCGTCGGCAGACGAGAGAAGCCGACTGTGGATCGCTTTCTCAAACAGTTTTGATACTCCTGAGAGAAGGCTGATGGGCCTATAGCTCTTGGAACATGAAGGATCTTTCCCAGGCTTCTGGATGGGGATGACTTTGGCTGACTTCCAACATGAGGGGAAGTAACCAAGTCGGAGGCATTGGTTGAAAACCATCGCCAGATGGTTATAGAACTGGGGGCTCAATTGCTTGAGCTCCAAGTTCATGATATTATCGAAATCTGGGGCCTTCGTGTTCTTTGAGCCTTTGATATAAATCAACAATTCGTCAGCTGAGATCTCCAACTCTTTTGTGAAGTCATTGGGGCTTATATGGATGTTAGTAATGAGCGCGCTTACGGCAGCTTCGTGTGGACTGACGATGTTTTGTCCGAGATTGTGGGAGCTGACGAAGTGTTGACTTATCTCAGCAGCCTTTTCTGCAGGAGTTACCAAGCGATCCTTAGAGCCATTGCTGTCTAGTGGGATCAACGGTGGAATGGGCCTTGTCTTAGTTTTCAATATTTTTGTTAACTTCCAGAACGGCTTTGCACAATCTGGGAGAGAGCGGATCTTGTCGGCAAAATTGTTATTTTTAAGGTCCACTATTCTGGCCTTAATAATTTTCGCCACTCGATTACAGTGACTTTTCAGCGTTGGCAAACCAGTTCGCTGGTATTGCCTTCGAATGGCGTTTCGCAATTGTATTAAATCTTTAGTGGGTCTATCAATGGGTACAGAATTGCTCACCTGATCAATCACCGGTACATGTTGCTCCCGGGCCTGGGAGATCGCTTGCTCGATGTTCTGCAGCTGCCGTTCGATGTTATCAACCGACTCAAGATGCATGTTGAAATCGATGAACCTCTCCCAACTGACGCGATGGTAGTTCCGTCTGGTGATTCGATGCCGGTTGACCGAGGAGCCAACTTCGGCCACCACAGGATAGTGGTCCGAGCTGAGCTCCTGGTGTACTACCGGCTGGGCGATGTTGTTCCCCATGTTGGTGAGGAAGATGTCTATTGTCGAATGGACCCCGGATCTGCTCAACCGGGTGGGAGTATCCGGGCAAAAGACGGTGTAATGCCCCTTTTCCAGGTCTTCCTGCAGAATTATTCCATTCCGGTTGCGCCGTGTGTTCCCCCAGGTTTCGTGTTTCGCATTTAGGTCACCGGCGATAATGAACTGCCCCTGTCTCCGAGTTAGCTTGCGAATGTCGTTCCGCAGGACCGTTGTTGTTCCGTTAGCGGTGCTGGCTTGTTTGGGACAATAGGCCGCGATGATGGTGATAGGGCCGACGGTAGTTTCGACCTCGATTCCGATGGCTTCGATAGACTGCAGTTGAAAACTCGGCAGCAGATGGCAGTTCATGTTGTAGCGCAGGGCGATCGCCACTCCTCCTCCACTAGAGCCGCTACGATCAAGTCGCACAATCCAGTATCCTGGGATGAAAACGCTGTGTTCCGGCTTGAGATGTGTCTCGGTGACGATGGCAATGTCGATGACCTTCCTGTTAAGGAAGTCACCGAGCTCAATTGTTTTGTTCCGGATGGAACAAGCATCCCAATTGAGGATGCTGATGGTGCTATTACGGTCCATACTTGAAAATAAATTTCATCGTCACGGATGTGGCGGCTTTGGGCTGTTCCTCCTTCGAGCGGCAGGAACGTAGTTGGCGGTAGAGCTCTTGGACGAACTCGACCATTTGCTACGAGTCATAGAGCTGTCCATCGGTGGGTGGTTGCGTGGAGTAACTACAACTCGGATTGCACCAGCCTGGTGGAGGAGCCAGCGGGGGGGAGGCGGCGACAGCCGCGAAACGTTGTTGAACGGATGTTGACGGGCGGTTTGCATGGCGATGATTTAATGAAACTGGCGGCAGATTTGGCACTTGGTACCGGAGCGTCGGGAAATTCTCCTCGTCCATTCGAGGTGGTGGACGGCGTTGACCAGGGCGAGACTTGGTGGACGCCTGCTTGCGGATGGCCAAATACTCCGTTCGTTTGGGACAAGCTCGGTTGCTGCCATCATGGTTAGCGCCACAGTTGGCGCACTTCGATGTCGCACCGTCATCCATCGGGGGGCACTCGATGGTTGTGTGCGCTCCGGCACACTTTCCACACCGGGGTTTCATGTGGCAGTTTCGGGTCCCATGACCAAACGCCAGACACTTTCCGCACTGTGTCACGTCATGCTACCTCGGGCGCTGTATCGGTCCCACTCGACGATAATATTGAAGAGGGCCCGTACTTTCTTCAATTCCTCGATCGTGACGGAACCCTTCTCAAGATTGACCAGATAAAGTTGGTCCCGATGGTTTCCTTGTTGCTGGCGCCTGATGGCGAACACCTTCAGAGGTTTCAATGCCACCGCTTGCAGCTCGGCGAAGATTGATTTCGGGGTGTACTCTGGGAGGCCACGCAAAATCACCTTCATCGGTTTGTTTCCGGGTACATCGTGCGTATAGAACTCGTGTTGCTTGGCGATCAGATGAGCGCCAGCAGCACGGTATTCAGCTTCAGTCGAGCACATTATTTTTGTGCCCGTACTGCACAGCTTGAACAGCGGATTTCATTTAATTGCTGCAAGCTCAGTTTTGAGTGCAGCAATTTTCTTACACGTGGTGAAAAGTGGCGGGATTTTCACCTTTTTCGGTACCTCCTGTACCGGGAGCGCAGCAAACCGATTGCTCGCTAGTAATCGGGCGTTGGGATCCGATGGTCCGGCGTCGTCATGCCGTTGCCGCTTGGGGCAGCTCGGTTTCGGTGTGTTTGCGGGAGCTGATGCCGCTGGCGTGGTTGTCACCACATGTTGACTTTTATGACCCATTGCCACGGCAACAGGTCGAGCGGGAAAGCTTGCACACGCTTGCAGTGCTTCCTTTTGGCTTGCCACCGCTAACAAGCTGGCAAGAGCTGACGAAATATCACGAGCCGGTCGCGCAATCGCGAGAAAACGAACGAGAGGGCAAAAAACGGAGATGATGATGAAGCATTTCTCATTTCCCTTTTATATCGCTCACTGCTGCATATGAGATCTCTCTTTCTTACTAGGCATAAAACATTGAGTTTAATCGTTGTTTTTTGACATCCTGGAACTCCCTGGAGTTGAGATCTCGAGATCTACAAGAGTAATGAGCATTCAGAGCTCTGCGTTTAAAAACTTGGCTTGAATTGAGGTTCTTAGTCATCCAAGAACTTCCTGAAGTTGAGTGATTTAAGATATTTAAGCATAATCATAGATATGTCGAAAGTTAAAGGATTTGGTTCATATTTCTAGAGGTTCAGAGATCATAATTGGTTAAGTATTGGGATGAATTGGTGTCATTTGTTAAATTAGGACTCCCTGTAATGAAACTGAAGTTGCAGTGTCTAGCAGCGGACAGCGGGCGCACACATCACAAGCGCTTGTCCACACTGCGAGTGCCAGCGAGCGCACATAATTAATTTTCGATCGCATCGCACCCAGCGAGCTAGCAGTAGTATTTTCAACGCCCTTGTAGCAAATGCTGTGTGCTGTCGTCGCAAACTACCTAGTATACGACAGTACACATCGTAGCAGAGGACAACATAATCATCAGCAGTCACAGCGAGGCGGCAGCGAAGCTAGACCGTCGGCAATGAAAAGCAGCAACATCGAGAATATAAAAATAGTACGCGTTCAGTGGAGCGCATCAGTCGAGTTTCATTCGTCGAACAAAGAACATTGAAGTTGTTTAGATAAAAAAGAGGAAATGAATAGAGGTGTATAACAGATACAGTTTCTCAAGTATTTGCATCCAGTCTTCCACCCCACCTCCGCACAGAAAAAGAGTTGAATTTAAAAAGAGTTGATTTTGAGAAAGCCTTTTTCAAGGCTCATCGAGTATAGAACCAGTTGCTGCTAGCCAAGCTAGTCCAGTCCAACTACGGCGTGGCAAGCAAAGCCATAGGTGTGCGGGCCAGTTGCCTTCTTGGGAAGGAACGCAAGGGTTTCTGCGTCCACCGGCTCGGTTCCTATGCATGTATGTTATGTAAAGAAGGTTCTTGTACAGCCACCCTCTATTCACAATTGTTAGAAAAGGTGAGTTGGCATTCCTCCTCTCCCCATCTAGACTGGTCTAGTCAGTCGGGTGCTCTGATGGTCACTTCCATTACCCTGTATTAGCATGAAGTATGCATAAATCACAATTCACTTTAAATCTAGGCGCACTACTTGTTTTTTTCACAGCGCTCCTAGTGATCGATTCTCGGTTCTCAGAAGCAGATTATTTTGAAAGACCTTGTCTTGTAGTGGGAAATGGCGCGAGGAGTTGTCCCTAACACATCGTTTTTGCTCAAATTTCTGATTCGTCAGTAATTTGCAGGTGAGGACAGAAATCTCATGTGTTTGTTACAAATGAACCTTTGACGTCGAAGCTCTACAAGAAAGATTGTCTGAAAGAAAAAAAACATTCTACCTTTATTCGAAGGCCCTGCCAAAGTTTGGTCAGATTTGGCTTAGTGTCAATACAGTTGAGAGACGCTTCAGTGATCCTTTTTTTTTTTTTTCATTATTTCTTCATATTTGGCTTTTGTTGTTCACCTTTACAGCCAAGCTTTGTACTTTTGAGGTCACAAATTATGATTAATTACAAATCAATGTCGTTCTTGATTACAAATTGACATAAACATTAAGCTCACCCGACTTTGCATGGAAGAGAACTACTTCACTTTCAGAGGTTCTTTCTATAAACAACTAAAAGGAGCCCCCATGGGAAACCCTCTATCCCCATTCCTCTGTGAACTGTTTATGGCAAATCTAGAAACCATTCTTAAAACGGAAGGATTACTTCCAACTCGCTGGTGGAGATACGTCGACGACATCTTTGCCGTAGTTAAACAAGATGATCTCCCCTTAATTCTTCAAGCAATCAACAATCTCCATAAAGACATCAAGTTCACTTATGAAATAGAAAAGGATGGGAAACTTGCATTTCTCGACCTTCTGGTAGTTAGAGAATCATTGTCATCATCGTCTTTAGAGTTTGAAATTTTCAGAAAACCCACAAACACCCAAAGAGTCATCCCTTAAACTTCAAACCACTCTTTTCAACATAAAATGGCCACTTTCCACCACATGATCCACCGAATGTTGACCCTTCCCCTCAATAAAACCGGAAAAGCCAAAGAATTAGCATATATCTTCGAAACTGCTAGACTCAATGGTTACGAAAAGAGGACAATTCAAGCTATCATCCAAAAAAAGGAAAAACTTCTTCATAGGAAATCATAAACAACCCTTTCCGATTCACCTGAACCCATGAAACGTGTGTCTGTCCCCTTCGATAAAGATATTACACAAAAGCTAAAAACTCAACTTAGGGAATTTGGCTTGGACTTAGTTTTCTCTAGCAGGAACAACCAATTGGCATCGTCGTTAGGCTCCACCAAAGATTCAATAGATGTATTAGGCAGAGCAGGGGTATACAAAATTAAGTGTAAACACTGCAGCAAAATGTATGTAGGTCAAACAAAGAGAACCTTGGCAACAAGGTTCAAAGAGCATCTAGCGGAGGTGACTAAGGCTGTCAAACAGACTGACAAAGGAATTTCACATAACTTCAAATCGACAGTTGCAGAACACATCTTTACGGAAAATCACGACATAACGACGAATGACATCACAATCTTACGGACTACCTCTACACCCTGGAAATTAGACGTCGCAGAAAGCTTAGAAATTAACAAACAACAAAACACAAATCTACTAAACAAAGACCAAGGTAACGGGTACACATGGCTCATTAACTTAATACCCAAACGACATCAAAACCGACGCAGTGGAACACCCGCTGCTACGGAATAATCAGGTTAGGTATAAAGAAAAGTCGAGGTAGATATCAAGCATAATATTTGTTTTGGACTCAGGATAGGTTAGGTACAAGAAATGTTAGCTGTAGGTACAAGTGTTTGTATTTAGAAAATAGGATAAATACGGCAGGTGGCGAAGGTTTTCTTTCAGTCGAGTATTAGTACACGACACTGAAGAAGTCTGCACATTGTAGACGAAATACGCGTATCTGTCAAGATAAGCAATAAAGGTAGTTGGAATTAAATGGAAATTACTAATCATTCTTCTTATTTTCTAGATAAACATTTCATTAAACTTATAACTCTTCTTTTCAAAATGGTTTTCACATCTGGAGGAACTTTTTTGCGTCGAACTGATGTCCACAACTGCCGCCGAAGATCGGTTTCTTCATATTGGGCACATTCGAAAAAAAACGTGATTTGGTGTTGCATCTCTAGCACCACAACTGCACTCCGGGGATTCTATTATTCCGTTCCTGTAGAGATGAGCCGGCAAACGGGAATGGTTCGCTATGAGTTTGCACAAAATTACAACTTCGCGTCTCGATATGTCTTCCTCCCAAAACCACGGTATTGTAGAAACGATAGACAAAATGCTGTGGCAAAATCTGCCCTTGTCACTGTTGTTCCATCTAAGCTGCCATTTGACCATGGAATCCAAAGACGAACTCAGTCGTACGTCCATGCTGAAGATGTTCGTTGGACCAGATAGACCACATAAGGAGGCTTCCTTAGCAGCTTTATCCGCTTCTTCGTTGAACTCTACTCCTTTGTGTGGGATTTGTTCGCTACCGATGAACAGCTTCGGCTCGTATACAGGTTTACGTGAAGCAAATAGTAGGGTACAACATTTGGATGGTGATAATTCCATCCCGATGACTGAGAGATCGCCTACTAAGCCGTCCAAAGCTTGTTGCATCACACTTGCACTTCTGGTTACGCACTTTCCAGATGTCACTAATGACATATCATCTGCAAAGCTAACTAAAACTACTCCATCTCTAGCTGACGCTTTTTGCACTACATGATTTATGTATAGATTGAAACACAACGGGCTTAGCGAAGAGCCCTGTGGGAGCCCTAGCCATGTAGTTCGTATAATATCCACACTATTATTGATTTTAACACAAAGTCTACGTTCTCGAAACAGGAAGTAGATAATTCGCACTAGTTCACTGGGAATATGCCAACGCAAAAGTTCGTCTGCTAATTTGTTGATGTTAACACAGTCATAAGCGCTTCGAATGTCTAACATGCATAGTAGAGTGTGTTCGCGGCTGTAAATGTATTCCCGGGCAGTGTTTATAATTGAGAACAAGGCATCTTGAATACCCCTGCCCTTACGAAATCCACATAGATCTTCCGAAAAACTATCGCTTGATTCTACTATTCAAGCAATGTTCGAAATGTTCGACCTTAACCAAAACGAAATAAGAATGTTGATATTTTCTCTTAAGAATGCAATAAAACCTTTATTTAGATAGCTTGTTACGTGCCAGTTTCTTAGAAATTTAGTTTGAATTTAAAGAGGCTGTTCAGAACACGATACATTCTAGCGTACATTTTAAAATTTGCATCAGTCTTATCTACAAACTTAAGAAAGGAAACTAGAACTAGAGAGATTCTGAGTTTTCGAAATCTGTCAAAATTTGATCATCTTAAGGGAGGTTGTCAAAGAACATAGTTTTGTACAGATATAAGACAGTTTAACCGCGTATAACTCTATCCTAGAAGAGCGTTTGCCGAAAAGCGTGTGTCGTTCTCTTTTAAACAAACCAATTTATATTGCATAACATTCGATCAACAAACACCAGTGACAACTCATAACAACCCAATTTCGTTACCCAAATCGATTCATTCACCACTCACATAAGCACACGCAACCAAACACTACATCCTTCCTCCATTAATCACCGTCGTTTTTCTTTGTGTCTCCGTCGTAGTCGCCGGCGTCGTCGTCAT
This sequence comes from Aedes koreicus, assembly GCA_024533555.2. NCBI lineage: Eukaryota > Metazoa > Arthropoda > Insecta > Diptera > Culicidae > Aedes > Aedes koreicus. The sequence continues at coordinate 304,807 of JAHHFK020005003.1, forward strand.
CATCATCATCATCATCATCGTCATCAATGACTTTGTGGAGCAGCACCGGAACAGCAGCGGGTACGAGATGAGGCACGTTTCGAATCGATCAATCACTCGTCGTTCACTTTGGACATGCGGCCGAAGGGAATGCCACTTTCATCTCGAGTGTACAACAAGGGTGTGTACGCCGGATTGGGCACCCCCTTGTTCTAGACCAACCGAGCCAACCGAAAGCAGCTTAACGGAGCTTAACCATTTGATCCGGACGCTTAATGTTTGGCAGGGTTGAAATATTCCTGCAGCGGTTCGATCGGTGAGATATCGACGCGGCCATTGTTTGAGTCCGAGAAATGTAGGTCAATGCTACCATCCTTGGTGGGGAGGGGGTGGGGTGGTATTCATACCTTGATATTGTATTGTTTTTGCTGACCGACGTTCTCCCAAGAGAATGAATTGACAGCAGGTAGAATGCAGCGTTGAAAAGGCTGAAAACAATGCATAGATGAGCACAGTTCTTGCCGAACGTTGCAGGGTTCAAGCAAGTGAGTGCACGATGTTTACGAGTGGTTTCGAGGATGGAGAAGTACAGAAAGTGCTTGTTGTTTATTATGGGATGAAATATGAGCAAACGATCACTGGCAATAGTCCTTTTTTTGCATGCCGCTGGTACGATGATTGACAGCAAACTAATTCAAAAGTTGTAGAATGCACACGTTGAAAAAGGTCTTGAAATCAATGCAACACATTCCATGCGTTTCTGATGCGCAGCATCCCGAGTTGAAGAAAATGTTATAGCTTTAGAACGTTTTGAACTTATGTTAATTAGCATGACATGAATAAACTTTAATTAAGAGGAGCTTCCGAAAAATCGTCCGTCACATATCATTCTTCGTCGACCAGCCAAAAGTTGAGACCAAGAACGCAAATACACTCACTATTCCGAACAATCTGAACTGAAAAGACGCAGATAATTTAATAATGAGGAGCAAAACTCCCAACATTTGAAAATAACAGTTCTTGTGTAATCTTTTCACCGTTATAGTTTACATACTTGATCATATGAATCCTTTTCCAAGAATATGCAACTATTGGAGCTTTTATCTTAAGCCTCAATCAGTCTGCACGGAAGATTGAAAAGCTGATATGTTCTCGCATTTGCATATTCCAATTGCGCTTTTTTCCTTCGCAAACACACCCTAAGGAGTAAATTCAAACGCATTTGAAAAGATATTATGATAAGAGCTAGCAAACCACATTGAACGCTACCCTCTCATAATAGCTACTTTAATGTACAGCTTTCAGGATTATCATTTAAAGTCTCTACGAAGTCAAAGCATGTATGGTCAACACAAATCCACATCTCAACCACACGCAACATGCAATAAGTACGGCAAAATCGATCGTTCGGAACGGATTTGCTGTCTACGGTAAATCTAATGTCACTCCAGGGGTAACCACTTCAACCGACGAAGAACGACGATACAGCCGTCGTTCAAATGTCAATTCGTTTCATTCTCCGCCCAAACACCAGTCCGCACTCGTTTCACCACGTAATGTCTTTCGTAATTGCTATATTAATAGCATTTGCCCAGCGCCCGGGAAAGCGGGTCTGTGGCCTTCAAACAGACGCTGACACGAAGTGACAGACCATGACCATCATCAGCAACTATGCGACACAATTCGGACCAACGACAAACAACCTGCTCGCTCCGTCAGGATTCAATGGATCGGTCTCAAGGAAGAAAAGTGAGTGTCATGTGGTGACGATCCCCGTTGGAGCCCAGTCCAAATGACAATGTTTACATCACGCACCATTCGGCTCTAATCCGGTAATGCCTCGACTATTGCTACTGTGGCAGTGGCATCAATGAAAGGCGACAAATTACGTCTCATTCAAGTGTCCCCTTGAGGAATAGGAAAATCTCTTGGACTATTCCCGGAAGAGCACCGGCGGAGAAAGAATGAAGACCCACTCGGTTGCTACCGGTTTAATAGCTGATTGGAACGGCAACAAGCAATTCACTCAGTGCGGTGGTGCGAATGAACTGGAAACGGTGCTTGTTCTTAAATCCGGCTCGGCAATGGGGTCCTGAAAGCTTATGGATTGCAGCTTAAATTGTGATTTGAAACAAACACTGGATCTAATAAGTTCGAAATTTCATGAGTACAAAGATCAGTTCTAGCAAAACTAATCAAAATTTTTTGTGACTAATTGGACGTATTTTTGTGAAAAAGTCTTCAGAATATAGTGAACAGTTTACGTACACTATTATTCATTTTTTCAAAACCCTAGTTTAGAACACTACACTGAAAATTTATTTTCGTAAAATAGTTTTCACTCGCTTCGTAATCATGGATTTTGTACATAGAACAAATGTCTTGTATATTGTATGAAACATTCATATTGCTTTTTATCTAGTGAAATGCTATCATTACACCTTATTGTATAATGCACGAAATGGATTTCGTGAAGACCAGCCAATCGCTCCTTCGCTGATGTTGCTGCTGGGATGGGCGGGAATAATTTATGTATCCCAAAATACAAATTGAAGCTCTGTCGAGAGTTATAACATCATACTTATTATTCAATTATCACCTAATGAGTCGCCATGGCATAGTGGGATCAACCGAGGGTGTAGTATCAGCTCATTCCAAAAATAGAGGATCGAATCCCATATCAGAAACATTAAAAAAATACGCTGGAAAACTCCACGTGGTTGCGATTTTTTGGCAATTACATTTCGAGTCGATAAAGTAGATCTCGCAGTCATGCAGTCAACTATCAGAGAGAAGTTTCTTTTAAATTGGTAACAAAATATTCGTAGCTCTTTGTATTGTTTTTGTACAATGCACGAATGTTGTTTCTGTGTCAACAAATGCTTCGTGCTTTTGACAGTTGCGCGTGTGGCATTAATTACGAATGTATCTTCTTAAAAAGAACAAATCAGTTTCGTTGCTGAAAACAACGAACAGATTCGTTAGTTCTACCTTCGATTTCGTAATATAAACTAAAATTAACTTTCAGTGTATGTACTGGTATTTTGAAAAGATCTCAATGCAAGTACAGTATTGATAATAATAAATTGCACTGTACTCAAATGTGTTCAAAATTAGTCATAAGGAGTGTTTCGAAAATAAGCTATCCACAAACTTTCTTTGAAATTATGTCGAAAACCGATATTTTATTCATACAAAAAACTGATCCTTTATTGTACGAGGTCAAACTTGAACATAATGAAGACCGGATGAAATTTAAGTTATTCCTTCATGAATTTTCGAACTTTGGATCGAATGCTCTTCATCAAGTTCCGGACAAGTGTTGCATCGCATTTTTTGGACGCTTGAGCTAACATTTTTTTGAACTCCTGCATGTTCCCAGCTGCCTTACCAGTCTTCTTGAAGACCCTCTTCACGATTGCCCAGTAACGTTCGATGGGTCGAAGCTGAGGGCAATTTGGTGGATTGATATTTTTCTCAACGAAATCTATACCCTTTTCCGCAGGCCAATTGAGAGTGGTTTTGGCATAGTGAGCCGACGCTAAATCCGGCCAAAACAGTGGAGGTGTACTATGCTTCTTATATAAAGGCAACAATCTCTTCTGGAGATACTCAGATCGATAGATTTCCGCATTTATAGTTCCGGTAGTGTAAAAAATGGTTGACTTCAAACCACAGGAACATATTGCTTGCCATACCAGTACCTTTCGACCGAATTTCTCCACTTGAATCGACCTGTCCGCATCGCTCACATCCTCCCCAACGACGGCAGTAAAGTATTGTGGACCTGGAAGGGTTTGTGAGTCCTCCTTTAAATAGGTCTCATCGTCCATCAAAACGCATGCATCCGGACGCTGCAAAAGACGCGAATACAATTTCCGGGCCCTTGTTGCTGCTCGCTTCTTCTGTTCTGCACTTTGTTTCGAGATTTTCTGCTTCTTGTAGGTCTTCAGGTGGTTTCGCCTCTTGATACGCTGGATCATTCCGACACTCGTTCCTGCTTTTTTGGCCAAATCACGTATTGACATTGATTTGTTCTTCATGATTAGAGATACCACTTTCTGCTCCAGTTCGGGTTGGAAGAACCGGGTTTTCTGCCTCTTCCTGGTAGCTCATCCAAATAATAGTGTTCCCCAAACTTATTAATGATGGTTTTAACACTCGCATGATGAATTCCAAACCGCTTCGCCAATTTTCGCATAGTAATAATGTTGCTAAGCAACATTCGCTCTTCAAGGAACCATGGTAGAGTTTTCTCACTTTAGCATTTTTCTCTACATTCAGATGCACGCTCGGGTTAACCTCACTTTTTTGACATCTCGCAGTGGTTTGTTTACAGGGACTTAAAATTCAAATTGGAAAATTTGTGATGTTCTAGAGCTCTGTTAATTTATTGAATTAATGTGAAAAGTTGAAAACTAAACAGTTTTCGCTGAATATATTCGAAAAATAATGAACGGGTTTGTTATTGGAAAGCTCTCCGCTTATACGAATACGTTACCGGCAGCGGAGAAGGCAAGATATGTTGAAAAAATAAAAGTTATTAATTTCTCCTATCCTAACGAAGTTGTGTTAAACAGCACAGATTTTCCGACCACAGTAACAACCGGTCATTTCGTAGAATATCTTTTAAACAAAGCTTCACCGTATTCCGGAAAACCCATCCTGAACATGAGGAGCATTGAAGCGTATCGCAATTTCGAATCTGGATTTGTCTCCAACGTAGCCGGTGGTTCAATCAACAATATGCATGTGATACGAGGCAAGGTAATGAGAATATTATTTTAATATATGAATTAATGATTATAAACATCTATTTTTTTTTCAAAGGTGTACCATTCTATGAGACTAAATAATGCGTTATTAACACCATGGGTAATTGTTAAAAAGATGTTTATATCCAATCTGCTCATTTTGATTGCGTGGCAGGTTTCTGCGAGACGTGCTCCCACCTTACTGTACGCCTTGGCTAACTTACATTTCATGTCCTCAACCTACAAGGTATCTGCTTTTACCTTATCAGTTTTTTCGTATATATTACAACATATGTATGTATTATCTGTGTTTTAAGCTAAGTGTTACGGAGTTACCCTCATATTGGGCGCGTCCAGCGAAGCGAATTAAGGATGACTTAGGGTACGTGACGGGTTTTAAGCAGTTTAGTCAGCCCCTGAGACATTTGATGAAGCTGTATGTAATCTATAATTAGAACTGCCAATATTTAGACATTATTCCCTCTGCTTACGTCTGGTCCATCGGAACATACTTTCAGCAACGAGCATTATGCTCAGAAAATTTCATAGCCATGGAATAAAGTTTCCAATTGCAGGGACTTCTTAAATGCATGCGGATTGCTTTCCGATTAAAAAAAATCTGTACATAAACTAACAATATTGTATGAGTGCGATTCTGTGCATGTGTGCGAAGGCGAAATGAAGTAGGCCAGTTCACGAATTGCTGCAAACGTCAATTTCCTCAACCCGCTCCTTCGATTTACCCATCCGCTCTGGAAAACAAACAACCAAAACATGTCGATTGCTACGATCACAAACTCGTCTACTAACAGGTTATGAGACAGACCTACACGAACAAACTTTTAGTTTATCATTGATCTTTAGATTGGCAATGTGTAATTCTTATTTCATTTACTCTCACGCAAACGCAATAGCCAAAGCGACTGTGACGACAAACGGGATGCTTCGTTTAAAAACAAACAAATGCAAGAGACAGCTGACTTCACGTTACATTACCGGTGCGCTATATCCATGGTTAACAAAGAAGAGAGGAAACATGGGCTCTCTCAAAAGCAACAGTGATGCCATAGCTGCCGCTCAACAGCGAATCATTATTTATCGTTGGGTACTATTGGACAGCTCCAAAACATAGTTTTTTTTTATTGCAAATGATAGTGCCAGATGATGGACAACATAATCATAAGCATAGATCAACCTCCAATGACTGGAAAAAACATGAAATAAATAGCGATTTCAGATTATCTATTTATGTAATAAATTTAACTCAATGTTCAACATCACATTCTGGCAACAAGCCTAGTTGTGGGAGAGAGCTGATGAAGACATGATCTCCGGTACACGCGATGCAAATGCAAAATACACAAAGGCAAAATTTGAGCGAACTTCTTCAGCAGGTCAGAAACTGGTGGTTTCTAGATGATGTATTTTAAATCTTCAAAATGACTTACATCGAATCATTGGTCCATTAGATAAAGCTTATGATCGTATAATTAAAAATGAAATAATTTGGAAAATGTAGGAGTTATAGACCTATTTCCTAACAACTGATTAAAATAGTGACCCCTGATTAAGCCGTTCCCTACCCTATATCACCCAGTCGAACAAATTGAATACGGATTTAAAATAGCAAGGACGGATGACATAAACATTCATGCAAACCGGGAAGATTTGCTTAACTTCGTGTCCAGCTTGAAAAGTGAAGACACTGAGCCTGTTGTGGTGAAAAAGTTTTGCCATGATGGGAACATCTTGTGCAACAGTTGCCGTTCGAATATGATTCCGGACGAAATATGTTTGAATAAGAATATTTTGCTGGCGAATCAGTTCGACCCGGTGTATGAACATGAAAGTTTTGAGAATATTAAACGAGCATGCAAGTTTGTCTTCATAGATGTTACAGAAGCGGAAATACAACAGGTCGAAGAGATCACACGGAAGCAAGCGCAAAGTCAGTTATGGCGCTGGGTTAGGATTGGTCGAATAACGGCATCGGTAATGAGCGAATGTATTCACGCATCAACAGTACATGTACCAAGTAAATTGTCTCTGTTGAACAAAATTTGTCGTCCACATGTATCCGAGTTTAACACAGCGGCAACTACACATGGGCGGAGAAACGAACCAAGAGCCAAAACATCCTTCAAAAACGAGTTCAAGGACCATCGCGAAACAGAATTTCTGGAATGTGGAGTATTGATTTATAAAGAACAACCATAGCTTGCAGCCACGTCAGATTTAATTTTGCAATGTGCATGTTGTGGGAGAGCTGTGGTTGAGTTCAAGTGCCCTTTTCGCCTTTCTAAGAAAAGTCGCTTCAACAAGCAGCTTAATATGAGTAATTTGGCACAAGGAACTAATATTTTTTTAGAATTGGATGGCGACAACATCAAAATGCGCGAAACACATCCGTACTATATGCAGATACAGGCGCAGATTGCCATTTCAAATGCAGATTACGGGTTATTCTTCGTTTGGAGCGAAACTGAATATGTATGCATACGAGTTGAAAAAAAATCTGCTGTGTGGAATAACGCTCGAGCACAATGCGAACATTATTTCAAGCATATTATTTTGCCTGAGCTGTTATCAAACTATTACTCGAATAAAAGTTATTAGCCAAAATCAGAACCGCCAACTGTTGAATGGCTAAAACAGTCGCCAATGAACACCTCATAAGAAACGTATGGACTGTTCAACAATTGGCGAGCATTTTAGCCTTTCAGCACTTGGAGGTTTACTCTACATGTTCTAAATCAATAACAAAAATTTCAATTAATAATAGTTTCATTGAAACTTACGAGAATACATGCTACCTTAACGACTAAATCTATTATATTAAGCTTATTCTGGAAACGGGCGAGAGTATGGACAGGAATGGTGCTCGACAGTATTTTCTATTTTTCACGAATGAACCCAATCATGCGTTCAATATGTATTCGTACATCTTTAATCCACTTTATCCGTCTTCTAATTCTTGCATGGAAAACTGATTTTTTCGTCGAAGGAAAGAAGGTATGTTTAGTGTCGCCTTTTTGCTCTTGACAATATCGGAGATATCGAACCCTTTGTCAGCTAACACTATATCTTCCTCCTCCAAAAGATATACAAACTTGAAAATGAAAATTTCACGGTCCGAACACCTACCAGCAAACCCTAACGAATCAAATGCGATCGAACCATCCGGATGGCAAGCTATTAGAAATTTTACTGTCTCATGTTTCTGATAGTTACTGAAATGCATCACTGATGCTTTAACATCGCTTGGTGTTTGGCATCGCACCTCGAAACAGTCGATAATAAAGACTCTCTTACTACCAAATACGTTTTGAAATGCTAATGGTACGTGCCGAGACAAATTTCCCTTTTTCGTGGGCTCAAGTATCCATCGACAACATTGAAAAATGACCTACAGTGTCCTGTGAAAGTACTTAGATATAGTATTAGCACATATACCATAATCGTAGGCTAATGCTTTTAATTGGGTTTCAAGCCTTAACTTGGTCAAGGTCATGACGAGCATTTGGTCCTGACTGAATTTGCAGTATGCTTCATCAAGTGATGGTCTCAGAAATTCGAAGAGCTTAGTGAATACGGATAATTTTTCAATCTCTGTATAGTAATTACACTTTGCATCATCTACTAAGAACTCTATTCCTCTACTGGAGAGTGATTACTGGTTGTCTAATTTATAGCAGTGCTGCTGTAGACGCATCATTTTCTTGTAGTACTGGGTAAATGTTTGCGATGAAAAGCACTTATCTGAAAGTATGAAATAGGTATCATTAAAACTTTGATGTTCATTTCTTCTTAACAGGTACCTCCAACTTGTACACTGATATTTGTACGAAACGCGGATGTATTCAAAGTGGAAATTTCTTCATTTGACACAAAGCCGGCTCTCTGAATACGGTTACAGCATTTTCAGATTCCACCGGTAACATTGCAGAATCGTTGTTTTCAGCGGATACTTGTGGATCAGTGTTCGTATTCATTTGTGTAGCCCGGGACAAACGGGAATCGTCGACATCGGCACATTGGGAAAATGAGTCGTCACTATCTGTAGATACGGTACGTTTTGTAGCTGAGGAATTCGATTCCGAAGCAAGCGATTTACTGTCGTTTTGCGTCGACATGGAATCATCGACGTTGGCAGCCGGTGTAGTCTTTCCCGGTCCGTTTATCAGAGGTTTGGGTGGTGACGAAGAGAAATCTTCGCGATCACTATCACTAAACATATCGCATTCTGTAGCTGAAGAATTCGACCCAGAAGAACGCGATTCATCGTTGCTTTTCGTCGGTGTAGATGATATGGAATCAGAAATGTTTCTGGAATAGTTCTAAAGAAGGTACCCAGTCAACATATTCGGTATCTATTGGTCTTGCAGGCTTTCCTGAAGGTTAATTGGATTTAAGAAACTGTGTCTTTAATCATTAAGATCCACTTACCTGAACGAAAGTGTAAGTTGCAAACATATTTGCTCCTCCATCGAAATGATTCGCTTAATTTAAGTGCGTTTATTCAGCGTTTTCTCCGCTCTGCATTTAAGCGATTAATTCAAACATTTTTGACGATAGCAGGGAAACAATAAAAACTACGATTTCCCGTTGATTTTTTAGAGCAACATCCTCGGATAATACATTTTTAGTCATTTTCACTTAAAATATTGAATCTTCTTTAGTCGCGCTGAGAAAAATCGACTAACAGGCTGAAGTAAACAAACCACTGCCGGATGTCAATACGATGAACGGGCGTTCATCGCATTCATTTGTGACGTCAGCGTGCAATGACGTACAGCTAAAAAAAAACAAAACCGGTTCCTAAGGCCGTTTTCAGCGGTCGTGGTCTATTCTAAATTTTGACAATTAAATAGACCAACGAAATTTTCCATTTTCACCGGTGCGTTCTAAAATTCATTTTCGAACAGTTTCGATGTGAAAAAAATAAAACTGTCATATGCTTTGTTTTATTTTGTTCCGAATTTGAAACGGAATCCAGAGCGTTCTAAATTTGTTTAGGCACCTGAAAAAATGTTGTAAAACACCAAGGGCAAAGTGCACAACCACGTCGATCGCTCGCTCGTTTTTCGGTAAGTCTGATACAGTATTACGGTATTATCAACAAGATTACTGACTTTGCTCAAGTTCTTATGGAGTTCTGCTGGCAATGGTGGAATGCTGAACACTGAAGTTCTTTAAACTGAACTGATAATTTGAGAAATATGTAAGTTCAAAATTTGCAGAAAATCTGTGAACTAGCTTCACGAAGTTTGAAGAATTTCTGCGAACTATATTATGAAGTTCTTTGATGATTGATAATGTTTTGTGAATATGGCTAAAGTCTTACGATCATTGAGGGTAAGTTTTAGCGGAAGTAATCCATCCCTATGATTATTTTTTTACAGTATACTAGATATGTAAACACTATTGTCACAGCTATGACATGTTGTTAAAACTAGCCTAACGTGCTTTCACGGCTTTGTTTATTTTTATCATGCATGATTTTGCTTAAAAATATGTTTTACACGTTGCTTGAGTCTTCCTCAAAAAGTATTTCCCAAACATTGAATTTTGTGCACTTTGGAAGCATATGAAGGCTAGCAAAAGAGATGCTATAGAAAATCCCAGTTACAAATATGATTTTCCCAGGGTATTTGGAGCATTTCAACTAGCACCACAATTCTGCACAACTTGGGGTAAATTGAAATAAGTACACGAGAGGAAGGGTGACACAAGTTTTGCCAGGCTGAAAAATCCCAAACCTCTCACACCTTACGCAATCAACTAAAAAGCCTAAAAAAAGGCTTGTAAAACCTATGCGACCTTTTAGGGGTTGCGCGAGCTTGGGTGCGGGATATTAGGGATTTTTCAACTCGGCAAAACGTGATCACTTCTTCTGCTGAGAAATTACTACCAGAACCGGGTGTTGGTTCACGAGACAGTTACATATGGGGAAGACAATGTTGAAGATCAAGACGGAAGTTTTGAAAGGATCCATCCTCTGGATCGGATTGTACAACAGTGCTGATGTTGGCATAGTGATCGTTGATTTTGCGGATGACATCTTATTGTCAATAACAGGCTGGTGGAAGAGGTGTTGGGGTGCGCTGCGCAACACAAAACGGAGATACTGTTGGTCATAAAATGCAAAGTGTCATTGCTCCGAAAAGAGTGATGACGGGCTGAAAATCAATAGCTATGTGATCTATGCCCGCGAGAAGGCGGCCAAGGTCATCAACGCGGTGGGTAGGATGATGCCAGACAACGGTGGACCAAGTGTAGTATTCTCGTCGAAATTGAGGTACGGAGGCCCAGCTTGGATTGCTGAGCTTGACACTTAACAGAATCGAGCGTAGCAGAACAGTACATACCGGCTCATGACCTTACAAGTCGTGAGTGTGTACAAAAATATCTCATCGGAATCACCTTAGCGGAGGACAACGAGTGTGATTGCTAGAGATGAATACGGATCGTAAGAGCGATTTTGATGACCAAGTGCCAGCAGAATGGTACATGGAGATACCTCTAATACAGGTTCTCTCGACCTGGGTGAACAGAAAACATGCAGAGGTAAAATTCCACCTAAAATTGTTCCAGTTCTATTGCTTGCGTTGAAATCCAGCGCACAGGTCCAGGATAATACATACCTCTCGTTTAAACCTGAATAATGTAACCCTTCTAAAATTTAAATCCTTTAGTTTTGTTCCAGTTCAAAACTGTGAAATTCAACTGACAATTGATTTTACTGCTGGTTTGAACGTTATACACAAAGTTGCTGCACAGTGCACTAATTCTGAAATTATATATAAAGTCACATCAGATACTCAGAGATATCTTATCTCCCTATTTATATTTTTCATGCCCCTCACCTATATAATGTTACCAAATTAAAACCAATATGATTGAGCCTTCAAAATGAATGATAGGGTAACGGGGTGTAATGTTAGGCCTGCTCCTCAACTCGGCCTATGTATCAATTATGTCATTAATCCAGTGATAATCGGCAAATTTATGTTTGCATCACAATTATCGATATATTTTGAAGCAGCTGAGACATTATTTATCAATTTAAAGTTGTACACTTGAGTGATATTGTCAATTTTATTGACTTTTTAGCTACCATGGAATCACTGGTTAAGCTGATCAAATAAACTTCATGATCTTCAAATTAACAAAATTTGGCTAAATGGAACCGATATGAAAAGTGATGCATCCTAGATATACAGAAATAAGTTACACGTTATACATTAATGATTCGCTGAAAAATACTAACAATGATTTCTCAAGAAAACTGTAGACCCAATTTTAGGGACACATTTTCAACTACGCTCCCAACTATGGCCTAATGAATTTATTACATAGTAAACAGTTAATATTCATAAAGTTTTCAATGGAAATGTATGAAAACGTGATTGTACATATTCTTAAGGGCTTACTAAAACCAAAATCTGAAAAGCAAATTTCATAAAGCAGGAGTTGTAATGCTTTGAAATGAAATGTCCAATCGATCGCGGGTGAAAATTATTTAGGTGTAATAAAGTAGCTTTATCTTAATTTAATTTGTGAAATTTGATGCTGAGTATAGCAAAAATAACGTAAAAAGGAATGCCTAGTAAGATATTAAAAATAAACTTTACGACGATTCTTTTGAACAAAAATTCCGAATGATGAGACGAAATTGCAACCACGAATAGACCCAATATGGCGCCTACAGACCGACATTGCATCCATATTCGTCGAAAGTTTTCGGCTTAACTTTCCATGGTTCAGAACTGTAACGTCTAATTAGGCATGTCTTAGCAACCGTATACCAAGTTGAATTTCGTTTCCAGCTCAGTTACATTATGAGTTATGATTAAAATTGTAAACGACCGCTGCATAATAGGCTGAGTTAAGGGACACGTACCCTATTTATTTAAAAAAAAAGGTACGAAGTTCTAAGTCTAAATCGTCAACAACAGACATTTTCTGGTTCCCCCGGCAACGGTGTTTTCTTTTTCAATTTCATCATCTGCACTTTCGTTTCTCTCTGCACTTTCTCCTCTGCCAATTTGGAAGATGAATAAGTTATGTCATAATGAACGTCTCAACATGCAGTCTAGTTGTTCGGAACATTTTGATTTCTACGTCGTGTTCCGGCGCTTCCAGACTGTTATTACACTTGCTGTAACGTTTCGCGGAACTGATGGAATATATACTGATGGGTTTTTGATGATTATCTGCGAGAAACCATGGAACTTCGATTCCTCTTAATACTTTCTTCCCGGACAAGTGTAGTACTTGATGACGCGATGCTCAACTAACTAAGAAACGCGAACCTCTTACATTGCGACTTGTAGAAAGTCCTGTCGTAGGAAACCTGTTTGCAATGGAGTTTTAGGGTTTTCAACCGGTTGGAATGCTTTATTCAGGCCCGAAATCGTTGTTAAAATAGAGTTGAACTGGAGTCGCAGATTACTCAATACCTCAATACCGATCCTTTATGTCAGCTAGTGCCGTATTCCTATCCAGTCAAATATTCATAGTTACGCGTATGAGAGCTTCCTTCAAATAAGGAATTTGTTTTTTTGAATGATTCAGCAAGACGGAAATCCTCCACATCGTCTACCATAAAACAGCACGAAGCAGCCGCGGAATTCAATACTGATGGTTATTCCGAGAGTCGAAGTGAGGGTTGTCTCTTGGTGAAGTGAGAAAAGTCACCTGCAGTGACGTAACTTGGCAAATCAAATGGAGAGTCACGTTACTGCAGATGACTTTTCTCACTTCACCAAAAAACAAACGTCTTTTTGACTCTCGGATTAACCCTCACTGTCTGCAACCAATCATTCATCTTAATATTCACCCAGCGCAAACAAGAATCGGCATCTTTTGACTCGTGAATCTCGGACACTTTTTAGAATTATTTCAAACCAACACAAGCCAAATCCAAACGAAGCAGGTGGAGTTCCAAAACAAAACACACACATGAACGTCATCAGACAAAATTTAGAACAATGGCGGTGAAAATGGAAAATAGTTGATCTATTTTTGGTGGTCTATATTTTTCCAACTGTTATAAAACTAGACCAAAATAATAGAACACCGCTGAAAACGGCCTAAGGCCGTTTTCAACGGTCGTGGTCTATTCTAAATTTTGACAATTAAATAGACCAAACGAAATTTTCCATTTTAAGGCCAGCGGTCGCGGTCTATTCTAAATTTTGACATTTAAATAGACCAAACCAAATTTTCCATTTTTACCGGTGTGTTCTAAATTTCATTTTCGAACAGTTTCGATGTAAAAATAATAAAACTGCCATACGCTTTGTTTTACTTTGTGCCGAATTTAGAACGGAGTCCAGCGCGTTCGAAATTTGTTTTAGCAGCTGAATACAACGGTGTAAAACACGCTCGCTCGTTTTTCGGAAAGTCGGTTTTCGGCGGCGTACGTTGTTGAAATATAAAGTCTGTATTACTGACTTTGCTCAAGTTCTCCTTTATTTCTAAAGCTCATTGAACTTAATCATAGTTTTTTTTAACTTTGCTGAAGTTCTGATTGCATTGGTGGAGTTCTGAGAACTATACTGAAGTTCTTTGAACTGTACTGATGTTTTGAGAAATATGTAAGTTCAAAATTTGCAAAAAAATGAACTTTGCAATAGCTATACGTAGTTTGAAGAATTTCTGTGAACTTTTATGGGAAGTTCATTGGTGATTGATGAAGTTTTCCGTCCATAACCAAAGTCTTACGATCATTAAAGGTAAGTTGATAAGGAAGGGACAACTTTTAGCGGAAGTGATCAATTCCTAGGATTATTTTTTACAATATATATTTATACATACCTAAGCACATATTGTTACTGCTATAAAAGGCCTAATGTGCTTTCGCAGCTTTGTTTATTTTCATCATGTATGATTTTGGCACCAAGACACAAATTGAGAGAGATAAGAAAAAATCGCAGCAAGCCGTGCTTGGAAACTGACGTCTTTTGTTTTTGCTGCATCCTTTTCGCAAAAAATAAAATCAAAAATATATTCGTAATTCAACCTAATCGAACAGTGAGATCATAAGATCTCCACGTGTTTTGTGTAAGATGTAGTGAATACAATCGATTCCCTCCAGAAATTTGTGATGGTCGGTGGTTTTTCCCCGTTTTTTTGTTTTTTGTGCTTTGCCCCCGCACCCGGAGGAAGAGTTAATATCAGCTTAATTGTGTTTGTTAGTGCGGTTAATATTGTGCCACGCGGAGAAAAATGATTAAATTAGAGTATTTTTCCGCTTTGTCGCGAGTGAATTGATGATTATAAGCAGTTTAGAAGTCGATATAGAGTCGTCTCATAGCGGCGGATTTTTATTATTGACAAAGTGTGGAGAGAGAAAAAAGAAAACCAGTGCAAAGTAGCAAACGGCCATTTGCTGGTCACAAGCAAAGAACGAAGTTAACGCGCTAGCGTGCGTGAGTGACTGGCATATAATTTCAGATGTACAGATGGAGAGCTGTGAAGTTTTTTTTTTCTTTCGTTGCACAATGATTGTGATTTTCAAGTAATTTTTTTTCCCAGAATTGCTTTTTTACCTGTGATTTTCGTTGTATTGCATTTGTGCGCGAAGTACTAATTGAATTCGGACTGTTCCATTCGAAAAGGATGATGTGAAAATATTTGCCGAATAGCGGAGTGTAGAGACATAAAAGCATCCTTTAGCATCACAAGGATGCCGTCCAAATGAAGACTGTATATCAGCAACAAATTCCGGTGAGGTCTATCTGATTATAACTAAATTTGAACGAAACTGCTAAATACGTGCTATACTCAAAACAGTAAGATTTGATGATGGAAGTGTATGCACAGTACCTATATCCATTTTATGTTTGTACTGTGTCTATGCGGGGCTTGTTGTAAGTGAAAGTGACCTCGGAATGGAGTAAGTAACCAGGCATTCTGAAATGGGTCACTGGAACTCAACAGAGCTGTCACCTTCCAACTTCCGGGCTTAAAATGTTTGTCAAGTCGACAACACTTTGTTTAACTGCAAACATTTTTCTTCCATAAAAACACTGCCGGACGGTGGGTGGTGGATTGTACACGCACACACACACACACACACACACACACACACACACACACACACACACACACACACACACACACACACACACACACACACACACACACACACACACACACACACACCAACACCCACACACACACACACACACACAAACACACACACACACGCACACACACTCACAAATTGAGCGAGATAATGCGCTATAACCTTGGCAAATTAACTAGCAAATGAGACGAAAGATTTGTTATTTGCATTCAATTACAACTACCTTTATTGCTTATCTTGACAGATACGCTTATTTCGTCTAAAATGAGCAGACTTCTTCAGTGTCGTGTACTAATAGTCGAGTATTAGTACATGACACTTAAGTAGTCTGCACATTGTATACCAAATACGCGTTTCTGCCCAGATAAGCAATAAAGGTACTTGGAATTATATAGAAATTACTAAACGTTCTTTTTATTTTCTAGTCACTGATCTTTTTTTCTTAGCGTTTCAAGCTTATTGCTTTCGCAATTAGCTTATTTCTTGCTCTCAACTTGGTGTTCTAATGCACTTTCACAGTTATTATTTGAGACCTTTCGATGCCAAGTACCGTATTTGCATTAGAATGATTGTGTGGCAAGTACCATCATACCCTATGCCCAGGCAGTCAAGAAATTTTCCTTAACGAAAAATCCCTAGACCAGACCGAGAATCGAACCCAGCCACATCCAGCATGGCGTTGCTTTGTAGCCGCGCCTTTACCGACTGAGGTAAGGGAGGACTCTTACAGGTATTCCACTAAAATACTCACACTCACCAGGATTCTTTGCAAATTATTGCCAAACTTTTGTTTCAAATGCTAAAAGTCCACCCACAGGCAAAAGGAGCATAAACTAATCTTTCTAGCATCCTTCCATGCTCACAACGATAAAATAAAAATTATCACATTATTGACCTCTTCATGGAACCGTTTGGTACGGGAGGTCCACGTTTTCTTCCTTTCCTTAATTTTTAGTAGTAGACCGATTTCAGACACTCTTTCTGGAATTGCTCTATTTCAAGAATTTTTCTAACAAGAAAAATGATGCATTCAAGAAGTCGTCATTTTCCAGGATACTTTCAAGAATTGGCTGCGTTAGTGTGAGATTAGATTAGATTTTATAATGCATGATTTTAGTTACAAATATTTTTTGCACGCTGTGAGAGTCTTCCCCAAAAAGTTGTATTTCCCATATATTGAGTTTTGTGCACTAGAGAAGCATATAAAGACTAGTAAAAGAGAGGTTTTAGAAAATTCCAGTCACAAGCATAATTTTTCTAAGTATTTGAATCATTTCAACTAGCACCACAAGATTGCACTCCTTGGGGTAAATTGAAATAAGTACACAAGAGGAAAAGTGACATAAGCGCTAAGCTGAAAAATTCCATACATTTGCACCTTTCGCAATCAGCTTAAAAGCTTAAAAAAGGCTGATGATACTGATGCGACCTTTTAGGGGTTGCGCGAGCTTGAATGCAGAATATTTGAGATTTTTCAGCACGGCAGAACGTGTATCACTTGTACAACAGTGTATTGATGTTGGTGTAGTGACCGTTGGTTTTGCGGATGACATCGAATTGTCGTTAACAGACTGGTGGAGACCTAGGACAGGACCTGCCAGCTCAGAGAGAGATGACCTCTTATAAATTTATGATTGCTATGGTACGGGGGTCGCTCCAGTGTTGCCAGATATGTTTACACAGTAATCCCATTGAAAATAAAGTAATTAAAAACATTCTTTTGTCGTTCGGGAAATGAAGCTGCATCAAACCGTTAATTTAATTTATAAGGTTTCATTGAATTTAATTGACGCTTACGCTGCAAATTCTGCTGTGGGAAGAAAACTTGAGCAAGAGAATGTCTTCCTCGCTTGCGTTCCCAATGCATGCCTTCACCCACACTCGGCGAACGATTGGATCTCTCGGGAACCGATGAAAATGGAGATCCGGATGTGACACGTCACTGCAACTACAATTTATCGCTTTGCACTTCATTTCGACCTGATTTAAAATAAACCACTGCAAAAGTGAACTTTTATTTTCGCATTTGTTCTAGTTGTCACAAACGAAAAAAGTGAAAAAGCAGTGACTACTAGCAACACCGCCAAACCAACAACAAACTGCCCGCTTGTTAAATAACTCGACGGAGGCGGCAGAGGCGGTTGTCAACGCGATCAATAAAAAACGGTCTTTTTTGACAGGAAAATGGTCTTGTTTTTGCACTAACAGCTGGCGGGTCCTGTCCTAGGTGGAGACAGGTGTGGGGGTGCCCTGCAGACCGCGAAACGGAGGTACTTTTGGTCAGCGAATGCAAAATGTCATCGCTCCGAAAGGAGTGATGAAAGGCTGAACTTCAATAGCTAGGTGAACTGTGCCCGGGAGAAGGCGGCAAGGACATCAACGCGGTGATTAGGACCATGCCAAACAACGGTTAACAAGTTGTTATAGCGTTTCGCGAAACTGATGGAATATGTTCTGATGCGTTTTTGTTGATCATCTGCGAGAAACCATGAAGATTACGTTTTATATTTTCTTCCCGGACAAGTGTAGTGCTTAATGATGCGATGCTCAACTGACTGAGAAACGCGAACCTTTTGCATTGTAGCTTGTAGAAAGTCCTGTCGTAGGAAACCTGTATGTGTTCGAAATTCGGAGCTACGAGGCAAACACAAATTTAGGCACAGCTAAAAGTCGGAACTAACGGCGGTGCCGGAAGAGGTATTCGCAATGGAATTTCAACTCAGGGTTTTCAATTGGTCGGAGTGCTCTATTCGGGCCTGAGGTTGTTTTCATAACAGAATTGAACTAGGGTCGCAGATTACCGATGGTTTATGTCAGCTAGTGCCGTACTTTCATCCAGTCAAACATCATTATTACGCAAATGAAAAAGGAAATAGGTCAAAAGGAAATTTCCGTGGAAATTAATTTTCAACCATTTTTGGGTATAATCATGTTAACCTACTGTTGAGTACAAATGACTTACTTATTGGTAAAATCGCTCTTCTTAATATTCCCCCAGCACCAGCAAGAATCGAGAGGAAAAGATCGGGATAAACTAGCACCTTTTGACTCTTGGAACTCGGAAGCAGTTTAGAATCATTTCGAAAAGTCGAACGAGCCGAATTAACACCAACCGAATCCAAACGAAGCAGGTGAAGTTCCAAAACAAAACACACGAACGTCATCATATCAAATCTAGAACAATGGCGGTAAAAATGGAAAATAGTTGATCTACTTTTGGTAGTCTATATTTTTGGAACTGTTATAAAACTAGACCAAAATAATCGAACACCGTTGAAAACGGCCTAACTTAGTTTCAGAAAATCTAGTAGCAACGGACGTGCCATGGAATGATATCCCAATAACTTCATTGAGTTGGATGAATTGGCTGGGGCTTACGTGCTATCGGCAGATGTCGAAAGTGGAAATAGTGACGGAACATTCGTTGCCTCATCCGGATACGAAAGGGCGCTAAAATATAGTTTCACCCTTCGAGCTGAAATTTTGCACAGTTATTGTAGGGACCAACTGTATATAATGCCATTCCAAATCTCCTAAATCTTCAGTTTGAGATCCGTTTTGTTTTCTGGCTGGTATTCAATCGGTACTTTACCTCCCACCCCAAATGTTAAATAGTGTTCTAATTCTGTGTAGAGGGGTTATGAGATGTTCAAGCACATTGTACAGCAACTACTCTGGTACTACGCACAAGATGTGTTTCGGATCATAGTCATGCTGGAAGTAATAATCGCGAGACAGCTGCATTTTTTTTTGTACAGAAGGTTGCAGATTACTTCTCAGGACATTCAAATAGCCCATGTTGTCCATCGTGGTGTTATAGTGGTGTTATGGTGATATGTTTTAGCACTGTTGGTTTATTCAACCTGCTCTCCTAGACTAAATGCCCGCACCTTGGGCTTAACGCTACCCATCAAATCCTGTGCAACACTTGCGCCATCTTTCTTACACACTTTTATCCACTCTTTCTTCAAATTCTTGTCGTTTTTTGAAGACCGTCCCTGTTTTTCGGAGCTTGCCCTTCATAATCGCCCAGAATTTTTCAATTGGGCGAAGTTCTGGCGAGTTTGTCGGATTTGTCTCCTTCGGCAAAAAATAACATTGTTGGCTTCGTACCACTCCATCGCCGGTTTTGCGTAATGGCACGATGCCAGACCTGGCCAAAACAGAGTGTCACCTTCGTGGGACAGGAGGAAGGCAGCAGGCGCTTCTGGAGGCATGCTTCTTTTATATATTTGGCCGTTGATGGTACCGGTCGTTATGTACGGATTTCTGAATTTGCCGCTCCCACAGATCGTACTTCTTGGAAAATTTGTCAACTATCCTCTTCCGGAAGTTCTCCGGAACATGTGGTTGGGACTTGCCAACGAAAAACTCCAGGCCGGGGATCTGCTTGGCGTTTGCTTTAATGTACGCCTCGTCGTCCACTACGATGCATTTCGGCTGAACCAATCACTCGCGGTACACCTTCCTAGCGTGGGATTTGGCCACCGTATTCTGTTTCTCGGTTTGGTTAGGCGCCTTCTTTACCCAGAAGACAGGAAGTCCCGGCCCACTTCGTTGTCTACTGGACGAACCAGACGGAAGAATTGACCTTCTTGGTCCATTCAATGCTTCAGATTGCGGTTGAAGTAATTCCTCACCTTTCATGCGTTCACGGTGTCAGTCGTCTTCTCTTTTCTTCCGCTGCCAGCTCGCCACTGAATCGTCTGGGTCTCCTTGAACGATTTTACCACACGAGGCATTGTCGAATTGTCGATTCCCAACTGTTTCGCTAGCCACCAGTGGGACTGGCCTGGATTTTCCACGACTTGGAAGCCACCAAATCTGTTCTGCATTTCGATAGATCGAATATGTTTTTTTAAACAAAACCAAAGGTCGGATTTTTGGAACTTTGCATTCTTACACGTTGATACAAATATATCTTGCTGGGAGAAGTTTATTTTCTGTAAACCAACCTTTGTATCGTTGTTTATAAAAGCGCATTTGAACTATTGAAAATTCAGAGCAGAAATGTTCTCAGAGTTCGACTTGGAATCGATCAATTACGGTGGGAGATAAATTACATACATACCCAACGAACATTTCAATTAATTTGTGTTTTTAAAGCACTTTACAAGTCCAAATTGTGATCTGCATAACCTTTATACAACCTAATTTGTTCAACTTACGATTCAATCATGACTCGGAGTACTAAAGCGTCTTAAAACATCATAAAAATAATCACTTCTAGATAAATCATTTCTCAAGAGTAGAACTCCAACCATCACGACGCCCAAAAATGTAAAACGCTGCTTAGCTCCCTTTGTACTGAAAATTTTACGCATCCTCGGAAACAAAGCGATGTGAATGATCGCCCCATGGCAACAATTCCAATTTCAGTTTAGTAACGAACACCGCTCCCTTGGAGGTCTGTACCCTCTTGGGATGCTGCATATTGTTTTATTCGCCCCGGCAGTGTCACTCTAATAACTGGAATCATACTCTTCCGGCGCAAAATGTGTTCATCTCACAACCGGAGCTTAGGAATATGATACAAATAACATATTAAAATTTGCACAATAAAGTACCCTTCCTGGAAGCTAGGATCCTCTGGTCCGTGTTTCGGGTGAAGCCTCTCTTTCCCCGGGGAGAAAAATCTTGATGAAACAAAATGTTTCATAAGATTTACGAGTCGGAAGGCATGTGTGAGTGTGTGCATAAGTGTCGCAATATGCTCCGGTTTCTGCAGCACGCCGGGGCCAACTACGGAATGCCATAGCTGGGAAGCAATGCATCTTTGTCATTCTAGATGGGAATTATGTGTACCAGTTACATGCGTCGTTTTCGTCGTCGTCGTCGTCGTCTGAGTTATGCCAAAGATACACACATTTGCAGCTTTCATCATCGCCATCAGCATCGGTATCATAATCATTGTAGCATCTTCATCTCCCGGCAATAAGGATGACAACGAAGATGAGGACAAATAACCGTACAAGTGTAGGCTCAACTAGCATATGGTTCACTGCTAGCTGAGCTTGCCACTGGAAAAGTGATTATTTTTCACGCCCCGTTGACATTCGCTATACATATAAAACCCGCTGCTGCCAGTTTCTGAGATATATGAGCCCTTAATTAAAATGAAGCTACTGAAGGATAATTAATGGAGTTGCAGGGTGATGGTAATAATGCTCTACGCGTTATTAGTTAAACCTAAAAGAGTGGAATAATATGACAAGAGTCTTTGCAGATTCTCTCATTTAAATTTCACTAACAACGTAATCAACGTCTCACACCGCGATTGAATTCAAATTCCACCACTTATTGACTTCCGCACGATCCCAAAAACAAACAATCACCTTCATTAAAGTTCGCCGTTAGTATGACACTACACTGCTGCTGACAAACGTTTCAACTTAAATTTCAGTCTCCCAAACACACACACACACACACACACACACAAAGCTGAAAAAGCACTTTCAATCTGACGAAGTAAGCCAATCAGACCGCTTCCTGTTATTCGTGGTTTTATTTAAATAGAGCGCGAACCAAAGCGCTGCTCCACCTTCACAATCGTCGCATCGTGTCCTCATCCGGAGTACGTTCCGTTGACACACGAAAAGCTAACTCACTATCAAAATATTGGCCAGGATGGAGGGGTACCATCATTAGCCGTATAAATATCGCATCGACTCCCCGGCCGGAATCATGCCGGCATCCGGCGAAGTTCAATCCATTTATCAACATTGCCACGAAACGCTAATCAGATCTAATACCCTGGCGGTCAAAACGTTGCGAACGCCTGATCGAATTCAGCTCCGTGCCCATACTAACTCGCCCACTCACTCTCTATCTCTCTCACTCTCTTGTTGGTCGTTGGATCAGTCAGATGAAGCTGGTTGGATTCTGCTGACTAACTGTGCACAAATAATGCGTTGTTTACTTTGTTATCGCCCGCCGCCAAACTTTTGGGAGCCAAAGTGTTGTTCCTGCGGCGAGGTTGGAATTGTGAATTGGGCATGGAATAGAATGAGGAGTGTGATCAAGGATATTATACTGGAGTAATCAGATGAACAATCATAAATGACACGGATTTTGTTCTTTTTTGTACAATATTTCGACTAAAATGTGCAGTGAAGGCTATATTACCCAAAATAATAGATAAGGGATAGAATGTGAAACTTTTTTTTTTTTTTAATCAGTTCGTTTATTTATTAGGCTCAGGCGTGTGTAACACTTTGCGGAGCCGATATTCAATATTGTAATTAACAAATTTTCTATTTCGATTTTAGTAAAGAGGGGTGCCAATTACTCGTGGCTAGCTCGAGGTTAATGGTTCACATTATTGTTTGGAAGGGGCTAGGCAGGTAACTTATTTCAGGTATTTGTTGCTGCTCATGGTTGCGACATATTTCAAATCCTCGGTCTCTGTAGTCCCTTACAGGAACTTAGCTGCAGATGGGTGACCACAGCTTGCTGGGCAGGTACAAGTAGCACGGAAACAAAAGGATAATATAACTGGGATACAATGGCAGGGAATTTACTAGAGTGAAAGGGAGGGGGTGATGACATTACACTCTTAGATCAGACAAACAAAGGAATTCGTAAATCGCTTGCATGTAGGGAAGATCACGCATTCCCAAAACATCTCTTACTTCGCGGAAGGGTTGTCTACCTCGGGCCACAAGGGTATCCAATAGTCGTGCTCTGGAGGCATCATTACCCGGGCAATGCCAAACTAGAATGTGAAACTGCGACATGCAGAATAGAATGTTTCAAAATAATAACTCATGATTTGGAAAAGATAAATGTAAACCAATCCACAAAACTGGTACAAAATAAAAACAAAGTCGCATATGATAGCTGTTAAATAGTTATACCCTTAGCCGGCGTCGGTGGTGTAGTGGTAAGCATGACTGCTACTTGGCACCCCAGTAGGGTCTGGGTTCAATCCCAGTCGACGTCGGTGGTTTTTCTGAGGCGAAAAAAATCTGGTCACGTCTTCCTTCGGAAGAGAGTAAAGCCGTTGGTCCCGGTTCATATTCATGAGTCGTTAGGTAGGGTCCAGGTGGTGGAGTCGTCTTCCTGGCGTCGGTGATTGTCACCATGTGAGGAAATAGGCCGACGTAAAATAAAGATTAAAAAAAAAAAAAAAAAATTGTTATACCCCTCACCATTCTCACTAGTTAAGTTTGTCTAGATTGTGAAATCTTGATATAGTATTATTATATTGTTGTATAGAGTTCCGGTTTGATAGACTATATAAACCATGTAAGAAGTAGGATTCGTTCTCTTGTACAACTTTGGATTTCAACGAATAAAGTGTTAAATACGAACGTGTTTGTGAGTTCTTTGGAAGTCCGACCTTTATCCATTATCAATTTAACAATGGCGACGAGCGAAAATAAGCAAGGCATTTGCTGGTGAACGCGTGAGTTATCGTAGTAAATTGTGTTAGTGTCGCGCACTCGTGGTGGACCGAACACGTGATCGGGAAGTGAGGTTAGGACGTACGGTACTATTGAAGTGACAAAAGATGACGCAGCCAGAAGAGAAACCGGGCACGTCGGCAGTTGGAAACGCAAACTCGAAACTCATCGGTACATTGGAGAATTTTGTGCCCAGTGCCGACTTCGATGATTACTTGGAACGTGCAGAGAATTTGTTCGAACTCAACGATATCAAAGACGACGTATTCAAGCGGAAGCTCATCGTCCATTTCATTGGCTTGCCTGCGCTCAAAAAATTGCAACAGTAGCTGTATCCGCTAACCCACAAGGATGTGACATACAAGGTCGTCATCGAGAAGCTGAAATCGTACTTCAGTCCGAAGAAGAACCGCATTGCGCAATCTGTGGAGTTCTTCAAGAGGAATCAGAAAGAACACGAAAAAGTTGCTGATTTCGCCGTTGAGTTGCAAGCGCTCTCGAAACATTGCGTTTTCGGAGAGTTTCCGACAATGCTCTGAGAAATAAATTCATAGCTGGCCTTCGGAACGCCAAAATCCAAGGGGAGCTAATGAATAGCGCAGATGAAACGACATTCGACCAAGCAGTCACGAAAGCCAAGAATCTTGAGCAAATTGAAGCAGATCAGATGAAGATGAAGGATAAGCAGGAATATGCCAACCGAATCACCGCTGGAAGTCACAACCGAGGAGGCAGGTTTAAATCACGTGGCCGAGAGCAACAACGAAACCGTCAAGAAAACTCAAGAGGTAGATCACACTCAAGGAATAGGGACATATCGCAAAGAACTGCTGGAGTAAACCCAATATGAACGGTGTTAGCAGTGACGACGACGACTGCGACGATAACGTCATTAACCTGGTGTCCAGCTTGCCCCTCTTCAAGAACATCTGACTAGACGGTAAGTGGCTAAACTTTGAAATTGATTCTGGAGCTTCGTGTACGGTTATTAGCAAAGTTGATTATGATAATTACTTTCCGAATTCGCGTTTAGAGAAAAGTGAGGTTAAGTTGAGTGTAATTTCGGGTAACATTCTGAAGGTTATGGGTTCATTTCAAGTTCAGGTCAGGCACGAGAGTGATCGTTTGTATTTACTGAGCGTCATAGTGGTCGACAGTAATAAGAAGTTTTTCCCCCTCATGGGAAGGGACTGGTTAGATGTTTTGTATCCCTAGTGGCGATGTTTCTTTGTACATGACGTGAGTGCTTCTGCGTGTGTGGATGATAAGAGGTTAGAAAGTGCGAAAGATACTCTGATAGCAGAGCTAACTACTAAGTACAAAGATGTGTTTTCGAGTAATCTTGAAGAGCCAATGAGTGAGTTTGTAGCTAGTATACATTTGAGAGAAGATGCAAGACCAATTTTTTACAGACCGTATGATGTGCCGTTTTCATTACGTGAGAAGGTGTCCGATGAGATCGATAGACTAGTGCGAGAGAACATTCTTGTGCCTGTGAAACGCAGTGAGTGGGCGTCTCCTATCGTGGTAGTACCCAAAGCGAATGGCGAGGTGCGTATATGTATGGATTGTAAGGTGACAGTGAATAAGATGATTTGTAATGAGCACTATCCGCTACCAAATATTAACGATGTTTTTGCACAGTTGAGTGGCTATCAATTCTTTGCAAAATTAGATCTCCAAGGTGCATACATGCAAATAAGTGTCTCGAAAGAATCGGAGAAGTATTTGGTGATAAATACACATAGGGGTTTATACGCGTTTCAGAGATTGCCATTTGGAATCTCGAGTGCAGCATCCACGTTTCAGAGAGTGATGGATGAAATGTTGAATGGAATTAAAGGCGTCGTGTGTTATTTGGATGATATTTTGCTTGGAAGTAATTCGATCGAAGGTATAGTTGAAAAAATTCATGTAGTGCTTAAGAGATGGCAGGAGTTCAAGGTTAAGGTTAATCTGAACAAGAGTGAATTTCTAGTTAGGAAGATTCAATATCTAGGACACGAGATCTCTCAACAAGGGTTAAAACCATCAGAAGGTAAAGTTCGTGCTATAGTAGAGGCACCTAGACCACAGAATGAGACTCAGTTGAAATCATTTCTAGGGATGATCAACTACTACTCAAAATTCATTCCAAATCTCTCTCCAAAGCTTAGTCCACTGTATTCGTTGTTGAAGAAACATGTTCGATTCGTATGGAGCGTTGAATGTGAACGAATTTTCACAGAGTGTAAGAAACTTTTGTTGAGTCACAATCTTTTGGAACTATATGATCCGGACTTGCCGATTGTAGTAGTGTGTGATTCAAGTTCAGATGGAGTTGGTGCAGTATTGTGCCATGTCATTGATGAGGTTGAAAAGCCAGTGTTCTATGTCTCAAGTACTCTCTCCGAGGCGGAGAAGAAGTACCCAAACCTCCATCGAGAGGCTTTAGCAGTGGTATTTGGGTTGAATAAATTTTTCAAGTACATATACGGTAAGAAGTTCACTGTGGTTACGGACAATAAGCCCTTGGCAAGTATTTTCAATTTGAAGAAAGGTATCCCTCCTCTCGCAGCAGCAAGGTTACAGAAATATGCGTATATTTTATCAATCTTTGATTTTGATATCGTTTATCGGAAAGGTACGAAGATCCCAAATGCGGATGCGCTAAGCAGATTACCAATATCAGGTGAAACAGGAATAGTCTCAGATGTTGCTGAATTAATGTGTGTTACAGATGAGTTACCATGTATTGACCTTGAAACGATAGGTAGGGAAACTCAGAGAGATCAGTTCATGAAGAAGCTGTCTAGTTGTGTGAGAGAGGGATGGAAGGAAAGTGCGGTGCCGGTTGATTTGAAGTTTTATTTCCAGAACCAGTGCTTACTGTCTTTACATGGAGACTGTGTACTATATTCTGAAAAAGTAGTTGTTCCAAGGTCGTGTCGGTTGCGTGTTTTAGAGTTGTTGCATGGGTGTCATCTCGGAGTTATTCGAATGAAACAGGCAGCTCGTATATATGTGTTTTGGCAGGGCTTGGACAAGGAAATTGAGGAATTTGTAAAAAGATGTTCTGTTTGTATTAGTACTGGCAAATCTGTGAAGAAAGAGTATTCATCATGGCCGGAAGCACGCCGTCCGTTTGAAAGGATTCATCTTGATTTCTTTCACCTGAGGGAAAAAACATTCCTGATCTTAGTTGACGCGAACTCAAAATGGATTGATGTAAAAATTATGAACCGAACGGATTCGGATGCCTTGATCATCTCATTGAATTCAATTTTCAGAATATTTGGTACATGTGATACAATCGTTACTGATAACGGCCCTCCTTTTAGTAGTCATGCTTTTCACGAATACGCGAATTCGTTAAAGATTAAATTATTGAAAAGTCCACAATACTCGCCGGAGAGTAATGGTCTCGCTGAAAGAGCAGTACAAACTGCAAAAAACGGAATACAAAAGCTTTTGATTGATCCAAAGTTTAGCCATATGAAATTGTCTGAGATTGTCGAAATTTTCCTATTCAGTTACCGCAATAGCTACAGTCAAGCAATAGGATGTACACCTGCTAGCAAGTTATTCAACTTTGTGTCTAGAACTGACCTTGAGATTAACTTGAAACCCATGAAGAAAGATGCGAGGAGAGTTCACTTTGATATCGATGTATCTGATAAAAGAGATGGAAATAGTGTAAAAAAGCAAGAAATGACTGATAGTAGGTACACAGTAGGTGACTTAGTGTGGTATAAAGCTGAAGTGAGAGCTATGAGAAGTTGGGTCGAGGCAAAAGTTGTTGGGGTGAACAGTAAAAATACATACTATGTAGATATAGATGGTAGTGTTAGATTGGCTAGTAGGAATCAGATGAAAAAGAAAATGGTAGAGCAAGACAACTATATATATCCGAAAGTTGAAACACAGAGCAAAAAATCAATGAGAAATATACCTAAAGAATCTATCCAGCCAAGAACAAAGAAGAGACCTCGGGAGAATAGTACTCCATCTCCACAGAAGTCACCACAGCAGCGTAGGAGCCAGAGAATTAAGAAAAAGCCGAAAAGATTCGTAGTTTCGTGGATGTAGAGCAAAATTGTAATTTTCTTATTTCAAAGGGGGGAGGTGTTAAATAGTTATACCCCTCACCATTCTCACTAGTTAAGTTTGTCTAGATTGTGAAATCTTGATATAGTATTATTATATTGTTGTATGGAGTTCCGGTTTGATAGACTATGTAAACCATGTAAGAAGTAGGATTCGTTCTCTTGTACAACTTTGGATTTCAACGAATAAAGTGTTAAATACGAACGTGTTTGTGAGTTCTTTGGAAGTCCGACCTTTATCCATTATCAATTTAACACTCGAAACAGGGACATATCGCAAAGAACTGCTGGAGTAAACCCAATATGAACGGTGTTAGCAGTGACGACGACGACTGTGACGATAACGTCATTAACCTGGTGTCCAGCTTGCCCCTCTTCAAGAACATCTGACTAGACGGTAAGTGGCTAAACTTTGAAATTGATTCTGGAGCTTCGTGTACGGTTATTAGCAAAGTTGATTATGATAATTACTTTCCGAATTCGCGTTTAGAGAAAAGTGAGGTTAAGTTGAGTGTAATTTCGGGTAACATTCTGAAGGTTATGGGTTCATTTCGAGTTCAGGTCAGGCACGAGAGTGATCGTTTGTATTCACTGAGCGTCATAGTGGTCACGATGTTTCTTTGTACATGACGTGAGTGTTTCTGCGTGTGTGGATGATAAGAGGTTAGAAGGTGCGAAAGATACTCTGATAGCAGAGCTAACTACTAAGTACAAAGATGTGTTTTCGAGTAATCTTGAAGAGTCAATGAGTGAGTTTGTAGCTAGTATACATTTGACAGAAGATGTAAGACCAATTTCTTACAGACCGTATGATGTGCCGTTTTCATTACGTGAGAAGGTGTCCGATGAGATCGATAGACTAGTGCGAGAGAACATTCTTGTGCCTGTGAAACGCAGTGAGTGGGCGTCTCCTATCGTGGTAGTACCCAAAGCGAATGGCGAGGTGCGTATATGTATGGATTGTAAGGTGACAGTGAATAAGATGATTTGTAATGAGCACTATCCGCTACCAAATATTAACGATGTTTTTGCACAGTTGAGTGGCTATCAATTCTTTGCAAAATTAGATCTCCAAGGTGCATACATGCAAATAAGTGTCTCGAAAGAATCGGAGAAGTATTTGGTGATAAATACACATAGGGGTTTATACGCGTTTCAGAGATTGCCATTTGGAATCTCGAGTGCAGCATCCACGTTTCAGAGAGTGATGGATGAAATGTTGAATGGAATTAAAGGCGTGGTGTGTTATTTGGATGATATTTTGCTTGGAAGTAATTCGATCGAAGGTATAGTTGAAAAAAATCATGAAGGGTTTAAGAGATTGCAGAAGTTCGAGGTTGGGGTTAATTTGAACAAGAGTGAATTTATTGGTGGGAAGATACAATATGGAGGACAAGAGATCTCACAACGGGGGATAAAAACAAAAAGAAGAAAAAGGTGTGTATTGGAGAAGAAGAACACAAAAAATGGCAACACTGTGTGTTTGTTTTGATTCGCTGTTTCTATCGACTGTTTTTATTTATCTTTTAACTGTGTAATCGTTCGTGATAATTACATCAGTATACCGTTTTGAATGTCTTTCGACCTATACTCGCGCGCGATAGCAAAAATTTGTACATTGTCGTCGTGTTTTGCTGTTTTGTTCATGTGAGTGCATTGTTGTGGTTTTGCAAGTGGAACCGTGGAATCTTTCTCTTCTTCCCTACCACCACGCATTTTTTTTTCGACCGCTGCGCCATCTGGAAGATTTTTCTGGCAGCAATTGCTTGCAAGTTCACGCATTCTTTCACCACGCTACGCTTGTTGATTGCATACCCAAAGGCGATTCGACTTCTTTCACCACGCTAACGTTCTGCAATAATTTCAATCGTTCTACTAGCCACAAAATGAAAAGCACGTGCAAATCCTGTGAAAGCGAGATTTCAGAAATGAAACTCACCTGCCAAGGCTTTTGCAATGCGGAATATCATCCTCGATGCGGCGGCATTTCTACATCTGTTTTGGATGAAATCAGCAAATACCATCAGTTATTTTGGCTTTGCAAATCGTGCTCGATTCTGATGAGAGATATGCGTGTTCGCAGCTCAATTCGGTCCGCCTACGAATCTGGTCAAGAAGTTGTTCTCAGCAAGCATAACGAAATCGTCGAAAGCCTCAAGTTGGAAATCATGAACGAGCTGAAAAACGAACTACGGAACAACTTTACTGCGCTTATCAACTCCAACTCATTAACGCCGAGGTCTTCGAAGCGCACCGATAATGCTAACGTTTCCGTTCGTCGTCGACTTTTCGGCAGACCTGAATCGAAAAAGCCTCCACAAGAGCCTCTCATGTGTGGCTCAGCCGAGTCAGTATCCCCATCACTCGGCAATTTGGCGGCCGTAAATCAAGGTTCTAGCAGAAAGTTTTGGCTGTACCAGTCACGAATTTCCCGCGATGTAACCGTCGAGCAGGTACGAGCTTTAGCAACGCATCGCCTTGGCACCGAGGACGTGGAGGTTTTAAGACTAGTAGCCAACGGAAAGGACGTCAGCTTAATGTCTTTCATCTCCTTCAAAATTGGACTGAGTGCCGATTTGAAGGAAAAAGCTCTCTCTTCATCAACGTGGCCGAAAGGCATCTATTTCCGGGAATTTAAGGATAGCAGATCAGCCGCAAATTTTTGGAAACCTTCCCAAACGCCGACTCTTGCATCATTTGGAAACCGTACGTCTCGAACTGTTCAGTCGGCGTCGGGAGATGGCGCCATGGAGGAGGAATAACTACACCGCGACGCGCAGTAAACAGTACCATGGAGACCTCTTCTCAGTTCGACACAGTCCCGCCTTTTGCTGTCGTCGTTCATCGGAGTCGTTGCGGTCCTGATGTCGCTTCTGACGAAGAGGTTCTCCAAGCTGCGAATTCAGGCAAGTACCCGCAGTTTGTAGAGCGTACTCTTCCTGATATATCTTCCGATTCCAGCCATCTTTCTCCTGCTGATGCTTCCACTAGACCGCCGTTATCAACGCCCGCCAGCCTGCTACATACCTGTCATCTCGCCCATGCTCGTCATCAACACACATCGACCGTCACTTCAACCGGTCTGGGACGCACGTCACAAAGCAGTATGGAAGCCCTGGACCCTCCTAGCTCAGCTGTGCCCACTGCCGGTCTCAACGATGTTCTAATTGCTAGTTCCAGCCGTCAAAGTCGTCCCGGCCCTGGGTCTAGCGATGGGGACAGGGCTCTCCAAGCTGCCATCCATGGCAAGTATCCTTCATCTAATGACGTTGCTCGGGCTGATGCTGCCTCATCTTTCAGATCGCTGCCTGCCGAATCCTCTGCCCCCTCATTGAAAGCCCTTTTGTACTACCAGAACGTAGGTGGTATCAACAGTTTGCTCGCCGAGTACCAGTTGGCATGCAGTGACGCATGCTACGATGTTTACGCCTTCACGGAAACCTGGCTTAATATAAACACATTATCGAAGCAACTGTTCGACGACACGTATTATGTCTACCGGCAAGACCGATCGTCGCTCAATAGCAACAAGAAATCTGGTGGTGGAGTTCTTCTTGCCGTGCGCTCAAAATTCAAATCTCGACTTCTGAAGCCTCCAGAGGACTCAACGGTTGAACATCTTTGGGTGGCGATATCCACTAAAACCGGGACACTGTTTATCTGTGTGGTCTATATTCCCCCCGATCGTGTTAGTGACAGCAGCCTTATCGAAAAGCACGCTCTTTCTTTGGATTGGATCGTGTCACAAATGGGACCCAGCGACAACATCATTATCGTGGGAGATTTTAACCTCAGCACGATTTCATGGCATATCGATACTAATGGCTTCCGCTATCCAGACAATTCCTGTTCGTCATTCAGACCGGCTTCGCTCTCCTTGCTTGATGCTTATTCTACCGCCAGACTTCGGCAAGTTAATGGCATTCCGAACGCGAATAACCGTTTGCTGGATCTATGTTTCATTAGCGAAGAATTGGGTCAAAGATGTTCCGTTCTTCTAGCTCCGACACCGCTTGTCAAAAGCTGCAGAAATCATTCCCCTCTGCTACTGACACTGGAGTTTAATCCTAAGTACAGCTTCCATGACAACATCGAAAACGTTTATTATGACTTCACCCATGCTGATTTCGTGGAAATGAATAACTTTCTCGCCGGCGTGAATTGGAACACGACCCTTGCAAACGGGGATGCGAATTCTGCTGCCTCGACTTTGTGTAACATTTTGCTGTACGCCGTTGATCAATTCGTGCCTAAGAAACTCAACCGTAAGCCTCCCAAACCTGCTTGGTCTAATTCCGACCTCAAACATTTGAAACGAGTTAAAAGGGCTGCTCTTAGGAAACACAGCAAATATCGCACCGATTCTACGAGGACAATTTACGCACGCGCCAACGACGACTACAAACACCTCAATAACAGCTTATACAACTCTCATCAGTCTCAATTGCAGAGCCGTCTCAAAACGAAACCGAAAAGCTTTTGGCGGTTCGTGAATGATCAACGGAAGGAAACCGGCTTACCCTCCACCATGACTGACGGCACTCACGAAGCTGACTCTGTCGCGGATATCGCCAACTTGTTCCGTACGCAGTTCAGCAGTGTCTTCTGCGACGAAATGCTGGATGCCGAGGGCCTCGAAGCGGCTACTAGCAATGTTCCCCGTTTGTCTGTATTTGGATCTGCACTCACTATCCATAGTGATATGGTGATTTTAGCAGGGAAGCAGATGAAAAGCTCAACTGGATGCGGTCCTGATGGTATTCCTTCAATTGTCCTGAAGCGTTGCCTTAACACACTGGCTGTGCCCCTGGCTATGGTCTTCAATTTGTCATTAACTTCCGGTGTGTTTCCTGAATGCTGGAAAGAGTCGTTTGTTTTCCCAATACACAAAAAGGGATGCAAACGATCCGTCACCAACTATCGTGGGATTGCTGCACTAAGTGCTGTATCTAAGCTATTCGAACTAATTGTTCTTCAAAGGCTGGTCCATGACTATTCACATACTATTTCTCCTGAACAACACGGTTTTATGCCCAAGCGCTCGACGGCGACCAACCTCACCGTATTTACATCGTTCGTCATCCGTGAAATGGAACGCGGTCATCAAGTAGACGCCATATACACAGATCTCTCTGCGGCCTTCGATAAAATGAACCATCAGATTGCAATTTCCAAATACGACAAAATGGGGGTTCACGATCAATTGTTGAACTGGCTCCGCTCATACCTGACTGGTAGAACTATGTCTGTGAAGATCTCAGATTATGCCTCGTCCAGCTTCTCAGTAACATCCGGCGTTCCGCAAGGCAGCCACCTTGGTCCATTTCTTTTCCTGTTATATATGAACGACGTGAACTTGGTCCTCAGATGCCTGAAATTATCCTACGCGGACGACCTAAAGCTGTACTACGTCATAAAATGTCCAGAAGACGCCGATTTTCTTCAACAGGAACTACAAGTGTTCGACGACTGGTGCCGGATCAACAGAATGTCCTTAAATGTATCCAAATGCTCGGCTATCTCCTTTGGCCGAAAACGTGCGATGTATCTCCACGAGTACATCCTTCGAGGAACACGCTTGAAACGTGAAACAACAGTCAAGGATCTGGGAGTAATGCTCGACTCCAAACTGTCATTCGAGAATCACATTGCCTATATTGTTTCTAAAGCCTCATCGCAGTTAGGATTCATCTTCCGCTTCGCAAAAAACTTCAAAGACGTTTATTGCCTGAAGGCACTATACTGCTCTTTGGTTCGTCCTTTTTTGGAGTACTGTGCTGTCGTTTGGTCCCCTTTCTACCAAAATGCAGTCCAGAGGATCGAAGCCGTTCAGCGAAGGTTTATACGCTTTGCTTTGCGACATCTTCGTTGGCAAGACCCTCGCAGATTGCCAAGTTATGAAAGTCGGTGTAAGCTCATCAGCCTGGAATTGTTGGAAGGGAGGCGTATGGTGGCCAAAGCGTGTTTCGTTGGTGACCTCCTTCAGGGAAACATCGACTGTTCAACTTTACTTGGTCTCTTGAACATCAACACTCGACGACGAAACCTACGTTTACAATCTTTCTTTATAAACCGGCACTCAAGGACCAACTACGGCAAACACGAACCTGTGCTAAGCATGTGTCGCGTTTTCAACAGCTGTTATAACGTGTTTAATTTTAATGTATCCCGTGATGTTAATAAGCGTTGTTTCCGAAGATGTATGTGTTAGTTATTGTATGTAATTAGTGTTATCTAGTTGTCATTGGGATAAACATTTTTATCTGTTGACGAATAAATAAATAAATAAATAAAAGATACAATCGTTACTGATAACGGCCCTCCTTTTAGTAGTCATGCTTTTCGCGAATACGTGAATTCGTTAAAGATTAAATTATTGAAAAGTCCACCATACTCGCCGGAGAGTAATGGTCTCGCTGAAAGAGCAGTACAAACTGCAAAAAACGGAATACAAAAGCTTTTGATTGATCCAAAGTTTAGCCATATGAAATTGTCTGAGATTGTCGAAATTTTCCTATTCTGTTACCGCAATAGCTACAGTCAAGCAATAGGATGTACACCTGCTAGCAAGTTATTCAACTTTGTGCCTAGAACTGACCTTGAGATTAACTTGAAACCCATGAAGAAAGATGCGAGGAGAGTTCACTTTGATATCGATGTGCCTGATAAAAGAGATAGAAATAGTGTAAAAAAGCAAGAAATGACTGATAGTAGGTACTCAGTAGGTGACTTAGTGTGGTATAAAGCTGAAGTGAGAGCTATGAGAAGTTGGGTCGAAGCAAAAGTTGTTGGGGTGAACAGTAAAAATACATACTATGTATTGTGGTATGATGGTGGTGTTGGATTGGCAGTTGGAAACAAAATAAAAAGGGGAAGGGAAGACCAAGACAACTATATATATCCGAAAGTTGAAACACAAAGCAAAACATGATAAGAAATAAATCTAAAGAATCCAGACAAGAACAAAGAAGAGACCTCGGGAGAATAGTACTCCATCTCCACAGAAGTCACCACAGCAGCGTAGGAGCCAGAGAATTAAGAAAAAGCCGAAAAGATTCGTAGTTTCGTGGATGTAGAGCAAAATTGTAATTTTCTTATTTCAAAGGGGGAGGTGTTAAATAGTTATACCCCTCACCATTCTCACTAGTTAAGTTTGTCTAGAAAAGGGCTAAACTTTTTTTCATCGATTTTTTTCAAATGTGTTTAGTAAAAAAATCACTCCTCCTACAAAAAAGTGTTGTATGCGTGATTATCACAGAATAAGTCAAGTTTTGAGAAAAAAATATTGAAAAAAAATCCAAAATGAGCCCTACACTGAAAAAAATCATTTAAAAAAAAATTCAAAGTCGATTTAAAAAAACAGCATTTTTGATTTCGATGAAATTTTGTCTCAAGGTAGGTAATTAAGTTTCCTACCAACCGTTCATGCATCACAAGATGGGTACTTTTAAGGAAACAAAGTTTTTCCAACAAAAACTTTTTCAGTGTATTTTGTTATCAAAAATTTTCTTTTCAGTGTATTTTGTTATCAGAGATTTTTTTTTCAGTGTATTTTGTTATCAAAAACTAAACCAGTGAAGGTCATAACCATCCCAGAATCCAATGAAACACAATTTGTTAGGAGATTTTGTCCTATTTATTCAATCATTTGGAAGGGTTGTAAAGTTTGATCGCAACATGTATTGGATTTCACTTTTATATATTCATTTATTTATAATGTGTCATATACAGTAGCGCTCAAAAATGATTTGACATTCATTATTTTTGAAAAATAAAAACGGCAACACTGCCAACCGCAACCGATCTGACGTTTGTTTATTTTGTTATGGTTCTCCATTCGTTTGGTATAATCGGTTGCGCATTTCCGTTTGGATTAGAGGGTTTAACCCTGTTTTGGTGTAATTCCACAGCTCAAAAGTCATTTGACAAAGTGCTTATTCGTGGTAAGTTTAAAGTTTAACATAATATTACACTATTATATCACTAAATGAATGTTCAAATAGCGAAAATGGATCAAACCAAACGATCTGAATACCCGCTCGCGCTCAGGCCGGGCGTGCTGAAATGTTCGAAGGACGCTCACAAGCTCAAGTTGCACGGGATTTTTGCATTTTTCGTCAATTAGTGAGCTTCTGGAACAAGAAAAACAAGGAAAGAGGCTACGTCGGAAATTCCCCGAGGCCAGGTCGACCAAAAGTTAGCACTGCGAGGCAAGATCGTTTGATAGCAATGATGTCGAAAGCTGATCCCAGAAGAACTGCTACGGATATCAACAAGGATTTGGCTGAACACCACGGTATAAAAATTCACAATTCAACCGTCAAGCGTCGCTTGACTGATGGTGGATTGCATGGTCGGGTTATTTTTATTTTGTTATTATCTTGCATGTGAGCAAAATTGTAATTGTTCTCCAGTTTGTCCATTTAAAACTGTCAATGAGATAAGTGACAGGTTCGACTAGCGTTCGGTCAAAAATCTTTGGCCCTATTCTATCTCAGGGGATGATGGATTGATGCGATGGATAATTTGCAGTCAAACTTTGTTGAGTGAAGAGATTATCCATTAGTGATGCAAATTTGTGCTTAGATAAGATTTAAAAAAATCGTCACGAAGTAGGTGGGAGGATGCACTGTACTACCTCAATGAAGAAAAATGAAGGAAAAATTTCCATTTGTGCTTAGAAACACTATTTTATATGAACATTTTATTTCCACTATTACTGGAACATTTTCCACTATTATAGGAACATTGCCACTATTACTGGAACAAAGCTAGATATCCAATAAATCCGTAAGTTTGTATTGAACATGAAAATTTATAAGTTGTAGTACCACGCACATCCAACATCTTACAAAACTTTTAATGGTAGGCATCGAATTTTTCGATTTTCATTTTGCATTTGGAAAAGATAATCTGCATCGCCATCTCTACAGTATACATAATGTGGAACTAATAGGACAATGTCAAACGACGCCAAACAACATACTGAGAAACTTTGCCGAAGACGGCATTTCTCTAGCGCCTCATTTATAAAAGATAGACTGCAGCGCCATCTCTGCGGCATGATGTGGAACTAATATGATAATGTCAAAAGACGACGAATGACGTACTGAGAAACTTTGCCCAAGACGGCAAATCTCTAGCGCTTAATTTAGAAAAGATAGACTGCAGCGCCATCTCTGCGGTACGATGTGGAACTAATATGATAATGTCAAAAGACGACGAATGACACTCTGAGAAATTTTGCCGAAGACGAAAACTCTCTATAACTACTCTGGACTGTTTTGCTCACACATTGAATTAACAACCTCTATCCATTTGTAGCAGATTCCCGGTGGCCAATGTAACTGGAACCATGTTTTTCCACCACCAACACATTTTTATGGCCATATACTTTCAATATGAATATTAAATATAATTTTAATTTCCTTGAATTTTTTTACGTCGTTTTTTGAAATAACGCGGTTTTTTTAACGTCGTTTTTTGAAATAACGCGGTTTTTTGACGTCGTTTTTTGAAATAACGCGGTTTTTTTACGTCGTTTTTTGAAATATCGCGGTTTTTTTTACGTCGTTTTTTGAAATAACGCGGTTTTTTTACGCGGTTTTTTTTACGCGGTACCATCACCGTCGTAAAAAAAAATTCAGTGATAGCCACATTGAACCGAATTCAACCAACAATATGGAAACTGTTAGAGACACTCAAAAATTGTGACAGTGGTTTTTTGTTGCAAAAAATAAAGTTAATTTTTAATAAAGCTTGAAAGCCGATTTGGACCGATTTAACAACAGTAAGGATGGTTTTGGGATCACTCAAAAACTTTTTTAAAATTAGGCTAAAAAGTCACTTTGAACCGATTCAAACCAACAGTGACGATGCTGTTGGGACCAATCACAAAGTGTGATGGCGGTCGTACATTAGAATGTCATTTTTATGTTGTTTGAGAGCGGATTTGGACCGATTTATTCCAGCATCAAGGATGTTGTTGGCATCATTCACATAGTGTTCCTTTATTTGGAAAAAAATTGTACCATGCTTCATAGCCAGTTGGAACCGATTTAAACCAATAGTAAAGATGCTGTGGGAGACACTTCAAACAATCGATTCAACCTTGTGTGGTAAATTAAGAATGATGACTATACACCAAAAAGAAGGTTCCTCAAGTTGAGTTGTTCCTCTCGATGACGTTTATGAAAGATTCGGGGCACTGGTCTGGTATTAGTGATAAGTGAAAATAAACAGCAATATCCGTATTGCATAGTTTTTATCCTTTTTTTATGACCGTCGTCATTGGTTATACTCCCACGAAAACAAAGCAAAACTTCCGCGAGAAATAAGGGACAGCGATACAAATGAATGTGGCAAAGAAAGACGGAGGAAACACATTCGTCCAGTTGATAGTATTAAGTACTCAAAGTTAAAAGAATCGTAGAGAATCTTCCTATGGCTAACCCCATAGGAGGCTCAATAAAAAAGGAGTGTTATTCGGCACATAAGGATCAAAGCCAGTAAGGTCCTAATAACGGCATACTGGTCTCGCCATCGATAATGGATACAGCATGTATCAACGGATTGGAGTTGATGCGCAGGGCAGGTAAAGTTCTGTCCAGTTAGAATCCGGAATCACTTATTGTGTTGCAGCGGTACGAAAAGTGACCGCTGCAAGAGTTCTTTTACAGTGGTTTATTTACCTAAGCCCACTTTCTGTGGTATAAATTTCACGGTGTTTCGTGCAGTGAGTCAAAAGTTATTCCAGATGGAAGCCGAGAGGAGAGAAAAAATTCTGCACACCCACGTTGATAATCCAACGTGGTCAGCAATAAAAAATAGCAAAAACGTTGAAAATCGCCAAATCAACCGTGTCTGATGTGCTCAAACGTTTTAGGGAGCGAAAGAGCGTGGATCGAGTGCCTCAAGGTAAGCGTCGTAGTGGAACATATGACCGCAAGCTAAACCAGAAGGTGTTGAGAACCGTCAGACCCTGGACTATCAGATAATGAAATTGCACAAAAAAAAACGCTGCTGCTCGCAGTACCGTTCGAAGAATTCGTTTGCGAGCAGGATATCGTTCTTATCGAGCCACCAAGCAACCAAACAGAACGTTGAAGCAAAGTTTCGTCACCAAAACTCGAGCTCGGAAATTGTACCAGCAGGTTTTGACGAAGAACCAAGGATGCCTGCTCATCGACGATGAAACCTACGTCAAAATGGATTTCGGACAGCTTCCTGGCCAAAAATTCTACATGGCGACGGCACTAGGAGATGTTCCTGCAAATTTTAAGTTTGCTTTTATGGACAAATTTGCCTAAAAAACTGATGATTTGGCAAGGGATATGCAGCTGCGGAGCAAAGACCAAAGCGTTCGTGACGAATAAGACGATGGACTCGAAGCTGTACAAGGAAGAATGCCTCAACAACCGCGTACTACCTTTCATTAAAGCCCATAAAGGTCCCGTGAAGTTTTGGCCAGATTTGGCTAGTTGCCACTACAGCCAGGAAGTCGTCTAGTGGTAATCCGCGATAATAACGTAGATTTCATCGATAAAAACAGAAATCCACCCAACTGCCCGCAGATCCGGCGCATCGAGAGATTTTGGGCCATAATGAAGCGGAAGCTTAAGAAAAGTGGAAAAACGGCTCGGAACGCGACTCAGATGACCAAAATGTGGAACAAATGTGCCAAGGAAGTTGACTCCGGAGGTGTGCAGCGTTTGATGGGAGGAATAAATAAGGAAGTGCGAATTTTTTTTAGAATAGAAAAGAAATGATTTGTATTGATATTTTTTTCTTAAAAGTACAGTTAATTACCTTTGTTTTTGATGCATTAAACTTATTTTTACGTCAATCTGCTAACGAGATACAGATGATTTTATTATTCCGGATTCTAAATGGTCATAGCTTTAGTCGGGCTTTTCTGCTTCCTCAGTATGGAAGGGTGACACCTTCCAAAAATGGCAAGTGGGCTAATGGTGCGACTGTCCCCATCCCGGTAACACTTTGGCAGGCCTCCGGGTCCGTTCGAAGCTTGTCACCAAACTGGTGGGTAGTAGGCTGTTTGTTTAAATGCTTTATTTATAGTTTTACGTATACATCACCATGTAACTAGTAAGTGATTCATTACTTCTATGTTCTACAGATACTCCTAAATTGTACATTTTATATCTAATTAGTATTTCAAGTAATTTATCTTAAAATCTTCTATCACGATTTATTGTGACGAAGTGCAAATTTTCTAAGTTTATATTGTTTAGCTGAGCTGATACATTAATGTTCCCAATGGTTGCCTGCCACAGGTTATTTACTATGGGACATTCTGAAAATTTTGTGGTCCGTTTTCCCCCACGGGGGGCGGTTGGGGTGTCTCCCCTTTTTTGTCGGAATTGCAATTTCTTGTGGTTTAATTTTTCGTGGAACAGAAAAAAAATATGTTTTTGTTGTCGGGGGTGTTTGTTTGGTGGTTTTTTTTTTTGTGTTTGTTTTGCCGGTGGTGGTAGGGCGGGGAGTAGAAGAGGCAAGAGGTAGATGATGGTAGTGGTGGTGGGAGTCGGGGCCGGGGTCTGTGGTGGTGTGTTGTGGTTGGGTTTTTGTGTTGAGTGTTTAGTTTTTAGTTGTGGGGGGTGGGGGGGGGTGGGTTGGTTATATGGGTCATTCCATCCGAAGTGTCCGAGAAAAAGTTTAAACGTGGACACGACCTTCAAGGATTTCAACCAAATTTTGAGGAATGATTCATTTTGCGATTATGTGTAAGAAATTGGCAACACTTCCGCCTAGAAATAATATTTTTTATGATTTTCTAGAATGATAGATTGTTTATAGCCATGCTAGTTTTATTTATTTATTTATTTATTATGTCATCTTCGATGTAAACATCGTACAGACTACTCTAATTTCTAATATTCTTAATACTATTAAGAAGTTGCTGAGATATACATGAAAGAGAAAAAATAGTATTGTATAAAAACTGGAAAACAAGAAGTTCTTTGTTTGAAAACACTGTATCTCCAAAACGGCTCAAAATACCCTAAGATTTTTAGTGTTTTTTTATGTAAAAAATGTGAATAGCACTATAGCAATAGGTCATTTTAAAACTCAAAATATCTACATTGAGCGAAAATTGCAATTTTAATTTAAAAATGAAAAATTGGAATGTTTGGCAACACTGTCGCCCAAAAATATTTTTTTATGAGTTTTTTGAACAATTTCCTTTAAAAAACAAATAA
Source organism: Aedes koreicus (assembly GCA_024533555.2). Taxonomy (NCBI): domain Eukaryota; kingdom Metazoa; phylum Arthropoda; class Insecta; order Diptera; family Culicidae; genus Aedes; species Aedes koreicus. The sequence continues at coordinate 346,345 of JAHHFK020005003.1, forward strand.
TAGATCGTATTCAGCCATAATAGTTACGGAGATATTAGGTGCGCAACTAAGTTCTCGCTGTTTTTTGGTGAAAAAGGAACTCTATTTTGAAAACAAAGGTTACAAACGAATTATTCAAAGTATTGCCCATCACTAGCTACGACTTTTTACCATCTTTCTGGTAGAACGTGAATACCATTTCGATAGAACTGTTCGTCTTTTGATGCTATCCAAGAATCAAGCCATTTTGAGATGTCATCATATGAGTGGAATTGCTGACCAGTGAGACCATGTGCCATCGAACGGAACAAGTAATAATCGGACGGTGCCATATCAGGAGAATATGGCGGGTGGGGTAGGACTTCCCATTTGAGCGTTTCCAAGTAGGTTTTCACGGGTTTCGCAACGTGAGGTCGAGCGTTGTCATGCTGAAGAATCACTTTTTCGTGTCTGTGCTCGTATTGTGGCCGTTTTTCGTGCAGTGCTCGGCTCAATCGCATTAATTGAATTCAATACCGTTCCCCGGTAATGGTTTTTGTTTGTTTTCAACAGCTCATAATAAATAACACCAACTTGGTCCCACCAAATACACAGCATAACCTTCGCAGCGTGAATATTCGGCCTAGGCGACGATGCTGAAGCATGCCCGGGCAGTCCCCATGAATGTTTCCGTTTTGGGTTACTGTAATGAATCCATTTTTCGTCACCCGTCACAATGCGATGTAGAAAACTCTTCCTTTTTTTGCCGCTGGAGCAGTTGTTCACAGACGAAAAAACGACGCTCAACATCTCTTGGCTTCAAATCGTAAGGAACCCAAGTTCCTTGCTTTTGAATCATTCCCAACGCATGCAATTGCTTTGAAACGGCTTGGCGGGAAACTCCTAATCCTGAACCAAGCTCTTCTTGCGTTTGACACTGATCCTCATCGAGCTTTGCCTCCAATTCAGAGTCTTCGAAGTTTTTTGCCCTTCCTTCACGCGGACGATCATCAACACTGAAATCACCGTTTTTGAAGCGACGAAACCAATCACGACACGTTGTTTCACTCAGAGCAGCATCACCGTAAACTTTTTGGAGCTCTCGATGTGCTTCAGCCGCCGTGACGATTATTTGGCACGAAATCAGACATCTTCAAACAACCAAAATATATAACACTAAACCAAAATCACTGTTTTGGCAAAGCGGTTTGTTTACCATATGTCTGAGCTTGGTTTATGACGCTTGATATGTACAACATTCGACCAGCACTTACTACTGGCGCCATCTATTGCTAAACAGCGGGAGCTTAGTTGCGCGCCTAATATAAATAGAACCGAATGAGCATTTTTACAAAAACCTAAAAAAGGGGGAGGCCCCATTAACCGAAGGGAAGTCCGATCGACACAAATATTTGAATTTTTATATATAATCGAAAATGATTTTCGTGGTTGGTAAAGTGTGGGCGTGGTGTGGTGTGGGGGCGGGGGGGGATCTAGGGGGGGGGGGGGCGGGGTTTTGGGTTGTGGTGGGTGTGTTTTGTTGGGGGATGCAGACCCAAACCTCCTTATGATCGTGCTCGAAAAGTGTCGATTATCTTGCCCCGTTGCGCAGCTACTCAATTTCATAAAAAGAATCCAAGTTGCTTGGTTAACTGTGCGATGTATTTGTTCGGCATTGGTAGGATTTTCACCAAACGTGGACGGTTAATCCATAGCACACCATTCACATTACGGTAGACCTTTTCCTTATTGTAAGAGACAGCATCTTTTAAATTGTTGTATACTTCAATACGCCTAGAACTTTTATGACATCACAATTTTTTCACTCCACACTCTGCCAATATTCAAAATCACCCGCTTTGCATAGCTATGGGGCGGCTCTATATCAAACTTCAAAACTGCTAATAATCATCAGTTCACTCGCGACCAACAGGATAAACACTCTTACCTAATTATTTTTGTCCAGGTGGCACTGGACTAGCACTAACAAACAAAATTAAGCTGATAAAGGGTGTCCACGATGAAATTGCCACACTATGAAATTGCTCTAACTTTTTAACCGTTGGGTAGAATTTAATGAAAATTTGGGTGGATTTAGTTCATAGTGCATTATTTACATCCTGCAAGTTTTAAAGGCCTGTAAAAACTCGCGGAAATGGAGTCGAAAGAACAGCTCGTGCGTGATAAAATCTTGCACATTCATCACGAGAACAAGGATCTCTCGCATCGTTCCATCGCTAAAACGTTGGGAATCGCGAATTCCACGGTGTCGCGAGTGATTAAGCGGTTCGAGGAACGGTTGACCACCGATCGGAAGCCCAGAAGTGAAGGAAAAAGTATTCCGTACAACACCAAAAATCACAACCGCGTAGTTGGGGCCTTCAACCGAAATCCGAACGCCTCCGTTCGGGATGTGGCTAAGAAGCTGCACCTAAGCCGAAGTTTTGTCCAGAAGGCCAAAACTAAGGCTGGGCTTCGAACGTTCAAGGTACAAAAGGCCCCTAATCGCGACGAGAAGCAGAACAAGTCCGCCAAAACCCGTGCCAGGAAGTTGTACCTCAACATGCTGACGAAAGTTGAATGCTGCATCATGGACGACGAAACATATGTGAAGGCCGACTTCAAACAGATCCCCGGCAACCTGTTTTTCACGGCCAAGGATAAGTTCAGCGTTGCGGAGCATGTCCGCACTCAGAAGATGTCCAAATTTGCGAAGAAATTCCTGGTTTGGCAAGCCATCTGCACGTGCGGGAAGCGGAGTGCACCTTTCGTGACCCAGGACACGATGAACGGACAGGTGTACATAAAAGAGTGCCTCAGAAGCGGCTGCTTCCTCTCCTGAAGGCCCACAACGTCTCAACAATCTTCTGGCCGGATTTGGCCTCATGCCACTACTCCAAGGACGTGCTGAAGTGGTATGCGGACAATAAGGTCAATTTCGTGCCGAAAATGTTCAACCCGCCCAACACTCCGGAGCTCCGCCCCATCGAGAAGTACTGGGCGATTATGAAGCAGCACCTTCTTAAACGACCTAAGGTAGTGAAGACAGTCGAGGAACTGAAGAAAGTATGGGTTTACATGCAAAAAACGGTTGATTCCCAGGTTGTG
>JAHHFK020005004.1:0-83058 GCA_024533555.2 Aedes koreicus
TAGTGCAGCAAGGGTCCTAGTAAAGATCCTTTGAAAATTTTAAATTGCGATGGAAATCAGCCATGATGGAATTGAAGAATCTTAAGGAATCATTTGAGGTTTTGTGTGACAGATACAGTGGAATAAATGTTTTAAATAAATATTTCTTAAGGGTTTGTTCAGTATCCATGAGCAATAAAGTTCAGTTACGAAACGGCATTTACTTTCTATATAAGTTTATATTCCGTCAGTTCGGACACAAATTTTCAGTGTTCTAAAAATACAACGGAACAGAAAAATTAAGCATGAATCATTCATAATTGGTAACGGAAAACCTCTAATACTAATTCTAACAACTCAAATTATCAGCCTCACAATATTGCCATGCGGTGATAAACTAACTCCGATCAGAACCGTTTCCCACCACATATTGTTGTGATAGTCTATTAACGGTGCACACAATCGATGCATCGATGCAACAATAAACACCATTCATCGTTTGCTCGTCAATTTCCCATCAACGGCAGCCTCAGCACTGCAAACCCATCGCATGCAACGATTTATTTATTGCGATAATTACCAAATTAAATCAATAAAAGTCAAGTGGTTGTGCAACACCGCAGTTGAGCTCTCACGTCGTTTCTCTCGCTCTATGTGTGCAGCAGAAGCAGCCAACAATCGCCACAAAAGGATATCACAATTGCCTGATCCGACCGTTCGAAAGACCGAACGACCGACAATGTGCCAGTGATGGGGCACAATCAGCCAATTAGGTCCAAATATTCCAAGCGCAGAAATTCCTGGAACGATATCTCGCAGGGCTTCTGAGAATTTGATAGACCCCTACGACAATCACAGCAGAAAAGAAGAGGGGAATCGTTTAACAAACCATTTACCGTTTGAATGCAAATTTTATTCAATTATTAATATCAAAGTTCTCAAATACGCAAATAGCTGGAGATGGTGCCGATGACGACGACGATGATGATGATGATACATCACCTACTCCGCCTATTGTTGAAACTGTTCTTCGAGATAAATTGCAGCATATTGTTTGTATCGATTTGATTGTCGCTATATGTATATTTAACTGAATCTCCCCATGTACCCACCTCCCCCCCAAATCCTTGCAGCGACCCTATTTCAGATTTCCCGCATCCTTCGACATGCCACAGCTTCGAATAGCAGCAGCAGCATCAGCACCATCATCGTCATAAGCGCGCGTCAGGAGGGAATTTCGATCTGCCCTCTTCTCGTCCCTAACGATCCCAATCACTCCATTTCCCAGTTGTGCACGATAGGCACGGGTTGTGGCATAGCATTATCGGGGTTCTGTATTATTGCATCGTATTTGTGTTTATTATTATGTAGGAGAATATGAAGTCAGCAGTCAGGGCCCGGCGCACAGCATTCAGAACGGATAGGTTGTTGGCGAGGAGATGGATGATGACATGTTTATGCTTTACATTATCAATCTCCTACCCGAAATCCAATGACCGTCTGCTGAGTGTATGCAGACCGTGCCATATGGCACTGGAGGTTCGAACGGGTGGTGTAAACGTAAGTGTATGTGTGTGTGTGTGTGTATGTAGGCGGACGCGTAGGCATGCATTCCACTAATTGCCCCGCATCGAAGCGGGCAATTATCCACTCATAAAAAAATAATAATCCAACTAACATAGTCTCCGTGTCGATGTCATCGTTGTCACTGTCTAACTAGAGAGCTGGGCCAATTGTCGAACCGATACACCCTATCCTGTTAATTGATTGGTTTTCAAGTATTTACCCTCGCTTCTAAACTACTTTCCCTCGTCCTCGCACCGTCTCTTTCAATTTAGCTATGCACCGAATTGCCACCACCTGATATTGTTAGCAGAAGTTTGCAGCATCATCACCAGGCTGCAGCCTGCAGATGCAAAACAGGATACATTTTAGACTCTCTATGCTCGTTGTCGGTTGTGGCGCTTTTGCATAAACTTGCTACATCTTCTGCCCTGCCACTACCGCTTCAATAATCCATCTTTTCGCAGGAAATGAGAATGTTGGGGCAAGGCAGGATACTTGGATGTTTCAAAACGTGGGCTGAAATGGTCTATTAAAACTCCACGATTCAATGAGGGTAACATTTTTTGACCAGTCACGCATGCGTTTTCAAATTAACTGTGCAGTTGAAGAACTGCTCACTGGAACTCTTATACAGCTTGAGTGCTGCTTAGGGATGTTATATAGAAAATATTAAAAAATTAAGAGAACGATTCTGAACTCTTTCCAATGCTTTTAGCTCTTTTAGCGCGAGAGAGAGAGAGAGAGAGAGAGAGAGAGAGAGAGAGAGTTCTTCTGAAACTTTATATCAACAATTTGAATTTTGTTTCGAGTCCCACAAGCGTATCTTATTCAGAACCATAAAAGAACTTTGTTTACAAATTAAATAATCTTACTCATCACTCCGATTACATCATGCAATTTTAATTTAAAAGAAAAAAAAACTGTTAAAGATTCGAAACGAATCTTACTGGAGATCCCGATAGTGAATGTTTCTTAGAGTTTTCAGGAAGTCATACTCAAGCTCGAGTATTTGATGAGATTCTACTGTAGCCTTCTCCTGTTTTCATTTCTTTTTGGGATTTAGTCCAAAACTTCATTCTGATGAAACCCTGCTGGTGATTTTAATTTTAATACTCAGGTTCAGGTGTGTGCCTTTCGTATTGAAGATCATAATCGAGAAAAGCCAAATTTGAGAATTACATTACGTGATCCGGCGAGTGAATCATTCTAAAACCGCTGAACTAGAACTTGATTTTATTCTAGCGTAACGAGATGTAATTTTAACCTAGCTCTTTCATTCGGTCTGTGTACCAAAAATATAATTAATTCGGCGAAAATCAACAAAATCATGTTGCTATCAGGATTACCGATTTATTTGGATGCAATTGAGACCTTATTAATCAATTTATAGTTGTTCACTAAGTAATTAGTAATTTTAGATTTTCTTAACTTTTTAGACACCAAGGTTTCACTAAACAGATTATTTACACGATCTTCTAATGATCTAAATTTGGCTAAATTGAAGCTCTAAACCGAGTAATGCAGCCAAGATGTACAGAAAATAGTCATACGTAACAAATTGATTGTTTACATAGGTAAAATAACAATGATTTAACAAGATAACTGTAAGCCCAATGTTAGGGACGAATTTGTTCTATGTTCCCAACTATGGCACGTTGTTTGAAAAGTTGTTTTAGGTAAAATTAAAAAAAATTCTCCGTTTCGGTTGTATGTTTTTGAAATAACTCATCTAAACACAAACCAAGGGAACAAAATCAGTGTATTAGGCTGAGTCAAGGGGCACATACCCTATATCAAGATTTTATTTTATACAACACTTTTTTTCATTTCACGATCAAACAACTGCAGATCATGTAAAAACGATACGTATGATTGTAGTATTTTTCTCTTATATAAATACCATCAGGGCACCCGATTTTAAGCAGACTGAATGGGGAGAGTGGGAATGCCAACTCCCCGTTGCTAACAGTTTGTAAATAGAGGGCTGATTTTTCTCCCCAACCATTGGTGCATCCTCTTGTTAGATAGATCGTATTGCGTCAAGTGCTCAAGTAGCTCGTAAGCCGCAGACGAAATAGGCCTATCTGACAAAGGATAAGCTTTGTGTAGTGGAATTTAAAGGAATTTTGTTCATGTTTTCTAGCAATAGTTTGACGAAGTGTTTCAATTTTGTATTTGGCTAAAAGTGATCAAGTACTTTTAATTTAAATTTTCCTAGTTTTCCAATAAAATGATTTGTCAATCAATATTTTCTAATTTTGCGTTCGACGGGAATTTCCAATGTATCTTATTCTTTCATGTAAATTATTCATCATACCTCGAAATCGAGTAGTAACTTATTGTTTACATTTTTGTGATGATGATTATGATGTTGATGTAATACTACCATCTCTAGACGTTTAGACGGGCCCGTAAGCAGAGACACTTACACGAAACCCGCGCATAGAGTGAAGAGAATCTGCTTCCAAAAGCAAGTTCACACTCACAGCACTAGAATCGAGCGCTCGATTGACCGAAAGTGCTTAATAGATGGAGTCGAAGAGCCCGCCCTCGTTGTTAACAATAGGAAGGAGGCAGTCCAATGCTGCCTATCCAAATCGTTTCACCTTGAGTGCCGTGATGGTCCCTCCCTTTCCCCGTTATATGTTATTTAATATTAAGTATATTTTGCCGGCGTCGGTGGTGTTTTTTTTGAGCGTGACTGCTACTTGGCACCCCAGTTTCCTTGGGTTCAATCCCCGGTCGACGTCGGTGGTTTTTCTGAGGCGAAAAAATCTGGTCACGTCTTCCTTCGGAAGGGAAGTATAGCCGTTGGTCCCGGCTCATATTGACGAGTCGTTAGGTAGGGATCCAGCTGGTGGAGTCGTCTTCCTGGCGTCGGTGATTGTCACCATGTGAGGAAGCGGGCCGACGTAAAAAAAGCAAGCAACTCATTGGCGATTTCTATTTCCTATTTTTTTCACAGTTCAAAACCAACGTGGTTCCACGGTATTCATCATGCAGGAAGCGACAAGAAAAACAATTGTACACAGTTACCTGCAAAATCCATCAGCTTCAGCTAGGGAGCTGACAAAACTGCTGGATTGTCCTAAAACTACTGTGATGCGAGTGAGTAAAAAGTACAAGGAAACTTTATAAACTGCCCGCAAAGTTTAAATCAAGCGTCGGAGTGGAACCGTTTATCGAACCTTTGATCGCGGCAAGGTTCCTGGCATGATTTGGCAAAGTATCTCTTCCTGTAGCAAAGAGAAAACCAACGTTTTTGTGACGGATAGAACAATGTAACCGGATATATACAAAAAGGAGCACCTTAACAATCGGACTTTACTCTTCGTTAAGTCCCGTGATGGTCCAGTTACGTTTGGCCAGATCTACCCACCTACTATTGCAGCAAGGAAGTACTTTACAATCGTGCAACGATAATGGGGTCCAGTTCATCCAGAAAGAACTAGATCCACCTGTCCGCAGTTCGATCCAATAGAGAAATATTGGACGATAACTATGGTCACCAGAAACTGAAGATGAAGGGACCAGTCATCAGTGACGTTGACCAGATGGAGAATTGGTGGACTCAGCTAGCCAAAACATATGGCGGAATTTACAAAAACAAATTAAAAAACGCTTCTCTACCCTGAGGAACAAAAATTTTGAAAATAATGTGTCGAATTTAGATTCGAGTTCTGGAAACTCTCTAAAATCTATAAAAAGAACCTCAAAAGCCTATCTATGCGCTTAAGGAAGGTAATAATATTTTGCTCAAAAATGCGGAAGAAGCTCAAAAACTTGCTAAGCAGTTTTACAGCTCCCATAATTTCAGTTTGGGTCTTACAAGTCCTATTGAGGATCAGGTTTCAAAGGAGTATCTAAATATTTTCTCTCAAGAAAATATTTTGATGGTTGTAAGCAATTTGATTTGGATAAACCAGGTCGCACAATAGCTTAGGTGGTACAAGCTCTGAACTGTTGTTGAGAGAGAGACGCACCTTCATCAGTTGCTGTTAGATAGTGATTTGTGAACAATCCCTACCTTTTATATAAAGGCCGTGTTTTTTTTCCCCCCCTTCCAACAGACCAGAGCTGTCCTGGCTACGTCCTTGCAACTGGTGGGGATAAGGGAAGGGAATATTAGTCCGACACTTGCTTAGGAGAGATGCGGAGAATTTTTCACGACCCCTCATAAGTGTCACGGAAAAAGTAAATGATGGAGTAAAAATTATAAATTTTTTTTTTCCAAATATGAAAGCAACGGGTGATGATGGAATTCCTCATAAAAAAAACTAGCTGAAACTTCTAGCTACCGACCAATCAATTTGCTTTCTTCAATAAGTAAGCTTTTTGAAAAAATAATTTTGTATAGAATAATGCTTCACATCAATGAAAACTCAATTATTGCTGTTGAACAGTTTGGTTTTAACCATGGACATTTAACTACGCATCAAATTTTGAGAATTACAAATTTCATTCGTTCTAACAAAGTTGACAACTGCTCCACTGGAGTTGCTCTTCTAGACAAAGACAAGGCATTCGACAGTGTTTGGCATGAAGGTTTGATTGCGAAACGAAAAAGTTCAATTTTCCGCTATATTTCATGAAATTAGTTCAAAACTACTTAACTGATAGCACTTTGCAATCAGAATTCTAAATCTGATCAATTGCCAGTTAGTGCTGGTGTTCCTCAGGGTACCATTCTTGGGCCAATATTATATAACATTTTGGCATCAGATCTCCCTGATTTACCTCACGGCTGTCAAAAAATCTTGTTTTGCTGATAACACAGGCATATCCGCTAAAGGAGAAGTCTTCGTGTTATATCCACGATGCTACAAAAAAGTTTGGACATTATTACTGATTATTTTCAAAAATTGAAGATTTTTTTAAAATAATTCCAAAACGCAACTTATTATATTCTCACACAAGCCTAGAGCTGTATTTTTGAAACCAAGTAATAGTCATATAGTCACTACGAACGGAGGTCCAATTTCTTGGTAAAATATCTTGGACTGATACTTGGTGGGAAATTAACTTTTAAAGATCACATTGAGATGCCCGCAATGTAATAAATATATAAAATGTTTACATCTTCTAATAAATCATATTGTATACCCATACTACCTGTAAATCATATCATATTATTTTTCCATTCTCATTTAATTCATAATTTCAGCACGCTTTGGAATCTTCTTTGCATTCCGAGAACCATGTATCTCAACAACCTGGAGCAACATGACAAGCATCAAAGGCTCAATTTGTTTTTCAGCATTCCAGTATAACATTTACTTAAAATTGCACTTCGCTTATAAGCAGTATAGGATAGCCATTGATATTTGGAGTGATCTATTCTGGCTAAGCTTTTCCTGGACTAGTAGAATATTAATACATATCTAATATTTATTTTCAGTAACAAACCAGTGGGTGTCAAACATATGTTGTACATACGCATATTATGTTCTCTTACTGATTTTGTGAAAACAATTACTAATCCTACTAGATCCTAATCCTACTACAGAAGCAGCAACAGCTGAAGTCTTTCGATGAGTGAAGTGATGAGTTAATTTCCGGATATATATTCTATTATCGTTTATTGTCTTGCTCATATTATTTTTAATGGTATTATTTTATTACGTCATTTAATTATGTTATGTTATGATATGAAATAATATGAGATTATTGTATTTAAATTCATTTATTTAAGTTCACTACAGATCCACTACAAATTATTATTTCAATGGACGGACACGTATCGTAATTTTAGGTTAACTATTTCTTATATGCTATATAATTTCAGATTATCCATGGAATTCCAAGTTGTCAAATAATTCTCAAATCTTTTTTTCTCGTAGCTACATTGTCTAAACTTCCAGGTTCACAATACGTCAGTCTTCTTTCAATTGCAGCACGACAATAATCTGTAGATTTGTAATTTGAAATGGAATTATATCATTCACTATATTATATATCATTACTATATTCATTTACTATATACTACTTTATGACTATGAATATTTATTGGGAAGGGAGGGAGCATCAGGGTTTATTCTAATAAACAGAAAATCCAAACTTTGTTTGAAGAACAAACTTCTAAAATTCAAAAAAATGTTTAGACCGGCCAGCAAGAGCACTTTAAAGGATTCAGAACAAGGTTCTGAAAATGATTTCAAAGCTGCCAACCTGGTACAGTATTCTATAGCATTACATAGCATTTCGAATGTTGATATACTAGAAAAAAATGTCCAACAAAATAATTAATAATTTTAGACAAAAATCATTGCAATCTTGAATGGAAATGATCAGTTCTCTCTAATACACTGATAGGCAAAATAAAGTGCCCACCTCATCGTTTTTTCAATTTCTCTCATTTACCTGGTTCAAATTAAAGTAATCACACTGTATTTTTTTTATCATCCTATTTTTTATATTCTTTTTAAGTTTCACTTATGGAATACTGAAAAAAAGGAGTTTTACTTAAAGAAAAAAAAAACAATTTGTGTTGAAAAAAAAAACAGTGACAAAATAAAGTGCCCACTTCATTTAGGCTACAGAAAACATAAATTAAAGTAAAATAAAAGCATTTCAATAATTTATGTGTCCTCCTTTGGCCTTCAGGACCTCCTGCAGGCGCTTCGACATGCTCTCGACCAGGTTCTTTAGGTGCTGTGGATCTAGCTCTTCCCAGGCGCGCTCCAGGGCTTCAAAATAGTTATTTTTATTGGTAACACCAGTTTTGTCAACCCTGGCATCGAGAATCGCCCACAAATTCTCGATGGGATTGAGGTCCGGGCTTTGTGGAGGCCATTCCAGCGGTTTGATCCGACAAGACCGGAAGAAAGACTTGGTCTTCTTGGCAGTATGCTTCGGGTCGTTGTCCTGCTGGAATACGAACTTCTCTTCAAGGCCCGTCTGGATCAGCGAAACCTCCAGATTTTCTCGCAGGATGTTGATGTAAGAATCTGCCGTCATTATCCCGTCGATTTTCACAATGCTTCCCACTCCACCCCACGAAAAACACCCCCAGACCATCACATTTCCTCCTCCATGCTTCATCGTGCCTTGGATGTGGCGCTCCTGAAGCTCCTCTCCCGATCTGCACCAAACACGAACCCGCCGCTTTCGGTTAAACAGCTCGAGTTTTGATTCGTCCGTCCAGAGAACCGTTTTCCAGAACTCTAGGGGCTTATCAGCATGCTCCTTAGCAAACTTAAGCCGTTTGGCTTTGTTTGCCTTGCTGCTAAATGGGCGCTTCCGGGCAAGTTTGCTATTCAACCCCTGTGCTACGAGACGGCGACGAACAGTTCGACCGGAAACTGATAACTGAAGGGTTTCCTGGATCTCGCGGACAGTTACCTTCGGGTTCTTCTTGACTTCGCGCATGATCTTGGTGTCCGTTCTCGCATCCGTTTTCCACTTCCTGCCTCTGCCAGGGCGATCCACCACTGATCCAAACGTTTTTAGCTTCAGAAGAATTTTGCCAACCGCTGCCTTACTGATACTGTACTTCTTAGCGACAGCCCGGTGCGATTCACCGTTTTGCACATCACGAACGACCAATTTTCGGATACACAAGGGAATTGCTTTCGAAAGCACTGCGTTCTCCATTTTTTTCAATTGAATCAAATGCGATCACGTATACAAATGCACCAGGTTGAGCCGTTTGCTTCAAAACATGTCAAAATATCAAAACATAAACAATCGAGGGGTCTTCCAATGGAAACTTATCGAAAACATATCGATTTTTGAAGTGGGCTCTTTATTTTGTCACTGTTTTTTTTTCAACACAAATTGATTTTTTTTTCTTTCAGTAAAACTCCTTTTTTTTCAGTATTCCATAAGTGAAACTTAAAAAGAAAATAAAAATTAAAATAAGAAAAAAAAACTGCACTGTGTTTACTTTAATTTGAAGCAAGTAAATGAGAGAAATTGAAAAAACGAAGAGGTGGGCACTTTATTTTGCCTATCAGTGTATAGAGTTCGTTCCAAAAAAAAAAAACGCGTAGCAAAAACGACAAAACGGAACAAGGAGATTGACATTCCTGCAAGAAAGTACTTACACAAATGTAAACAATACGCAAAACTTGCTTGCCACTGAGTGTGGAGAAATGTGGAGAAACGTCATCTGGAAAACTTCCCGATCCAAATCCCGTGATGCTTTTCTTGAACTGTAAACCAGCCTTTAGGTAATGCAATGTGTTGTCATAAATATGTTTTTAACCAATTTGGGTGTAACTCGTCGCTCGCATGCACTTGCATGGCTTCATCTATTTCATCCCTTAGCTTCATCAAGGGTTCTTCCTTAGCTCAGTCGGTAAAGGCGCAGCTACAAAGCAACACCATGCTGGAGGTGGCTGGATTCGATTCCCGGTCTGGTCTAGGAATTTTTCGTTAAGTAAAATTTCTCGACTCCCTGGGCATAGCGTATGATTGTACTTGCCACACAATCATACTAATGCAAAAATGGTACTTGGCATCGAAAGCTCTCAATTAATAACTGTGGAAGTGCATTTAGAACACTAAGTTGAGAGCAAGCAATAAGCTAATTGTGAAAGCAAAAAGCTTGAAATGCTAATGAAGAAGAAGAATATATTTCATAACATGCTTTGTGGATCAACATGGGCAAAATCGTGTTTTACGTATCATGCAGTTTTCTAATGGTATGATTGCAAAAATAGCAATTTCTGGGTAACGCATATTTTGCCAAGTTTTGGGTGTAGAAACACCAATTTCACCTAATCCTTCAACCATTATTTTAGGTGGATTAGAATAGATTGTTTTCGAGAATAAGCTCGTTTGTAGAAATGATAGATTGATTAATAGTTTGTAGAAAGAAATTGTTCGAATTGAACGTTTTTGTCCAACCACTATGTGAGTCGCCCCAATAGCATCCTTACTGTTGGTTTAAATGTATACTCATATCGGTACTGATACCAAAATTAAACGTACAGAAAAACCTTTTTCTAACAACTGCTTTCCTGAGATACTCGTGGGGGTGAACACCAGGAGATGTACTTTGAGAACTATGCACTACTCCCAAGTGATATTCTGTGCAACTTCAGCTGACTTCGATCAATGCCGGAGTAGTAAACAATCGGTTCTCAAGTGCTACTAAAAATCAACTTCCCAATGAAAGTTAATTATCATTTTTGCTACGACTGGCGTTATGGCCTGTGGTGCCTATACAGCAGACAACTGGTAAAAAAAAGCTTTGCTCCATCAACGCTAGAGACACTCTGGCTACTTGTAGTATAATAAGAACAATGCAGCTTCGATTGTCTTTATCAGCTATTGGAACGTTCTGATCAAGATAGTACTTTGAAATCATTAATTTGTTCCTCTTAGTAAATTCTATTATAAAATGTTAGTTGTTACAATAGAAAATTAATACTGTAAGTTATAATTTCTTATTTATAAACTACAGCTAAAATTATTGCGGTCGAAAGCACTTGAAGTGCTCCAGAATATTTCCCGATCTGGTCGATCAGTGAAATTCGTTTCTAAAGTTGAATTTAACTATTTATTGATTACTGCAGAACGAGTTTGATGCTGGGCTGCAAAATGGTGAGTCGACTATTGGTTAGGAGCGTGCGTCCCCGAAATATAGCTCTGGTCTTCACAAGTTCCTACCTCATGCTACCACGGGTCAAGAGATGACAAAGACCGCCAGCTAAGGGTTGCGTACTTAGCTGGTAGTGCAGCCTGGGCACTGTTGTCCTTCTGACTTCAGCTAGATTAAGGAGGTGCGTGCCGAGCGTCTGTCCACGAAGGAGTCTGTCCTGGCATCCAGAGGCTGACTAAGAAACGCTGTATCGCGTCAGCTATACCTTAGGTGGCAGCCTCATCAACGTGATGTAGGCAGCGCGACCCCGGTAAGGCAGCATGCTGAATCTTATCCTACCACGAAAAATGGAAGTATTCTTTGTACGGCTTGGATTATTTTTTTCCCTCGTGGCTATGGTAATGCAAGTCCGTCTACAATTGCAGCAGGACCACAATCTGCAGACATGCAGACATAACAAATGTAATCGTTATTATCATTTTATATCACAACATCCTTCCCAATATTTTTTATGCCATTTTCAGCTTCGCATTTGTGCATCGTTGTAAGTCTTAGCCCACCTAACTCACGTTATTTATATGAAAAGATAGGATAGTTTTATCGTTTTTTTTTTAAAAAAAAAGGATCATGTGCGACAAATTTTCCAAAAATATTAAAAAATTTCCCTCATCCAAAAATAAAAAATTCAATAACTAACATTATTTATGATCCTACATTTTCTTCTTGACAGACATAAAGAATTATTTATGGGCCCATTAGGAAACAAGAGGTAATTAAAATTTCCCTTTTTTTTCTTTTCTTAAATTTTGGATTTATTAAGTCACCGTTTTTGGGCAATAATCATACTCATGGTTGTAAGGATCACCAGTTCTTACTTATTTACTTGCGCAATTTCTCCTTTTTGAGCTCTCTCTCCTTGTCGTTTTTGAAGACCTTCCCTGTTTTCCGGAGCTTGCCTTTCATAATCACCCAGGATTTTTCTATTGGGCAAAGTTCTGACGAGTTTGGCTGATTTAAGGAGTGTATCGAATATAAGCTATCCACATACATTTGCGTTGTACGCATGTATTTGTGATGGTTTTTTATGCTCTGAACACTGCATGCTGTGCGTCTGTCAGCTTTCTTTTGTTTACTTGTTTGTGCGGTTCAAATTCTGCGTTTTCAAAATGTCGCGTATTGAAAAGGAAGTGAAAATTAAGGTTCTGGACACATGGCTGAGTGAGAAGGGTATTACTATGCGAAAATTGGCGAAGCGGTTTGGAATTCATCATGCGAGTGTTAAAACCATCATTAATAAGTTTGGGGAACACTATTCTTTGGATGAGCTACTAGGAAGAGGCAGAAAACCCGGTTCTTCCAACCCGAAACTGGAGCAGAAAGTGGTATCTCTAATCATGAAGAACAAATCAATGTCAATACGTGATTTGGCCAAAAAATCAGGAACGAGTGTCGGAATAATCCAGCGTATCAAGAGGCGAAACCACCTGAAGATCCACAAGAAGCAGAAAATCTCGAAACAAAGTGCAGAACAGAAGAAGCGAGCAGCAACAAGGGCCCGGAAATTGTATTCGCGTCTTTTGCAGCGTCCGGATGCATGCGTTTTGATGGACGATGAGACCTATGTAAAGGAGGACTCAAAAACCCTTCCAGGTCCACAATAATTTACTGTCGTCGTTGGGGAGGATGTGAGCGATGCGGACAGGTCGATTCAAGTGGAGAAATTCGGTCGAAAGGTACTGGTATGGCAAGCAATATGTTCCTGTGGTTTGAAGTCAACCATTTTTTACACTACCGGAACTATAAATGCGGAAATCTATCGATCTGAGTGTCTCCAGAAGAGATTGTGGCCTTTATATAAGAAGCATAGTACACCTCCACTGGATTTAGCGTCAGCTCACTATGCCAAAACCACTCTCAATTGGCTTGCGGAAAAGGGTATAGATTTCGTTGAGAAAAATATCAATCCACCAAATTGCCCTCAGCTTTGACCCATCGAACGTTACTGGGCAATCGTGAAGAGGGTCTGGGGGGAGCTGGGAACATGCAGGAGTTCAAAAAAAATTGGGCTCAAGCGTCCAAAAAATGCGATGCAACACTTGTCCGGAACTTGATGAAGAGCATTCGATCCAAAGTTCGAAAATTCGTGAAGGAATAACTTAAATTTCATCCGGTCTTCATTATGTTCAAGTTTAACCACCTCGTACAACAAAGGATCATTTTTTTGTATGAATAAAATATCGGTTTTCAACATTATTTGAAAGAAAGTTTGTGGATAGCTTATTTTCGATACACTCCTTATCTCCTTCGGCACAAAAACAACATCGTTGGTTTCGTACCCCTTTTTACCGGGTTTGGGGGAAAAAAAAAAGGCAAGCGGGCAAAAAAGGGGGGCCCTGTGGGGGGGGGGGGGGGGGGGAGGGGGCTGGTGGGGGGGTTTTTTTTTTTGGGGCGGGGGGGGGGGGAAAAAAACGGGGGATCTGCTTGGCGTGTGATTTAATGTACGTCTCGTCGTCCATTACGATGCATTTCAGCTGGACCAACCACTTGCGGTACAGCTTCCTGGCGCGGGATTTGGTCATCGTATTTTGTTTATCGGTTCGGTTGGGCGCCTTCCATACCTTGAAGACATGAAGTCCAGCCCGCTTCATTCGCACGGAAGAATTGAATTTCTGAACCGTATGGTTCGGATTGCGCTTGAAGTAATCCCTCACCTTCCTTCCGTTCACGACGACGGTCGTCTTCGCTTTTCTTCCACTGCCAGCTTGCCGCTGGGTCGTCTAGGTCTCCTTGAACGATATTCCACCCTGGAAACGGTCGAATTGTCGATTTCCAACTGTTTCGCGATCCACCTGTGTGACTGGCCTGGATTTTCCACGACCGCGCCCATATTGTTTTGTCGAAACACATTACACTCTAAACATTAAACTCAGAGCTCTAAACTCTAAATACTTGAAATGCACCTAGGGTTTACGCGATTTCCACATAGACAACCCGACCAAAAGGAAATAACAAAATTATTTCAAGTTTTGTTATTCAGTTACGCTGTTTTTATAACAGAGGTTGTTAGAATATAGATAGTGGAGGAAGCTAAAATAACAGAAATTGTAACAAAAAATCCTCAAAAAGTAACAAAATTAATGCAAACATTGGTATAGATATAACATGAACAAAACAAACTTTGTTACAGTTTTGTTACGATGTAGCCAAATCACATCAGCTAGTGTTAGCATTAATTTATTTCTTCACGCAGATTGTGCCTCCCGGGGCTTTAAATCTGTATTTGTTATAAGTATGTTTTGCATTTATCCAGATGAAAACGGTTTAACAAATTTATATCATAATCAGTTATTCGTAACAAGGTTTGTTATTACTTTGTTGTTTTTATGTTATGCCCTTCTGGTCGGGTAACCAGTGATCTCATCCTTGCATCCACGTTGATGAATCCCTACCAGCAAAAATGACTTCGTTTTATAACTTTTTATGGCCTAGTAAATTTTCTCCGAGTAGGCAGTGTGATTGCTTAGTTAGTCATCAGAAACTCACAATCTTCATTTAAAATCCCAAGCGTCAAGGGCCGGCATAAAGTCCCAAAGGGCAAAGAAGAACAAGAAGCTCTAGATTAAATTTTCACGAAGCTCGATCTCACACAAACATCGTCAGTAAGTATGAATTTATGACTATGCAAGGATACGACGTTCTTTTCCGCCAGCTAAAGTCGAAATCACGCACTGAAACGTGTTCAAATCATTCATCAAGCTGAAGTTTATCCAATTTGCCTCTCTCGGCCCATGTTTCAGCCCAGGCCAGGTAGGAAAAAAAGACCGGAAAACTGTTGCTGAGAAATTTCATCGAGGTCGGTTGGTGCGCTAAGATGCGACTCGCTCGCCATGGTTACTGAAATTGGTATACGAAACCCCCGACCAATCAAAGCATCGTTTGCACGGAGAGGAAGGCCATACAATCATTCAAAGAAAAGCAAATTTGCCATTCCTTTATCCTGTGCTTGTGTGTTCTGCTGGTGGCTGGCACATCTCACCGGAGAAAGACCATGAAGAAAAAAGCTATGCTACTGTTGTAGCAATCAATGGAGTGGAAGAGGAAACAAAAGTGTAGTAGGCTGTGAAAGGAATAAATGAATATCCAAGTGTGAATCAATGGCATAAACGGTGAACGGAAATCGTAGCAAAGGTAGCCGCTGGGACCAAGTGGAATCAGGGAACGTGATTTTCCCATCTTGCCACGGTCCGACACTTTGTTTCGTTTGACCAGATGGTGGAAAAATGAAGTGACAAGTTTTATAACGGCCATTAAAGATTAACGGTGGGTTGCTGGTTGAAATTCTGCACCCAAATCGCCGATGCGCAGATTTTGACGAGCAGAGCAAGAAGGAATCTTCAAACAATTCCAGCCATAAAAATCAAGTTTGCAATTCGCAATTGAATTGCAAATGATTTCTCCGCATAAATTGTTAAATGGTGATGAAGTTGAATAGGAAGCACTTCGAGGAAAAACGATAAAAAGCAGATCCATGCGGCATCGGGAGTGTGTCAGCTCTTTTATTTTCCAAGTTGGTTGTTCCCGGGGGGAAGTGAATCGGGATCGTAATCGAAATGCCACACGCTTTCACCTCCCACGTTCCCTCAAACTATTTGGTCCAAACCAGATGCGCAAATGATTGCCACGGGGCTGAAATTTGCATTTAAAATCTAAATTTAGTTCTGCCACGGGGCGGACTTGGCCTTCACCAGCTTGAAGTTTGCTCCTTCCGAGTAACAGCTGACGAAAGCTGTGAGCAGCGAAAATAGGACCCGCACGATGACAGATTTCCAAGAGAAAGCTATTCGAATTCCAATCCATTTTGGGAGGAGATGAACGCTTCTGGTAGATACTTACCACTTGCAGCAGCAGCAGCAGCAGCAGCAGCAGCAGTACTAGTAGTTATCAGACGTTGCCCGAGGAGAAACATAATCTCAAATTGAACTACGGTGTCATGTGTCAGGCATACTGCCTTTCTTCGGGGAGAAGAATGAGAATGATTCATAGTGGGTCGTAAATTTGCTTTCGCTTCTCGACGGAAGGGTTGATGGTTCGGTTTGCATGAATTCAACAACGGACGACTACAGCGAGTTGGTGACCGACATGGCAAAAATGGCGCACAGTCAAGGATAATGTTTTGCAGGCATCGTGTTCGCTCGAGGATGGAATTTTTCTATGTACTTAGCAAAAGGGATTGCTTACAATTCAGAAGCTGGAGAGGGTATTGGATGGGGTAGGATGTCTTACTAAGACGTTTTATTTTTCTTCTTCTTATTCGGTGTGATAGACAAGATGAATGGAATTGTTGGGTGCAACTATGTATGATTTTTTGAAAACTTAATCTTAACCATTTATGAATGTTTTGATGAAATTACCAACATGGATAAACTTTTTTTGCATACTGTATATGTGATTAAAAGCAATTATCAATCTTTTCAGGTGATCTAAAAGCAATAAACATAATTGCTGGAATTATGGGAAACAGCTCCACCCAGAGCGAATTGCCTCTCTTCCCTCTTATCAAATCTTCATTTTTAACAGGAAAGTCTCAGCTCACTTGAGGCTATTCGTTCAATGAGGCCGCTCAAGCACTCATTGTTTTTCGTTAGTGAAATACGATCTATTTTGAGTGCTTTATCAAGCAATTCTTACGCTCACCTTGTTTTGGGTCCCTTCTCATTGCTTGTGTCTGGTAATGAGAAAGCGGACTCGCTTGCCAAGATGGGCGCTATGGAAGGCGATACTTATGAACAAACAAAAATGGGATACAGGGGATTTTGCAGATGGTTGCATTCCATTTATTTATTTTATTTATTTGTCAACATCTTCAGCTAAGCTGTACAGACTGATTAAATAACCTACCCTATCTAACGAGAGTCTTAAACTTATTTCTCGTCATATTATAATCAAAATGATGGCTTACTTCATTAATTCCTCGGAGGCATCTTTACAGTGGATGATTTTCACCGAAGACTGTTCGGGTCCTCGGAATCCACAGAAGCTGTCGTTGTCGGGAACTGCGAGCAGGAACATAAAAGTTTATTTGTTGCAGAAGATGTGTGCAGTCCAAGCGGTTGCTCAATACATCGAATGCAAACAATCTCTGCAAGTAAATCCTCCGCTGGTGAAGAGGCTCTAGCGTTATGAGTTGACATCGGTGTTCATATGGAGGTAGTCGGAGAGGGTCGTTCCACCGGAGGTTGCGCAGGGCAAATCTGATGAAGCAACGTTGAACTCTTTCTAGCCGGTCAGCGTGTACAGCATGATAGGGAGCCCATACTTGAACTCCATATTCAAGGATACTGCGCACCAAAGAACAGTACAGGACTTTCGGTGCGTGAATATCGCGGAAAACGAATAAAACCAAGGACGGCAAAAGCTTTAGCGGAAGTTATGGAAATATGGTCGTTGAAATTCAGCTTACTATCCATCGTTACTCCTAAGTCTTTAATCGAATTGACTCGT
The DNA here is from genome assembly GCA_024533555.2 of Aedes koreicus. NCBI lineage: Eukaryota > Metazoa > Arthropoda > Insecta > Diptera > Culicidae > Aedes > Aedes koreicus. The sequence continues at coordinate 17,594 of JAHHFK020005004.1, forward strand.
TCAAGTTCTTCTGAATGTAGCAAATAGTGAAAAGTTATAAATATGCGAACGGCTTCGGTTGAAGCTTATGATCTTGCATTTCATAGCATTCATCTCCATTCCATTGAACAGACACCAGTTTGATACAGTATCAAGGTCTTGCTGTAGAGCAGCGCAATCAACCATACTCCTAATGGTTCTGAAAACTGTCTGAGTCGGCGTGATTGTAAGCGCTGGCATAAATCGTTATCGAAGAGAATAAAAATTAACGGACTCAATTGGCTGCCTTGCGGTACACCGGACGGTATCTCGTAGCTGCCGGAATATACAGATCCAAGCTTGATGTAGGCAAATCTACTGTAGAGATACGAGCGTAACCAGATTATCAGCCATCCAGGAAATCCTAATCGTTCCAGTTTTTTCAGCGTTAACTCATGCGGTACCTTGTCGAAGGCTTTAGAAAAATCGATGTATATACTGTCAACCTGGCATCGGTCTTCAAGACTACTGTTGAGAGTGCTGACGTATGACATAAGGTTAGTGATGGTGGATCGATTTTTTACAAAACCGTGCTGAAATTCGGAAATGACAGACTGAGAGCAACAGCGCGCTGCTAACGGGTTCTGCAAGTGCATTGGTACATCGTTTGACACAGGGGCAGCTTGTCCGGGCTAGGCCCATTCGACGAGTCTATAGAGCTCAGAGCGTGTTCTACGCCTGCTGCTGATAATGTAGGCCTTGAGAAATTAATCGTGTAAGATGGCAAGCTTTCCATCAGATTCTGGGAAACCGGTGGGGAACCCGAAGTATAAACGCTTTGGAAAAAATCAGCAAATAACTTTGCAGACTCAGTAGTGTCATGAGAAGTGGCACCACCAAACGAGATTTCTGCGCGTATTGAATTGGACGCTCCCCGGTTTTTAATGAAGTTCCAGAAAGATGACGGATTGGCCTTCACCTCATCCTGAATTCGAAATACATACTCACGGAACGAAGAAGCTACATCAGCGTTCGAAAAAATCGACGACGAGCTTTCCGAAGAATATTCCGGCGATGTCTTAAGTCAGCATTCCACCATACTTGTCTGTAAGACCGGCAAATAAGAGCTCTGCGTACGGGAGTGTGTCGGCTTGTAGAATCGAAATCTCAGTGTAAAAAACAGATACCGCTAAATTAACGTTTTTGAGCTCAAATCATCACACTCAGCACTGTAATCGTAGCGGTTAAAATCGTAGTCCTTTTCATTGGCTATCGATGGCTGGGGATCCTCAATTCGACGTATGACAACCGTAGGAAGAATGGATTATGATGGCGATCAGGTTTTAAAATGGTTGAGGAGGCTTCGATCACATCCACGCTGCTGCCATTATTCACGGTATCAAATATATCGTGGTTCAGAGGGTTGCACATTGGCCGGGATTTTATCCAGGTAATGTGTCATCTAATGTCCAAGTATTACTTGTTAGGCTCTCATTTCTATCGAATAGGGCTGTCAGATACCAATCAATGCGGCTGTGGAGCAGGTTAACAGGACATCAACCACGTTGTTTGGTATTGCCACGATAACGAAATTGCCAGATCTGATCTTTGCGCATCCCTCCGGGCCCGAGGGAAACCAGAGAAGGAAGATATTAGAGATGTACTTGGCAAGTTGGACTTGGACTTTATGGGGCTAATTTATAAGTTTTTAAAACAAATAGAAGTGTTCGTTTGATCCCCTCCTAGCTGTCGTTTTAACATGTCCACCTCGTTACCTTCCCCGTTATTCCGCTTTATTGTATCATTACAGGGTGACGCAATGTCCATTCTGCGCCGGACCCGCAGCAACAATACCGCATTGCCAATATGCTGTAGATAGTCAACGTTAATACCCTTACTACCCCATTCCTACCCTTACTATTGTAAGCCCTAATCTCGACCCAGCCACGAGTTCTTGGGCTTCCCTAAGCTAACACTGAAAATTAAATTTCGTTCATATTATGATATCGAAGGTAGGACTAACAAATATATTCGTTGTTTTCTGCAATGAAACTGATTTGTACTTTATATGAAGCTACCTTCGTAATTAATGCCTCACGCGCAACTGTCAAAAGCACGATGCATTTGTTGACACAGAAAGAACATTCGTTCATAATACGAAAACAATGCAAAGAGCAACGAATATTTTGTTACCAATAAAAAAGAAACGTCTCTCTGGTGGTTGCACGAATGACTGACAGATCTACTTTATCGACTCAAAGTGCAATTGAAAAAACTAAAGGGTGAGTTATGCCAGTGACATAACTGCAAAGATGGCGCAGGCCTCCTTGTTGATGTTAAGAAATTTATCGATCGAATTAATAAATTTCTACTATATTTTATTCAGTCTAAAGTGCCATGAAACCCTATGCTATTAGTATGTGTGGCTTTACTATTGGTTCTCCACGAAAATTAAAGAAGTGAACTCTTTATAACGCTTGAAATGGCCCTAAAAAGGGCCGTTTGGTATTCCGTTATTCGCTGTTCTTAGAGTAGTCCGAGTAGTACCGATAATTGTCGAGTACCAAGTGATGCTTTGGTAGACGGTCGAATGGGTGGGCGTTGATATTGGTTGCGTTCCGTGGATGAAAAGCATCTCATATTAGTATTAAAGTGTTTTATGAGCATTGACGTTTTAGTTCGAACTGATGGCCAATTGGGCAGAACAGATCTTTTTATAACTTCGCAGAAAACGGGAAAGTTATATAAGTAAGAAGCGACAAACAAACCCCTCGGTATTGTTTTTCACTATACTGATCTCACGCACACATCTCCATTCTAGTATGTTCTGGTTGCGTGTAGGAATCGCACGAAGCAGAACCCTCTATGAGTGCATTTCTCCTGTATTTGTTTTTTCTTTTTTCGGGGGGGGTTGTAGAAAAATGGGGAAAGCACACTGGGTTTTGCGTAAAGGGTGTACGGAATCAAATTGCGACACACACAAATATTCGGCAATATTCACCCGTTCAACCAATCATCTTTAAACTTTCAGGGAGTAAAATAAAACATGTTATGAATATTTTCCCATGTGTGTTTTATTCAATTCCAATTCCATATCCAAATGCACGAACCTTCTTCTTTACACTACTCATAAGGCCCTGTACAACATTTGGACCAACTTTTTTTTTGCGTGGCAATCCATTTTTTCTTCATATCTTCCTCAAATTTCACTACCTTAGGATGCTTCCAAAGTGCCTGCTTCATGATGGCCCAGTACTTTTCAATTGGTCGCAGTTCCGGTGCGTTCGGGGGGTTGAGATGCTTCGGCACGAAATTGACCTCTTTAGCCTTGTACCACTCCAAAACCTCTTTTGAATAATGACACGAGGCTAAATCTGGTCAGAAAATCGCAGTACCATCGTGTGACCTCAGAAGAGGAAGTAGATGCTTTTGGAGGCATTCCTTTAGGTACACCTACCCATTGACCGTTCCAGTTGTCACGAATGGGGTGCTCCGCTTTTCACACGAGCAAATTGCTTGCCAAATCATATATTTTTTGGCAAACTTTGACATCTGCTGCTTTCTAACGTCCTCAGGGACATCGAATTTATGATGAGCAGTGAAAAACTGGAGCCCCGGAAGTCTGCTTTTACATACGTCTCATCATCTCACGTCAACATCTGGGTGTAGAGCTTCCGTGCACGTGTTTTACCTACCGTATTCTGCCGTTCATCGCAATTATGCGCCTTTTGGACTTTGTACGTGTGTAGTCCTTCACGTTTTTTCGCATCTTGCACGAAAGTTTGGGTTAGATTCAGTTTCTTCGCCACATCTCGAACTGAACTGATGGGATTCCTCTTGCAAGCTTGAACTACCCGCTTGTGATCCTTAACACTATACGGAGATCCATTTTTGCCACTTTTTCCATTCCGATCGATGGTCAAACGTTCGTGGTACCGATTTAAAACACGAGACACCGTAAAATGTACCATTCCCAGCTTCCTGCTGATGGCACGATGAGAAAGATCCGGATTTTCGAGGTACGTGCGCATAATTTCTTTGCTCTGCTGCTGTTCTTCTGACTCCATCTTCGCAACGATTGCACATCTGCTGGTGAAACTTACACAGCGTAAACAAATACACATTGAACTAATTCCACCCAAATATTCGCTATTTCAATTGAAAATATCCAACGGGTACAGCCATTTAAAAGTGGTACAATTTGATTCCGTACAACCTAAGGGTCATGTTTTGAAAATTATATTAATAAATAGGTTTTTTTTTTTTTTTCGGGTCATGTTTTCAAAAAAATTTTAAAATATTAATTTATTTAAAAATCAATTAAGGAGTGTATCGAATATAAGCTATCCACATACATTTGCGTTGTACGCATGTATTTGTGATGGTTTTTTATGCTCTGAACACTGCATGCTGTGCGTTTGACTGTCAGCTTTCTTTTGTTTACTTGTTTGTGCGGTTCAAATTCTGCGTTTTCAAAATGTCGCGTATTGAAAAGGAAGTGAAAATTAAGGTTCTTGACACATGGCTAAGTGAGAAGGGTATTACTATGCGAAAATTGGCGAAGCGGTTTGGAATTCATCATGCGAGTGTCGAAACCATCATTAATAAGTATGGGGAACACTATTCTTTGGATGAGCTACTAGGAAGAGGCAGAAAACCTGGTTCTGGAGCTGGAGCAGAAAGTGGTATCTCTAATCATGAAGAACAAATCAATGTCAATACGTGATTTGGCCAAAAAAGCAGGAACGAGTGTCGGAATGATCCAGCGTATCAAGAGGCGAAACCACCTGAAGACCTACAAGAAGCAGAAAATCTCGAAACAAAGTGCAGAACAGAAGAAGCGAGCAGCAACAAGGGCCCGGAAATTGTATTCGCGTCTTTTGCAGCGTCCGGATGCATGCGTTTTGATGGACGATGAGACCTATGTAAAGGAGGACTCAAAAACCCTTCCAGGTCCACAATACTTTACTGCCGTCGTTGGGGAGGATGTGAGCGATGCGGACAGGTCGATTCAAGTGGAGAAATTCGGTCGAAAGGTACTGGTATGGCAAGCAATATGTTCCTGTGGTTTGAAGTCAACCATTTTTTACACTACCGGAACTATAAATGCGGAAATCTATCGATCTGAGTGTCTCCAGAAGAGATTGTTGCCTTTATAAAAGAAGCATAGTACACCTCCACTGTTTTGGCCGGATTTAGCGTCGGCTCACTATGCCAAAACCACTCTCAATTGGCTTGCGGAAAAGGGTATAGATTTCGTTGAGAAAAATATCAATCCACCAAATTGCCCTCAGCTTCGACCCATCGAACGTTACTGGGCAATCGTGAAGAGGGTCTTCAAGAAGACTGGTAAGGCAGCTGGGAACATGCAGGAGTTCAAAAAAATTTGGGCTCAAGCGTCCAAAAAATGCGATGCAACACTTGTCCGGAACTTGATGAAGAGCATTCGATCCAAAGTTCGAAAATTCGTGAAGGAATAACTTAAATTTCATCCGGTCTTCATTATGTTCAAGTTTAACCTCGTACAATAGAGGATCAATTGTTTGTATGAATAAAATATCGGTTTTCAACATAATTGGAAAGAAAGTTTGTGGATAGCTTATTTTCGATACGCTCCTTAAGAAACAATTGAGTTATTAGCGTCCAGATTTTCAATTTTTCGTGACGGTAGCCATTTTTTGAATTTCTATTTGGTATGGCACTAAAGTAGCGACTCTAGCGAAACGGAGTAGATTTAAATTAGCAGAATATGAGAAACTTACAGTGAAAGATATTTGAAATAGCTGTAGAAAAAAAAACAGGAAATTAAATGTTAGGAAGGAGTTGAAGGGGAAAACAATAAATCGAAGAGTTAGAGTAGGAAGAATTTCTTATTATGGTCATATGATCAAGAAAGAATCATTGCATTAACTTAAGTTGGCATTTAAATTTAAATTTTATTTAAAAAAGGAAGGTAGTTGGTAGCTAGTTTCAGCTGGAAAGATTCCTTAAAACGGGACATTGCAAGATATGCAGGTATGAGTGAAAACGATTGGAAGAGATTAGGAAAAGCTAAAGATAGATTGAAAAAAAGCTGTTGAAATGATAGTTGTAGTGTAATTTCAGATTGCGAAGAAGATTAGTAATTTAAGAGAGAAAGTTCTTTTGCCAGCTAAATCGCCTGATAAAAAATAAACAAAAAAAAAGGCACAATAATGAAGTACAATGGTAGGTTTTCCACGAATCAAGGCATATGTTGTTTTATTTTTAAACATAACTTTATATTCAGCTTTAGTTTTTAACGCTATATTTTATCAACCACTTTATGGTAAATTTCAATAACATTGAGGAATTTTGACAGTTATTTATTAGCAAAAGCATATTTGTGTTTTGAGTATAAACTAATGGTAACAAAAGCTTAAACATTATTTATTCGAAATAATTTTGAAATCTGTACTATTAAACATTAGAAATATATGACTGGTTATTGAATACCTTAGCTTATTTTAATGGTTGCAGTATAATTTAGTAATCGCTTGCTTTTTCATTTATTGCGTAATTCCGTGAAGGAGGTTGAGAGGATTGTTACTATCACATAATAATATGTCTCACAATAAAGGGCGAACACGAAATTATTGCGACACATTCAACAGGGCATAATTTTTTTACCATGTGGTAAAAATCAACCAAATTTTGCACACTTTCTCATTGATGTGTATGGAATTTTTCACCGGCAAGAGCAAGTTCTATGTGGACGACAAATTTAAGAAGAAGAAAATGTCGAAGTTCGCCTCCAAATATCTCATTTGGCAGGCCATGTGCTCTTGCGGACTGAGGAGTGAGCCTTTCGTGACAAAGGGCACAGTAAATGACGAGATCTACAAATCTGAGTGCCTCGAGAAGCGCCTTTAGCCGTTCTTGCAGCAGCACGACGAAGCTCCGCTATTTTGGCCAGATTTGGCATCATGCCACTATTCTAAAAGTGTCCTGGAGTGGTATGAGGCCAATTCTGTCCATTTTGTTCCAAAGGACATGAATCCGCCAAACTGTCCGGAGCTGCGCCCGGTGGAGCAGTACTGGGCAATGATGAAGCGGGAACTTCGGAAGAGCAAGAAGACAGTCAAAGACGAGAAGGACATGTTAAGAAAATGGAAAAAAAAACTGAGAAACTGGTACCGGATGACACTGTAAAGACTTTGATGGAGGGCATCAAGCGAAAATGCGTTAAATTTTACACTGAAGGCTCCATCGATTAATTTTTCTTTTGATTTTTGAAGTAAATATATGTATAAAACTACCCTCAAATTTTGGTTTGATTCTAAACATTGTAAGAAAATTGGCATGACATTTTCGGTGTCGCAATAATTTCGTGTTCGCCCTTTAGGTGCCAACTTTTTTCAGTCTTGGTTTATTTCAGCTGGGTTATTTGACCAGCGTAATTGATTAAAACAGTTTAGAGTGTTTTCTTTTGACAGCTTATCGTTGAAGATAAATAAGCGATTTCGTTTGTTTATATTTATCAGCTACCACGAAGCCATACGAGAGCAAGTTTTAAAATTACATTTGCAAAAGCTTAGACCGTGTCAGATATTCAACAGCCTTAAGCAGTTCGGAGTGAGTAACCGTTTTGTTTTTCGTACCTTAAAACGGTTCAAGGAAACTGGAAATGGCCATATTCAACACAGTGGAGGTGCAGACGAACTGCCAGAACGAAGAAAAAGATCAAACGTGTCAGGGAGCAAATAAGACGTAATCCGGCCATATCTGGCCGTAAATTGTGCAAACAATTTCAAATGTCCTCTGCTTCAATGAACATGCTCGTCAGACATGATCTGGAAAGCAAGCCGTACAAGAAACAACGGGTTCACGGGTTGACGGAGCGTCAAAAGCAAGTCAGGGTCCAAAGAAGCAGACATCCAAAGATTTTATTTTCGGATGAAAAGCTCTTCTTCCTTCAGGACAGTCATAATCAACAAAATGATCGTGTTTATGGCAAAAGTCTTGCCCATATTCCAAGAGATAAACTAGCTGTAGAACGCTATCCGAATGTAACGAAAACTATAGTATGGGGTACCGTTTCACGAAAAGGAAAACATCCTCTTCATTTCATAGAATCTAACGTAAAAATCAACACTGAATGTTACATCGAGCAGGTTTTGAAGAACCATCTGCTTCCTCATGCTTCAACGCTGTATGGGAATACACCATATTGTTTCCAACAGGACTCAGCTCCAGCTCACAAGGCAAAGAAGACACAAGCACGGTGCGCGGAAAATTTGCCCGATTTCGAATGGCATGCATCTTCACCGGATCTCAACCCACTTGACTACTTTGTTTGGAGTAATATGCTTCAACATATAGGCCCTACGAAAGGGCTTGCTTTAGATCGTTCCAAGAAACATTTGGTTGATATTTGGGACAACATTCCTCATGGAATGGTGCATGCCAGCTGGGATGGGTTTACTAAGCGTTTGCGCTAAGTTATCAAGGAAAGGAAAAAGGCGAAAAATTCGAATTGAATTAATATGGTTTATTTCTTTAACATGTATATTTCAAATGAAAAATAAATGCTATGATTTGGTTGATTCTTTTTGCTGCAATCCCATTTTGTCTAAGTGACACCTATTGTGAGACACCCTGTAAATTTAAGTTTTCGAGGATTTCTAATAATGCAACAAGAGGTTGGTTGGGTTTTCGGTAAGTGTTGGATGTGTATTGACTTACTGTAGCTGCTTTTTACAAGGTCAAGTTATTTAAAATTAATAGTGTAAAACTCCATGTATATTATTCAAGTTCGAAATTTGTATAAATAGCAATTTCGTATTTTATGATATCTTTTTTATATGAAAGAACCAGCACAGTAAATGTTTTTTTATATAAGCAGCTGGTCTTTACTAGATTTACCTCGTGAATTGTACAAAAAGGTGTAATGATAGCATTTCACCAGATGACAAGCATTATGAATGTTGCATACAATTAACGAGACATTTGTTCTATGTACAAAATACATGTTTACGAAACGAGTGAAAGCTTATGTATTTACAAGAATAAATTTTCTGTGACCATAATAACTTTTGTTGTTATTGTTATCATTGTGAAAATGAAGAAGAACTCGGCTCCGTTATGTCTTTTGCTTATGGAACTTTAGCCTAGTAAGGAGTGTATCGAATATAAGCTATCCACATACATTTGCGTTGTACGCATGTATTTGTGATGGTTTTTTATGCTCTGAACACTGCATGCTGTGCGTTTGACTGTCAGCTTTCTTTTGTTTACTTGTTTGTGCGGTTCAAATTCTGCGTTTTCAAAATGTCGCGTATTGAAAAGGAAGTAAAAATTAAGGTTCTGGATACATGGCTAAGTGAGAAGGGTATTACTATGCGAAAATTGGCGAAGCGGTCTGGAATTCATCATGCGAGTGTCAAAACCATCGATTAATAAGTTTGGGGAACACTATTCTTTGGATGAGCTACCAGGAAGAGGCAGAAAACCCGGTTCTTCCAACCCGAAACTGGAGCAGAAAGTGGTATCTCTAATCATGAAGAACAAATCAATGTCAATACGTGATTTGGCCAAAAGAGCAGGGACGAGTGTCGGAATGATCGAGCGTATCAAGAGGCGAAACCACCTGAAGACCTACAAGAAGCAGAAAATCTCGAAACAAAGTGCAGAACAGAAGAAGCGAGCAGCAACAAGGGCCCGGAAATTGTATTCGCGTCTTTTGCAGCGTCCGGATGCATGCGTTTTGATGGACGATGCGACCTTTGTAAAGGAGGACTCAAAAACCCTTCCAGGTCTACAATACTTTACTGCCGTCGTTGGGGAGGATGTGAGCGATGCGGACAGGTCGATTCAAGTGGAGAAATTCGGTCGAAAGGTATGGCAAGCAATATGTTCCTGTGGTTTGAAGTCAACCATTTTTTACACTACCGGAACTATAAATTCGGAAATCTATCGATCTGAGTGTCTCCAGAAGAGATTGTTGCCTTTATCTAAGAAGCATAGTACACCTCCACTGTTTTGGCCGGATTTAGCGTCGGCTCAGTATGCCAAAACCACTCTCAATTGGCTTGCGGAAAAAAGTATGGATTTCGTTGAGAAAAATATCAATCCACCAAATTGCCCTCAGCTTCGACCCATCGAACGTTACTGGGCAATCGTGAAGAGGGTCTTCAAGAAGACTGGTAAGGCAGCTGGGAACATGCAGGAGTTCAAAAAAAATTTGGGCTCAAGCGTCCAAAAAATGCGATGCAACACTTGTCCGGAACTTGATGAAGAGCATTCGATCCAAAGTTCGAAAATTCGTGAAGGAATAAATTAAATTTCATCCGGTCTTCATTATGTTCAAGTTTAACCTCGTACAATAAAGGATCAATTTTTTGTATGAATAAAATATCGGTTTTCAACATAATTTGAAAGAAAGTTTGTGGATAGCTTATTTTCGATACACTCCTTAAATAAAGAATATTCATAAAAAAAATGACATTAGCACATTTTTTTTTGGATAGGTATTAATGTTTTATTATTCAAAGTTCCAAAGTGATTGCTCTTAGCAAATGTTGGTAGCATCCAACGCTCTCTCATATATGTTTACCAAAAAATAATCAATAATGAGTGACTTTTGAGATCCCTCTAATTCTCCTAACAAAATAATTATATAATCTTGCGATTCAATTTTCTCAAAAAAAAAAACCTCAAAAGAAAACAGCAAACAAACCACATGAACCCAACAGTCATTCAGCAAAATAAACACGCAAACCATTCATACACTTGTGTCAGTATGTATCCTTTATTTTCCTTACTCGCAAGTGAAGCTAATTTCAACTGAACAAACGATAAAGAAAAGTCCATCGCAAACCCAGGATCTGTATCGCACTCGTAGTTCGTCCAAAGGCCAGAACGTGGCACCCAAAGGCCATCAAAGAGAGCACGGAATGCAGACCGTGCAGCCACACGCAAGCCGAAACATAAAAAGGAAGATTTCTCCGAAAAGAGAACCCCTCCATTTACGTGCAAGAATCTCGTGGCTTTTGAGAAAAGAACAAAAAAACGGAGAATTCATATGTTCGACGACGATGATAACTGCGAGCCTTGTAAAACGAGCAAAAAGGAGTTTTCATGCCGTTGAATGGGGGAAAAAGGTGCGTTGTGTGCTCTTTTCAAGGCTCCGTTTTCGGCTCTGAATGGCAATAACTGAGCCTTAGAAAAAATTGCTACGTGGAAATTGACAATTGACTCCGACCGCGACGGTGTTCTTCACTTGTTGTAGCACTCGTTTTGTATGGATGAAAACGAGCTTCAGGTGAATGTTGAAAACACACAAAACCCGGAGAAAAGGGAAAACAGGCATTCGATCTAAAGTACCTGAATGAACATCATTCTACATTGTACGTGTACATTGAGCCTTTATGCTTGTTCTTTCTTTCGACGCATTATTGCAAGGCTTGTTGAATTTTTAATTTAGCTCGATAAAGGAACATTACTCTGGATCCGAAACTCATTGTCTCCGTTTGATTAAATCGTACGTAACCAGACCGTGCAGTGCAAATATGCGACTCTCGATGATGGTTCGACGAAAAAACGATTCCAGTACCCATTCGCCAGCTTGTAGATACTACAGTATTTACTATTACGTCCATTACCGCTCAGTCTTCCACCACGAAAGTGGAGAGTGAGGGCGTGGTAATTGCAATGGTAAGCTTCATTTCCAACGTAATTGGCTAAGTAGGATTCGCTGGCATCCGTACTCTTGGTGTGTTGGAAGAAGATTGAAATCGAGCGAGACTGCCTCTTGCCGTGTAGTTACATGGTTTAATAAGATTTTGCAGGACTCGTTTAAAATGGATTGGATAAAATGGAACGCTTTTCAGTTTTCCTCGGAGAACTGATCCCTTGGGATGGCGTTGTTGGTGGAAATATTTGCGCAAATTGTTGCAGGCGAGGCAAAGTGAGTGCGGCGAGCAGTTTATTGTAAAAAATAGCATTGCGGGATTGAGACTGGGCTTAATCGTGAGATAAGAAAATAGATTCATGAGTGGGACAACTTGCTGTAAATTGAGTTTCTCCTACTGTGCATAATGTATGAAGGGTTATTTGGGGTCGAATGGAGTGGTGAAATATCACGTAAAGTAATAGTTTTCCAGCTTTCGTTTAATCTGTCGAGATTTTCTTTGTTAAACCATTAATTATGAAATCTAATTGTTGTTAGCTTGCACAACAGCTAGCAAATGTTGATTTTTCGTTCGCAGTTCTAAAACATTGAATGAATTTCAATTCATTTGCAGTGCCATTGGGATTAACTGATTTTCAAACCAATCTCGTACATACATAATTTTGTTTGACATAACATAAAGAAAAATATGCATGTATATTCTGGTAGGCTTTTCGGGGAAAAATTAAAACTTTATTTTTTGTGAAATGGACATAGAGTACAGTGGGCACAAGTTCGACTGGGGCAAAACTTTCCTTTTATGATTTTTTATTATATACCACAGTTAGTCTGGCAACATTGTCGCACACGTGTCGATGTTTTGACAGGTGAAAATTGTACATCAACATTGTTTTGTTTATCTCGCGAAATTTGTGTGTTTGTCAGCAAAGTTCATTTTGTACACTGGTAATATAAAAATCGTTAAATCGTCTTTTCCACGAAATTTAAATTATGATTTGTGTTGCTTGAAGGTTGCTCTGAAAGATGCGGTAAGTATATTTTCAAATATTTTTTAGGATGTTGCTGGATTTTATTACACATCGATGAAACCCGGTAGGGGCAAAAGTTCGAAGCAATAGCGGGGCAAAAGTTCGAGGTTCTAACTTCGTTTGGGTCTTGTCATTTTTTCATAGGAATTACAAAAGGAAGTCAAACAGAAAGGTGTGCACACCCGAAATCCTCGAACAGGCAAAACAGAGAATCGCCAACGGAGAATCCAAGCTCTCTGTAGCAAAAAGTATCGGGATCACGGAAACTGCGCTGCGAAATCGGTTGAAGAAGGTATTAATTATTGTCTAAGATTTACGTTTTAGCTTTATTTTGAACTATTATACATATTTCAGGGTTTTGGTGTGCTGCAGCTTGGTCGGTTCCGGTCTGTATTCACTCCAGAGCAAGAGAAGGAAATAGCGAGTCATTGCAAATCTCTGGATGAATGTTTTTACGGATTGTCATTTGCAGAACTACGGAGATCAGTTTTCCAGTATGCTGAAACCCTCAAAATCAACCATGGATTCAATAAAGATGCGAAGGCAGCAGGAAAAGAGTGGGCAATTTCCTTTATGCGCCGGCACAATTTGTCGCTTCGCACTCCACAACAAACTAGCCTTGGTCGAATGATGGGTTTTAATCGAGTGCAAGTTGGCATATTTTTCGACAATTTAAATGAAATGGCCACAAAACACGGGTTAAATCCAGACAGAGTATACAACATGGATGAAACCGGAATGTCGACGGTACCTAACAACGTCCCCAAAGTGGTCTCCGCTACCGGTAAGAAAGCAGTAGGCAAGATCAGTTCGGGAGAGCGAGGAGAGTTGGTGACGGCTGTTTGTGCCATGAGTGCGCAGGGGAATTATGTGCCGCCGGTGCTGATTTTCAAAAGAAAGCGCCAAAAACCCGAGCTGATGAACGGAGCACCTCCTGGATCACAAATGTTTGTTTCTGATTCGGGGTACATAAATTCGGACCTGTTCTACCAATGGCTACAGCTTTTCCAGAAGCATACTAAAGTAACAAAAGAGAACCCTGTGTTACTCATAATGGACAATCATAGTTCACATCAGTCGCTGCAAGCGGTTCTCTATTGCCGAGAGAACGGAATTATGCTTCTCTCCATCCCTCCGCACAGTAGCCATAAAATTCAACCACTGGATCGCTGTTTTTTCCAAGCTCTCAAAACTAACTATGCTGAGGCATGTAATCACTGGTTGATTTCTCATCCTGGCAGAGTAATTACCCAGTATCAGGTGGCAGAGTTGTTCGGCATCGCTTACGGTAGATGTGCAACTATTGAGAAATCCGTCAACGCTTTCAGAATGTGTGGGATAGTCCCTATCAACCCAGGAGTTTTCACCGATCAGGATTTTGCACCCAGTGAAGTTACCAACAATCAGAGTGACAAGGAAAATATTGATCTGGAAATTGTACATCCACCTAGTATTGAAGCACTGGAGAACCGACAACTGCCAGCTGATAATACCGAATGTGAAGTAAGCGATACAATATCAGGAGGAAATACACCAACGCCGGCCAAAAGCACTCAGTTATCCGCACACAACCCAGTAGGTCCAAATATGACAGCGACACGTAACAAGCCCCAGGAAATGAACATTGGTTCTAACGCTTCTGACCATCATGCTGAGATTGGTGAACAATTAAGACCACTTCTGGCATCTTTGCGTAACATTTTGAATAGCTTCGAAGCAGTTTGCGCTGATTTTTCATCTTCAATGGCTACGCCTGAGCCGACCCAACCTGCTGGAATGTGCTCATTTTCTGGGATAAGGCCTCTTCCAAAGAGATCTCAACCACAAAAACGACGCAAGAATGGCCAAAAGTCGGAAATCATGACCAGCACACCATTTAAAGAAAGGCTTGAATCAAAGGTCGAAGAACAAGCACGGAAGGACTGCAAGTCAGCTGCAAAGCGTAAAAAGTTATTCAACGACACCAATCCTACAAAGAAAAAGCAAAAAATTGAGAAGAAATAGTTCTGCTTATTGAACAGAAATGAATTTACTTGATTTCCAAGTTAGAACTTTTACCCCACTCAGTTCGAATACGGCATTGATTCAAACTTTCGATTTTAACTATTGGAAAATCATTTTGCCTTCGAGCATATCATGTCAAACGGAAGAATATATGTCATTCAATAAAGTTATGAATTAATCGTTTTGATAACTTCATTTATTTACATTTTTTAGCGATTCAAACTACTAAGGTCGAACTTTTACCCCACCTTACTCTAGTGGTGAGTCCTCTTTTTATGTATGCCAAATTGCAATGGTGAGTCACTATTCTGAGTAACTACCACTACTATTATAGGCAATGATCCCAACTAGGAATATATTCCTTATGAAATTATTAACCCTTTTTGGGCTAACAACTCAGAATTCCCAAGGCTCCATAAGACCTTTGTCAAGAAATCTGCATCTTTTATGAAATAGTGCAACGCAGTCACACAGTAAATGTTCAGAGCTTTCACTATTCAGGTTACAAAAGCGACATTTATCTTCATTCAGCTTACCAATGAGCTTTAGGTGATATTTACTAGGACAGTGTCCTGTTTTTAAGCCTTAGTATAGAGTCAGATCACGTTTCGATAGATTTAGTAACCTATTTGTGTGACAGGCGTTTGGCTTTAAAAACGTCTTGATTGCCGGGCATTTAGGGTCTTGTTCCAGTTGTACTGTACCTTCGATTTCTCCCAGAACTTAAGCTCTATTTTAAGAGCACAAGAAGATAAGCCAAAAAAAGGGCTCGGGACCAATGAATTTCGTGGTTGATCCTTTTTTTGCCAATTCGTTAGCTTTTTCATTTCCGTCGATTCCGCAATGCCCAGGAACCCAGTAAAGGTTAACAGTGTAGCGACAGGACAGTTGTTGCAACAATTTTGAGCATTCCCTTACTTGTTTTGGCGTATAATTTTTTGATTTTAAAGCATTTAACGTTGCTTGACTATCTGAACGGATGCGTATATTTGCATTTTTGTAATTCCTTCTAATACAAATTGCTGCACATTCTAGGATAGCATATATTTCAGCCTGAAATACAGTGGGCCATTTTCCCCTGGACACCGAAAAGTTAATTCCAGGGCCAGTTATTCCAGCACCTACCACACTGTCTTGATGTTGTTTTCGAGAAGGAAATAATTTCTCATCACGATGAGGCTCTAGGAGTAGACAGCATTTTTTTTTGCTAGAACAAAGTTGTTAAGAGAAAGTATTGATAGTTCCGTTAGCGCACGGCAGACTGTGAAAATTGAATAGAAGTAGTTTGAAATTGAGGGCATTGTGAGGTAGTATTTCGAAACAAGCACACAATCTTTTGCCAAGCATCCCCATGCGGAGTAGGTCAAGGCAGGAACGAATGCACCACCTTGACCACCTTCTCAAATACAACATCATCACAGATCGTTACTCCGCGTATGGGAGAATACAAAGAAAAGTCTATATCAGTGCATACTGTCTTGTTTAGAGCCATCAGTATAAAAGACTAATGATCCGGGCCGAATATTCGGCCTTCCTGCATGCCAATACAGACGAGTCACGTCATGAACATGGAAATTGTGGTTAAAGTAGTTTATTCTCTGTATACAGTCCTCATTCAACATTATTGGTGGACTTAGTTGAAACTCTTTTGTGATATTAAGGTGTCCAATAAGATCCCTTTCTAAAAAAATCATGGACCTTTTGAGCCTTAGAGCACTTTTAAATGCATTCAATTCAATAAATTGATTCAGAGGAAGAATATTAAGTAGAGATTCAAGAGCTATAGATGGAGCGCTACGCATTGCTCCAGTTATAGAAATGGTGGCAAGCCCTTGCAGCTTGTTCAATTTGATCTGTGCCGTTTTCTGTTTGGTTTTTGGCCACCAGATAAGTGACGCGTAGGTGACCTTACACCCAAAATAAAAAAAAGCAAGATTGTAATGCAATTTCGAATGATTTTGCTTCATTTCTCGTGATGGATCGTCACTTGGAGAAAAAATGCAACATTGGTCGTGGGCAAAAAAGCTTCACATAAATTCGCTTGAAAAAATTCGATGTGTGCGTGGGTTGTGCAGTGTATTTGTTGTTGAGTAGAAGATTAGAGTCCGGGCTCACAAAAAAACAAAATTTCATTTCAAAATCCAGATTCGAACCGAGGCCGGCAGCGTCAAGGCTCTAGAGACTAACCATTCAGCCACTTTAACAAGTTGAAGTCATCGGAATACAAACCCTACAGTTGCTTCGATTGTCGAGGCACTCAGTGGTACAGCAACAAAGCAAATAACGCTCGCACACACTTGCATGGCTTTGCGTGGTGATCAAGAAGGGCAAACTTGATGAGAGGGAGATGGGAGTGCGATGACGAGTGAAAATAAAAAATAGAACACTTGAGAGCGAAATTACAACAGTGCACTGCAGTGGCCAATAGCGTTGGGGCATTTTGTGGTATTGTCTCGTCCATATTGAACCAACGGTTGCTTCGACTGTCGAGGCACTAAGCTCACAGCGCTAAATTTGTTTGGAGGAATCTGTGTGCTGCCAACCGCTTACACATACTTGCATGGCTTCGATTATACCATAAATGATGATGGGCAAAAGTGCCTTTTCTGAACCATGCAGATTTCTCAAGATATGATTCCAAAAACTGCAACTACATTTTTTGCAACCTTTTTAACTTTTGGGTGTAGGTTTAACTATAGTCGAATAGATCCAATGAATCATATTCGGCTTCAGACCCCATTGTTTCCCAAAAGTTCTTTTACAGATCCAGAAAGTACTTGTCGCTTTCGCTAATTGTTGTTCAATGTGTTTGTTCCAGTAAAGTTTGTTATCTAAAGTTACCCCTAAATACTTAACTTCCGTGGACATCGAAAGCTTTACATCTCCTAATTTAAGGTTAGCTATTGAAATGGTACGTCTTTTAGTAAAAGGTACAATAGTTGTTTTTGTAGGATTTATATTCAATCCCTCACGTTTACACCACGATAGTGTGAGATTTAATGCTCTTTGCATTCGGTCAGAAACCGTTTCATCAAATACTTCGCGAACCATAATGACTATATCATTCGCAAAACCAATTACCTCAAAACCTTGATGCTTTAGTGTTAGAAGGAGATCATCAACAACCAAGGACCACAAAAGCGGAGATAGAACACCCCCTTGAGGACAACCTTTAACTGCTGTTACTCTCATTTTTTAATCTCCTAGGTTAGCTGATAATTCTCTTTTGGATTACATTTCTACTATCCAGTTTGCTATGTTTTCAGTAAAACCATGATTTCTCATTGCGTTTATCATGGATGTTAAGGATGCATTGTCAAATGCACTTTCAATATCAAGAAACGTTGCTAAGAGAATTTCGTTAGAAGCAAATGTTTTTTCTATTTCTGTTGATTTTCCTGTTTGATAGGCAAATTGTGTTTTACATAATGGTTTTTTAGAAAGAAATTCTGATTTTAAGTATTCATCTATGTGTTTTTCCATTAATTTCAAAAATATTGATGACCGACTAATTGGTTTGTATGATTTTGGTGAAGATTTATCTTTTTTATTTGCCTTTGGTATAAATACAACTCGGACTTGCATCAATTTCTTTGGAATATATCCTAGTAAAAAACTAGACTAGAATAATTCAATCAAAATAAGAAATTTTGAATAAGTGCTGGAAAAATTCCACCTGGACCAAGGAATTTGACAGGACTGAAAGAATCTATTCCCCATTCAATCCTAGAGTTTGTGAATATTTTATTTGCAATACTTCCAGCTTGTACATTGGACAATTCTGTTCCAAGTAGTGAACCATTCATCCTAGTAGATGTATTTTTTTCCACACGTTTAGATTCTGACGATGTGGTACTTTGCATGTAATTGTGATTGAGTAGTTCATTAGCAGTACGCAGAGACCCTGGAAAATGAGTTTGTATAATTAATTCCAGAGTTTCAGTTGCGTTGTTAGTAAAATTTCCTGTTTTCATGTTACTTCCTGTCATTTGACCTTCATCTATGCTGATGATTACATTGTCCATTAACGTTTGCATTTAAAAAAATGGACAAAAATTGCAGATTTTTCATGGGTTTACCTTCACCCGCACGAACAAAACTTACCATGCAGCATCAATCATAGTAACCCATGAGTCAGCAGACAAAATTTGATAGCTCTATCAGTCGAACTCTAACCGTGATGGCAAATACAGTGAAGTAACTCCGTTTAGAACGGCACCCCGCCGCGTCGAAAACGGAAACGCCCGCTTCGGTATCTACAACATTTTGGCACGATTAGATAACAATCAGAGCATCGAAAGAAAGCCCGGTTCCGGACGGCCGACGACCCTGAGAGACAAGAAGCTGCAAAGGATGCTGAAGAGAAAGACCGAGGGAAAAGTGGCTACATCGCTGCGTGCGCTTGGCCGGGAGGTCGGTTCAACCGGCCAAACAGTGAAAAATTACCTGGCGAACATGTACATACATGTCAGGAAGCGGAAGTCGCGTCCACTGGTTTCGGAACTGCAGGCAATAACGCAGCGGCAGTGGCTGAATAAGATGGTCAACTTGATTTTCCCGGCGAATCGCGACGTGGCAGTTGTTATGGACGACGAGACCTATCTCACCCTGGATGGCAACGGCTGAAAACGAAGGTAAAGGGTGTCCACGATGAAATTGCCACACACAAAATTGATTCGCAAAATTCGAGTTTTCATCCGATTGCCATCAAATTTTCAGGGATTGAGAAATAACTATTAAACTTCATTTTACCATTTTACTCGTATTTTATTTACAGTCCATACGCAAATGCCCGCACCTTCGCCTTAACCCCGGCCAAAAGATTCTGCACAACCTGTGAATCAACCGTTTTTTGCATGTAAACCCATACTTTCTTCAGTTCCTCGACTGTCTTCACTACCTTAGGTCGTTTAAGAAGGTGCTGCTTCATAATCGCCCAGTACTTCTCGATGGGGCGGAGCTCCGGAGTGTTGGGAGGGTTGAACATTTTCGGCACGAAATTGACCTTATTGTCCGCATACCACTTCAGCACGTCCTTGGAGTAGTGGCATGAGGCCAAATCCGGCCAGAAGATTGTTGGGACGTTGTGGGCCTTCAGGAGAGGAAGCAGCCGCTTCTGGAGGCACTCTTTTATGTACACCTGTCCGTTCATCGTGTCCTGGGTCACGAAAGGTGCACTCCGCTTCCCGCACGTGCAGATGGCTTGCCAAACCAGGAATTTCTTCGCAAATTTGGACATCTTCTGAGTGCGGACATGCTCCGGAACGCTGAACTTATCCTTGGCCGTGAAAAACAGGTTGCCGGGGATCTGTTTGAAGTCGGCCTTCACATATGTTTCGTCGTCCATGATGCAGCATTCAACTTTCGTCAGCATGTTGAGGTACAACTTCCTGGCACGGGTTTTGGCGGACTTGTTCTGCTTCTCGTCGCGATTAGGGGCCTTTTGTACCTTGAACGTTTGAAGCCCAGCCTTAGTTTTGGCCTTCTGGACAAAACTTCGGCTTAGGTGCAGCTTCTTAGCCACATCCCGAACGGAGGCGTTCGGATTTCGGTTGAAGGCCCCAACTACGCGGTTGTGATTTTTGGTGTTGTACGGAATACTTTTTCCTTCACTTCTGGGCTTCCGATCGGTGGTCAACCGTTCCTCGAACCGCTTAATCACTCGCTACACCGTGGAATTCGCGATTCCCAACGTTTTAGCGATGACGATGCGAGAGATCCTTGTTCTCGTGATGAATGCGCAAGATTTTGTCACGCACGAGCTGTTCTTTCGACTCCATTTCCGCGAGTTTTGATCACAGGACTTTAAAACTTGCAGGATGTAAATAATGCACTATGAACTAAATCCACCCAAATTTTCAATAAATTCTACCCAACGGTTAAAAAGTTAGAGCAATTTCATAGTGTGGCAATTTCATCGTGGACACCCTTTAGTGAGCTCCGAGGGGAAGTTCATTTCACACACCAAGTTCCCCAAGAAGGTGCTGCTGTGGCTGACAATCAGCGAGAAGGTGACGTCAAAACCGCTCTTCTTTCGCTCCGGACTGGCCGTGAACAGGAAAATTTATAGTATGAAATGCCTGCCGGAAGTTGCGTCGTGCATCAAAAAATACCATAAGGGCGAAGACGCGGTGTTCTGACCGGATCTGGCGTCAACCCACTGCTCGAAGCGATCGTTGGAGGAGAAGGAGCGGCTGAATATTGATGTAGTACCCAAGTCGGCGAACCCACCCAACGTCCCCCAGCTGCGTCCCATCGAGAATTTCTGGGCCAACCTGAAGCGCAAGATCTACTCCAACAATTTTGTCGCGAAAACTGAGAAGGAATTGATAAATAAAACGAAGAAAGAACTCGAAAACATGCCTACACGTATGTTTTCTGGTTAACTGCCGGAAGGCCACTCTCAAGGGCGTAGATTTTTTTGCAAGTTAGCTTAAATAATTACCTTCCATGGTAAATTTATCAAAATCAATTATCTGTCTTAGCTTTTTTTTTATCACCATCCGACAAAAAGTCCCTTTTTATTAATGCAAACGTTATCTAGCAATGAAAATAGGCAATGAAAAAATATATTTCGGAGTTGTCCTACAGTACTCAACGATAGATAATGCTTCGCTGTTGAGCGGTAACTATGGCATCACTTGTGCGTTTGGGTGTGTCCATTCTTCCTCTCCCTTTTGTTTACCATGGCTATAGCGTTCCGGTTTTGTAACGTGAAGCCTGCTATCTCTTACATTTGCTCGTTTTTAAGCATCAAGTATGTCGTCACAGTCGCTTTGTCTGACAATGCCGTAAGAGTAAAAGAAACACACATTGTCATTTAATGATCCATGGCAAACTAAAAGTTAGGAAGTGTACATCCTGTCGCATCCTGCTGTAGACGAGCTTGTGATCGTTGCAATCGACGTGTTATCAACAATCTATAGGAAACTAGCGATTTTCACTGCTTTAGAACCCATTGGAACCCAACCCATTGTAATACATTCTTGCGCTTTTCGGTACTAGAATCTTTGTTGTGTAAGCCATTTTTATTGTACAATGCAATATACTTTTAAAACAAAACTTGTTTGTGCGTGGTAATGGAAATCTTGATGAGCGCAAGAGAAACTTCAATTGAACAGACTCTTAAGTTGGGAAATCTGATTTATTCGTCCTTAAAAAGACGGATTTTACTTATTGACGGTTGGAACATGGTTTGCGATTGAACTGAGACTTTTTATTCGGTCTTCTAAAGCAGCAGGACAGCCTGTATGTTTAGCAGGACACCTCCCTTTGCAATGGTCACACCGGAGAGAAGTTTGTTCAGCTCTTCGTCATTGTAGATGGCCAGTTGCTGGTGACATAAATGAGTCTGGTCTTCTTGACAAGCGGGTGGCGTTGCCTGCCGACTTTAGGACTTCAGCGGCAAGTAAAGGTTCCATTTCCCGACCAATTTGCTTGTCCCGGGATTCGGGATAAAATTTGTTGCTTGTACCGGGAAATCCCGGGATCCCGGAAAATTTGTCAATGTGCTTAAAAACGCAATTTTGTGGTTAGGAATATGTTTTATTCATCAATAAAAAAAAATCAATGGTTCAAATCAAGTAACTGGTATTATCAATTTGAATTCGTTCTCTGAAAATACGACTTCAAGAAGCAAATGTTGTTAATGCTTTCATCGGACAGTGAGGTTCGCTTTTTAGAACAGATATTTCCGGAGTTCGAAAAGATGCGCTCGCTATCGGTTGACGTCGGTTTGATTGATTTTAAGCCGCCGAAAATAATTTCAAGATTCGGGCTCAACTTACCATGCAGCTCAAAAAGTGACAGCTCTTTCGCTATTACTTTTGAAAAATCAATCATTGCCGAATCAGTCTGGGACGGGTTGGCATATTCCTTTATAGCCAATTCCAGTTCTTCATGCATGCTCGATGGTGTCGATCCTGAATCGTCATGCATACAGGACAATCCAGCATTCAACTCGGCAGCATCATCATCTGTCTTTGGCAGTCTTGCAACAATCGAACTCCCAGTTCCTTGACGAACTTAATCATTTGCGTGATTTCGATGAGCTTTCCAGTTTTGCTGGCACTTGCGTTGACAACGGAAGACCTTGAAGGAACTTCAGCGCTGTTATTACTTCCTTTCGTGATTGCATCGAAGAGGTCGTTTCCAACTTTGGAGTTACTTTTCTTAAGCTTCGAATACAAGAAACTCAAGCTGCCTTCCGCAGAGCATCTCGTCTTCCCAATGCTTCCGAAGCGAGTCTGATTGGCTGAAGAGCTTCCTGAAGGTTTTTTGCAACGTCGAAATCACTGTCCAACATAAGACCTGAAAGGCCTATTTCGGTAAGTGTCTCTTTGATGCAATCAAAAACGCGAATGAAGTGCTCCAGCATCGTTTCAGTCGAGTTCCAACGAGTTTTGACGTCCACACACAGTTGAAGTGGTTTATGTAACAATCTCGTGATTTTTTCTTGAAGCAGTGCATTCTTAACAGGCGATTTTCAAAAATGTTCACGGCTCTTCGAATACGTTTCAGAGACTCTCCAAATCACGTGGTGTACAAGTCTACAATTGAAATAAATTAGCTATTTTCTTTAATATGAACATGAACATTCCAATATATATATACCCGAAAGTTCATCATCGTAGTTATCACTATCCCAATCGTCGCTATCTGAATCCTCATTTTCAATTGGTACCGGTGGCTGATCCTTGTACAGGACATCGCAAACCCCCAAGTGAATCGCATGGTTGTAACACTGCTGATGAAGGTAATCCGATAATCTTCCAAACTTCGTCATCACTCGAGCTCCGTCAGTCGTTGATGCTACAATGTTTCCATCCTTAATACCGAATTTCCGGACCATATCCTTGACCATTTCCAAAACCTTTTCAGCAGGTAGTGATCCACGAATTTTGCCGAGACCCAGGTTGTAGAAAGATCCGTCAGCGAAATGGGCATTCACGTTTAAGTAGCGCTTGTTGCTTAGACTTGTCCACTCGTCCAAAGTGAGAGTAACCAGTTCACCGCTATCGATACGCTTCACTATTTCATCCCGCGTTTGCTGCTGAGCGTATACATAGTATTCGGCGACCAGCTTCATGACGGATGTATTCGACGTTGGCAGAGAATATCCACGATCTGCGATCGATTGTCTGATGAACTTGCTGCTGGTGATTGCATTGATCGAAAATCCGTCCTCTGCTGCCAGCCGAGCTACAATTTCCGCCAGTGACTGACGTTTAACGAACTTGAGCATCGATGCTTGTTTCACTGGGACATTCGGTGTGGATGATTTAACTTTCGCAGCAGACTCACTAGGATTCGTGGGGGGTTTGGAATCCATGTCGTGTTTGTTCTTCATGTGCCGGAGCAAACCACTGGTCGAAGAGCCTTTGCACGACAAAATTTTCTCGCACTTCCGACATCGTGCTTTTTCTTTGTCATCCGCAATTCTATCGAAGCTAAGGCTACATTAGCACAAATTTTGTATTACTACTTACTTTGATGTAACGGCAATCCAAAATTATTCAATGAACACAGAAGCAGTAATCAGCGAATGAAAACAATGTTTTGAATGGAAATGACAGCTTGCGTCGTATTGGCGCGCGCGCGCGTGCGTGTGTGTGTGTTAAATGTGTAGGCAAAAATGCGAATGCCTACTGAATCAACACAAAAGGAATGATGCATTTTCATGAATGATGTATAACATCGATGTAGGTACCGTAAATATGTATGTTGGCGTTGTATGGGTTATATTGAATGCGCGTAAACGGTACACTGAAATTTATTGGGAAGTATCAAAGCGAAAAAATATGTAAGAAATGTGTGTCTTCGGGTTGGTGTATTTTCGGGTTGGTGTATTTCGGGTTGGTGAAAAATCTTATCCTGGGATTCGGGAAATCCCGAATTTTTCAAGTTCCCGGGATTTTTTGTCCCGGGATATCCTGGGTTGGAACCTCTTGCGGCAAGGTATTCCTTTTCCAGATGGTAGACGGGGGCACCGCCACCAACGCGCTCGGTGTAGTGCCCTTCCGGAGCAGACGGTGAATGTGACCGGGTGGGAGCTGCAATCCGGTGCGGTTTGAGCGGGACTTTGCCTTTCCCTTATCGTTTCCTTCTTTGCCACGGCCAACTCGAGGACTTCAGCCGCCAGGTATTCCATCACCGCAGAGCGGTAGACGGTGGTGCCCTTCCGTACCAGACATTGATTGCGACTGCAAATTTGCCACAGCTAGACAGTACACACTACCAAAATGTCATGCAAATTTCAGTGCCCTGAGACCGACACATGCAAGCGTCCTTTAGCACATAAGAATGAGTTGAAAGAGATGAGAAAATAAATTCAATCAAACAGATCTTTCGTCGAATTGCGTATGTGCCAGTTTCAGGAGACATAATTTTACATGAAATCTTTCTTTACGTTCCTCGAGTTTTTACAAACATGAATAACGTCTCGTGTAAAATTCATAATTTCTAATTGTGTAGAGTATGCTGGACGATTTGACAGTGCGCAGCCGAGCGATGATATAACATCTTCGAGATCGCCAAAAGACTGAAGCTAAGGTGTACCCCTTGTATATCTTTTACTGATGCACACACTTAGAAATTATGAATTTTACACGAGACGAAATTGATGTTTGTAAAAAGTCGGGGAACGTAAGGAAAGATTTCGTGTAAAATTATGTCTACGGAAACTGACACATACGCAATTCAACGAAAGATGTGTTTGATTGAGCTTATTTTCTCATCTCTTTCAACTCATTCTTATGTACTAACCCAAGTAACACCAAAAACATCTTTTTGGTCAGTTATCTTGAAATTTTGTTATGCGAGAGTATTAAGAATGAAATGAAAAACATCTTTTGTCATAAACAAGCTAAGAGGATGTTGTCGCAAAACATTTTCGTTTCATAAGTCACTCATGTATTTTTCTAGAACATATGACTTCATTTTCGACTCAAATATGACCAAAACAGCGAAATTCACCGATCTTTTTATAGCTTCTTTTAGGTAGCATAAGAAGTTTTAAAGGTGCATAACATGATTTTGACATGACGATGTATTATCTAGGTAGTTTATAGCATCACAATAACCAATAGTTTATAATCAAGTTATTATATCGTGAAACTAAATACAGAAATGCATGAACACAACAATTCAATCCAACAAGTGTCAAACTAGCAGATGTAAACACAGATCGAATTTGACAGTAATGTTTGTTATGAATATGATAAATTTGTTTATGAATTTCAATTACTTTTTATAAATTTTTCATACCGATTAACATACCTAGCCCATTTGCAAGATATCTTCTTAAGAAACGGTTAAAAAATTGGTCGAACTACAAGAAAAAAAAACAAACATATTTTTCAGAACTATAGCATACAATAAGAATCACCAGCAGTTGATTCATTGTGATGGTCCACAAGAAACGTCATTTTTTTCTAAAATTTCTGGAGCTAAATTACATTTCACTAAGAAAATGCTCTAATATGGTTATTATGATGTTATAATAACTAACTGAAATAATTTGCAATGCACCATCATTAGCATGTTATTAGACTGCTTTCAAGATGTATTTTGGACTCAATTTCAACTTCACGCCATTGCTATGGACAAAATTACAGTGCCGGTTGAAACTATGATTACAATTATCACTTAAAATTTCGAAAGCTGGGTTCTTTTATTTTAAAAATACTTTTAATCGACAGTGTAGACCATGTGCCTATTCCACCATGACGATTTTTGATGATTCCAACATAGGTGCTATAAAATTGCAAAATATAAGAGAATTTTCTGTTGATTTAAAAATATCTTAAAAATCTTTAGAAAAATTAAAAAATCTTTAGAACGGCGCATAAATTATGCACGAGTTTAACCAAAAATTGCACCATAAAAGCTGACTCGCATATGATATTTTTATAAGCGTTCTGAGCATTTACTATCTTTAGATTTCTTATATTTATTAAACAATCGATTTGTCTAAAATCGATTGTCATTTTTTTACTATGAGTTGTAAATATTCTCCTCATAAACAAACATAATTTTAACAATCACAAAAACCCTAACAATCGTTGTTAACTTCTGTTTGTTTGACATTTCTAAAACTAGCATGTCATGTTCATGTATTTCTGCAATTGTTTTTACTTTGGAATTTCTTGATTATAACCTATTTGTTATTATAATGCTAGAAACTACTAAGATAAGACATCATCATGTTGAAAGCATGCTATTCAAAGTATCTTGAAAACGTATTATAAGTCCTAAATCTGTATCTAAATACTTCTTGTGTGACCTTAAAGATGTTTCAAATAGATCGATTTATTGCGCTGTTTTGGTCATATAAGATACCAAAAATAAGTTATGTGTACTAGAAAAATACATGAGATCATGTTTCAAAGATGAATTTTTGAACATTACACAACAAGTTGTGTTACTTGGGAAAGGACGCTTGCATGTGTCGGTCTCAGGGGACATAAATTTACATGACATTTTGGTAGTGTGCATAGTAGACGTTCCTTACTTAAATTTGTAGTCTGTGTTAGGAGAATACTGTGCATTTACTAAATTTACTCTGATATATCGGCATCATAGGACATCACCTTATATTTGCGTTATTTTAAGTAGTTTAATGTTGACAATAAATAATTTTCATTATTGGAATCGACGCGTAGAAATATTTCCGATCGATTGGGGCAAACATATAGAAAATGTTTGGAGAAACGAATGAGTTTTTAAAGCTCAAAACCTGACCGCATTTCGTGACGGTCACAGTAGATATTTTTTAAATTGTACCCCAGTATAGAAATCAAAGACTTAGTCCTACGTCAAAAACAAAGTGATGATAATTGAAATGATCTACGCTGCTTTCAGCTCTGTCAGGATAAATAATAATACAATACCTAACTTATCTTTTCAGGAACAAACCAGTGGAGTGAGTAAAAGATCGCAGGCGCAATGACTTCTTTCTCTCATCTTTGTGGTTCTCTGTTCAAGGACACAAGTTCTGAACAGTAACGGAGAAGCAACTATGATCTTAAAAACAATAAAAAAATAAACTGTCACTTACAGTTCGTCATATTCTAGAATCGAAAGAGGGTTTTAGCTAATCATAACAGCATATCGCAATTATAACTGTTTGAAACTTGACACCCTTCAAGTATTAGATACGAATTCCATTACCTGTTCTTATACTTTATCACACGAACACTATTTTTATAATGTCTCATAATTTCACAATCCTGTTAAATTGTATTTGAACTGCATTGAGCACTTTCAGCGTGGCATAGATTACCACTCAACCACCGGAGGCTATCATGCACCCATCGTGTAGAAGCTCAACTTTGATACCTTCAAACGACGTTTCTCGATAACCACTTCGTACCCAAAGCCATAAAGCTCTTCTGCTAATTAACCCCAGCAATAATAACTTCATCCCATACAGAAACAGAGAACATTCGTTTAAACTTTTCAAAAAGCAAACTAACTCCTTATAATTAGCGCCACTTCCAGGAAATCCTCAGCTTTGTATGAAGTTAAAGTGAAACAAGCACCCGAGCGGCATTCAGTCAACAGCCAACAGCCGTCGTAATCCAACTCGAGTGCCATCGCACGCAGTTCTTTTCCAGAATCCGGGTCGTGCCGAGATTGGGATGTTCATTCTGCTCGGAGGGCTCGGTCCTACGTAGCGAAAAGAGAGCAGCCAAGGGTCGTTGGGGAAGTTGAAAAGAAAGTTGTCCTCCTATCTAAAGAGTGCACGAGGAAAAACCGAGCAAAAGTACCAACAAGATCCAGTTTTGTGCTGTAGGGAAATATGCAGATGAGACGAGAGACCGTCAGAACTGGCAAAAGAACTTTTGAATATTTGCACCACCTAGTGTTTCATTTCCTTTTCTTTTTTGTGTTGTTT
The DNA here is from genome assembly GCA_024533555.2 of Aedes koreicus. Lineage (NCBI taxonomy): Eukaryota > Metazoa > Arthropoda > Insecta > Diptera > Culicidae > Aedes > Aedes koreicus. The sequence continues at coordinate 46,131 of JAHHFK020005004.1, forward strand.
TTCTGGTGGTATCATTTAGCATTTTCCTTTGGTATCTGTGGATTCGTGGTAGCTCAGCCCGGGTTGTGTGTTTCGTAAATATAAGCGCATTATGTGTACACCGGCTTCCGGTTCCGAGAGTCAAGTGCAAGTAGGTTTTAGTGACACTCTTCCGCCGGGTGACTTGCGTGTAAAAGGGCTTTTGAAAATGAGAATTTACGGGGCGCACGTACTTCGAATTTCATCAAAATTGCATGAGCTCGAAGAATGGCGATCAATCAACCATTTGTTGCTTGTTTTCTGTTTTCGTGTGACATACCGCGGACGTGTCGCAAAAAGTTCGTTGTTTTTAGTTTATGTTTTTGGCTGAAGCCTCCTTCCACGCGTCGTCCGGGTGTTGCTGCTTTGCGCCCTCCCAACCGCCAAACAATGCCAATTGAGCTGCTCTGCATACAAAACGAGCGAAATTCTAAGCAAACGGAAGTTGTTTTCAGCACGAGAGTGTTTTGGTAGCCAAGAAGATGGAGCGGGGACGTTAACAAAAGTTGAAAGTTCCGTTGACATGCAAATTGTAATAAATAATTTGTGAAAAGCAGTGCTACAGGGCAGCATTCGGTTGGAAATGTCCATTTATCATTCTAAAATGTCAATGAATGGACTGGCGCTGACTAATGAACACAATTAGTTATTTCCGGAGATCTGTCGGAAACTACTGCCCCTGTTTTCAATATGGAACTTTTAATTGAACTTTATTGCTCTGTCCGGAAGCTGGCGATTGTTCACCAAAATTTGAAATCGTTATGGTAACTGTGTTTCAGTTCACGAACAAACCGGGTGAAAGCTTCAATAGTTGAGGTACGGTAAAAGTGTTATTGTACCAATAGTTGTGTATGGAGGCCATTATGGTAGTACCGCGAACATAATCATATCACGTATGCATAATTGAAACTGTTTATAAGCTTCTCGTTGTACGACTGGACAAACGAGCTTTGGTTTGGAACCGATCCAAAAGGAACTGAAATTTCACTAGGGTTTTCAGCTACCAATAGTACATACAGTGATGGACAAAATAATACGAAAAAGAGTTCGCTTTCATCGGGCATTTTAAGAGACATCAACTGAATTTTCAATTCATGAATTCAACAGAAAGCAGTGGCCTAATATCTATGAGAGGCAGCTCATAAACACTACCAAAATGTCATGTAAATTTCTGTCCCCTGAGACCGATACATGCAAGCGTCCTTTGGCACATAAGAATGAGTTCAAAGAGACGAGAAAATAAATTCAATCTAACACATAATTCATCAAATTGCGTATGTGTCAGTTTCAAACGACATAACTTTACACGAAATCTTTCTTTACGTTTCCCGACTCATAACAAACATGAATTACGTCTCTTGTAAAATTCATAATTACTAAGTTTGTAATCATCACAACCACAACATTTAAATTTATTAGGTGCGCAACTAAGTTCTCGCTGTTTTTTGGTGAAAAAGGAACTTTATTTTGAAAACAAAGGTTACAAACGAATTATTCAAAGTATTGCCCATCACTAGCTACGACTTTTTCCCATCTTTCTGGTAGAACGTGAATACCATTTTGATAGAACTGTTCGTCTTTTGATGCTATCCAAGAATCAAGCCATTTTGAGATGTCATCATATGAGTGGAATTGCTGACCAGTGAGACCATGTGCCATCGAACGGAACAAGTAATAATCGGACGGTGCAATATCAGGAGAATATGGCGGGTGGGGTAGGACTTCCCATTTGAGCGTTTCCAAGTAGGTTTTCACGGGTTTCGCAACGTGAGGTCGAGCGTTGTCATGCTGAAGAATCACTTTTTCGTGTCTGTGCTCGTATTGTGGCCGTTTTTCGTGCAGTGCTCGGCTCAATCGCATCAATTGAGTTCGATACCGTTCCCCGGTAATGGTTTCGTTTGGTTTCAACAGCTCATAATAAATAACACCAACTTGGTCCCACCAAATACACAGCATAACCTTCGCAGCGTGAATATTCGGCCTAGGCGACGATGTTGAAGCATGCCCGGGCAGTCCCCATGAATGTTTCCGTTTTGGGTTACTGTAATGAATCCATTTTTCGTCACCCGTCACAATGCGATGTAGAAAACTCTTCCTTTTTGCCGCTGGAGCAGTTGTTCACAGACGAAAAAACGACGCTCAACATCTCTTGGCTTCAAATCGTAAGGAACCCAAGTTCCTTGCTTTTGAATCATTCCCAACGCATGCAATCGATTAGAAACGGCTTGGCGGGAAACTCCTAATCCTGAACCAAGCTCTTCTTGCGTTTGACACGGATCCTCATCGAGCAATGCCTCCAACTCAGAGTCTTCGAAGTTTTTTGGCCTTCCTTCACGCGGACGATCATCAACACTGAAATCACCGTTTTTGAAGCGACGAAACCAATCACGACACGTTGTTTCACTCAGAGCAGCATCACCGTAAACTTTTTGGAGCTCTCGATGTGCTTCAGCCGCCGTTTTCTTCGAACGAAAGAAGAAAATCAACACTTCCTGCAAATGACGATTATTTGGCACGAAATCAGACATCTTCAAACAACCAAAATATATAACACTAAACCAAAATCACTGATTTGGCAAAGCGGTTTGTTTGCCATATGTCTGAGCTTGGTTTATGACGCTTGAGATGTACAACATTCGACCAGCACTTACTACTGGCGCCATCTATTGCTAAACAGCGGGAACTTAGTTGCGCACCTTATAATTTCAGGCAAGTAAACAAATCATGTCGATCATCATTGAGATGGACTCAGACGAGCTTCTAATATGAGTCAAGCCTTCTTTTCACTTCCCGTTTTAAAAATCTGTACTCCATTATTCGTAAAACTGGAAATTCTAGGGTTTTTTTTTTCATTAGGGCGAATCTACAATTGAGAGATTCTCTCCGGGCTCGCTCTCTTTCATTCATATTCCAGTCACCTTTACGATTTTCATTCTACTATTTGTAGAGTATGTTAGCCAGCACTGTTGTGTTTCGATCTGGGGGGGGGTGGTTGTATTAAAGAATCCCTCGAAAGTTTTATAATGGCGCTGTAATGAATGAAAGAGAGCGAGCCCGGAGAGAATCTCTCAATTGTAGATTCGCCCTAATGAAAAAAAAACCCTAGAATTGTTTAAAATAAAACCAATGAAATACTTTAAGAAGATGACCCGAGCTTACACAACGACCTTGTGTCGAATCAATGTGAGACAAAGTTTATGTTGACGTTGACCCATTGACGACTTGATGTCAAGTAAATTTGGGTTTACATGTCACTTCTACTGTCATGTCAACGCAGGTTGGTGGCTGATAAAAGTCAATTTGGTGTTCCGGTTGGCTTATGATCATCGATGCGATACTGGCCAGACCACTATGCTACGAATTGCAAAATTTCGCGACAAAAATCGATGACTCAAACACTATTAACTTTGGACAAACGATGTCTTTGGACGATTTTATTTTCAAAATAAGATCTATCTTTTGGTTTGGGTGGTGCCTAGGGTGGTCTTTTTATGTTCATAAAAAAAAATCTTTATTCTTATGATTGAGGGGAATTTTTGCTCCTACAAAATTGTAGATAATTTAATTTAATGAAACTTTGCTGAAAAAAACTTAACGTCTATCTCATCTACGTATCGTTTTATAACATTTTTTCTAACTTTCCTTAGGGTGGGACTTAAAAAAAAACAGTTTTTTGCTCTTATTTTTTTTATATCAATTTGAATTTGAAAAGTTTGTTTGAATGACTTTAAAGGCATTGAAGATACAAGATGGTTACTAGTTATTGTGTCAAAAAGTTGTAGAAGTTGAAGCGGTAAAAAAAACGGTTTTTCAAGATATCTTTCTCACTTATTTGCAAATATTTGCCAACACAATACACGTCAACTGAAAGTAAAAACTTCCATCTACAATACCTATGCAAAATTGTTTGTCCCCTTGTGGAGTAAAACTCATTTTAAAATTGGTAGTTTTGCATTTTTTCTGCATAATTTTCGATCAGCATCATCAACAATTACCATCAAAGTGCCTAACAACGTGAAATTTTCATCAAATTGTTTGTATTTTTAAATTAACCCATCTTCATTTATTTTTACCATTATCATACCAAACACATAGAAAATTTGGAATTTAGATTTCAATATATGTAAGTTCACCCATTTACATAAGTAGATTTACCTAAATAGATTTACATCTATATATTTACCTAAGCATATCCGGATCCGTCCCTACTCCGCAGTGGGATGTTTGGAAAAAGTATCTGTGTTCGCTTCGAAATACACTCAAGTCTTTTTTTACACGGTTTTTTTTAAACGGTTTTTTACACGGTTTTTTTTACGACGATTTTTTAAATAACGTGGTTTTTTTACGTCCATTTTCGAAACAACGCGTTTTTTTTACGACGATTTTTTAAATAACGTGGGTAAAGAGCCAAAAAAGCCTAAGCGTTTTCTGAGGATGTACATACAATGAAAAAGTCAAAAAAACGCGAAAAACATTATTGGATACTTGGTTTGTCATGAAGAAGATTAGTTTCCTCGGTGTTTAGTTAACCTACGCTATCAATTGTGTGCTGCGGAGGGACTGTTCACATATTATGCAACATCCGACACCATTGTGAAAAGCAAGATAGCGACTTCCGGATTGTGAAAGCCACCGAATATCCTACAATATGGGTATTTTTAAAACGGGGACAACGCGTAGAGGCTGGAAATCGATGTTCGACGCCGTTTTGGAAACCAAGATGGCGACTTCCGGTCACACATTCTACAATAGACGAATTTCACTGCCACACATTCTACAGTAGACGAATTTCACGCCAACTCTTCCAGTGTTTGGCAGCACCCTCTCAGAATCCAATGAAACTTTGTGGATGTGTAGACTATGTCTTTTCAAGCAACTTTGCATACTTCGTTTTTTCAAAATTTATGTAGACTACCATTTGAAAAGGGTTTTTTGATCGATTTTTTTTAAATCAACATAACTCAAAAAGGAAAAGACTTACAAAAAAGTGATGTAAGGGTGACTTTTAGAAAATTATCTTAAATTTTATGAAAAATATTTTAAAAATTGTTAAATCGATTTTTCCACACTAAAAAATAAATATTTTAAATTTTAAAGTCAATTTGCAAAAAATGACTATTGTAGAATTGTACGAAATTTTTTTCTAATAAAGGCAATATAATTGTCTAAAAGTTCGCCATACATTGAAAGATGGGCACTTTCAAGGAATTTGTTCATATTTAAATTTCTCACAACAACTTTTTCATGTCCTATTTTTACCGTGTATCACGCAAACTCGTCTAGTTATGGTCTTCAACACCCCTATAGAATCCAATAAAATTAAGCTGTCATAAAGAATAGAATGTATTGAACATTTGGTAAAAAACAATTATTATCTAGATTAATATTTGAAGAGGGTCAACAACATTAAATTTCCCTTTACATCAGTAAAACAGAACCAAAAGTGTACTTTTAAGTACAAGTCATTCATAACTGCTTGTTCGGATATTCCTATTTTTAGGGGTGATTCAAATATGACTTCGTATATCTTGGTGGGGGGAGGGAGCGGAAGCAAGGTCAAGATTTGTTACAGAATGTGTAAAAAGTATGGAAAAAATTGTCATTGAGCTGATAAATCTTAAAAAATAGCATATTTGAGTCGTCTTGATAGGGTTGATGCATATCCATTTAAAGACAATTCAAATATGACGTTATATGAATTTTCGAAATACTGTTTATGTCAATGAAAACTCATAGGTTTATTGGTAAGGGTTTCCTTTTATTTATTTTTTATATGTACATCTTCACGTATTAGTAATTTACATAGCTTCATATATTAAATTTATAAATCTTTCACATACAAAGTGATTTTCATCCTTTGAATCAGACAACCTTTTAACTGAAATTTGATTTTCTGAAATAGGTACAAAGCAATGAACCTGTGTAACAGGTATTGTCTTTACGTGGCTATAGAACTCCTCAAGTTCTTTTGACATTTTTGCATACTGTTCAGCTGATATGAAGCAGAAATTCAGTTTTGTAATACTCTTATTTGACTCTTCAACTGCCCAGTCAAAAGGTTCTCGAGGAGTTTTGATTGTATTTCCATAATCTTGAGCAAGGCTTGCTCTCTTTGCCCTTCGCTTGAGATGACCACCAATAGCATAAAATGGACCTTTCCCATGAGACGTTCCAATCCATACATGGACTTGAAATTGCACACGCTGGCAAAGTTATTTTTGTTCTTAGAATGGGCCGCTGCTCCATCTGACATGAAAATAATTTTTAAGCAATATATTGAATTTTGTTTAATGCAATCTAGCAATTTTGATATAAACAACTGAACTGCTCCTGGGTCATGGGTCATGGGCAATACTTCAGATATTATGATAAAGCTCTTGTTTTCGAATTTATTGTCCTTCTTGTACTTCAAAAGTTTGTTAATAAACAGGATCAACCACCTGATTTAATTGTATTATCACTAAAATTTAAAATTATTAATCATTTAAAACTAAGCCCTTTCCAAATAGTAGCCTTGATTTTTCAAACATTCAAAAATCCTAAAAAAATTCAAATTGTCATTAAAATTAAATTTAATTGGCTTCTGTAAGGTTTTGGGACCAAATTATAAGACGAGTTTGCGCGATACACGGTTTAAATTGGACATTTTTTTGTTATAATTTTTTTTTTCCTTAAAAGTGTCCATCTCGCGATGTATGTCGAACTTTTAGATAATTATATCGCCTATATTTAAAAAAGTTTCGTCCAATTCTAAGATAGCCATATTTTGCAAATTCACTTTAAATTTTAAATTTTTTTTTTTATTGTGTAAGAATAGATTTTATAATTTTTCATAAGAGCTTAGACAATTTTCCAGAAGTCACCCATACATCACTTTTTTGTAAGTCTTTTCTTTTTTAAGTAATGTTGACATGAAAAATTTGTTGTTAGAAAAACAAAAATTTCCTTAAAAGTGCCCATCTTGCAATGTATGGCGAACTTTTAGATAATTATATTGCCTTTATTGAGACAAAATTTCGTCCAAGTCTACGATAGTCATTTTTTGCAAATTGACTTTAAATTTTAAAATATTTTTTTTTAGTGCTATTTTTACAATTTTTCCATAAAATTTAAGCCGATTTTATAAAAGTCACCCTTACATTACTTTTAAGTCTTTTTCTTTTTGAGTAATGTTGATTTAAAAAAAATCGATCAAAAAACTTAAGCCCTTTTCAAATGGTAGTCTAGATAAATTTCGAAAAAACAAGGTATGCAAAGTTGCTTGAAAAGTCATAGTCTACCCACCAACAAAGTTTCATTGGATTCTGAGAGAGTGCTGCCAATCACGAAGACGAGTTGGCGTGAAATTCGTCAATATGGGTATTTCGGAAGGGACGACGTGTAAAGGTCGGACATCGATGTCCGACGCCATTTAGGAAACCAAAAAAACAAAAAACTGTTTGTGAAAAACTAATTCAAAAACCATTTAATAGGGTCTTATGGGACCGTGATATCTTTCAGTCTGCGGTAGTTGCGCTCATTTTGGTCCAGTCGTTGGTGAGCTCATTTCGGTCCAATGGGTAACAAGTTGTTTCCCACACACACCACCCCACCACCCACCCACCCACCCACACACACACACACACACACACACACACACACACACACACACACACACACACACACACACACACACACACACACACACACACACACACACACACACACATCGGTTCGAATTTTTGAGCCTAACTGGTTAATTCTGTAACAAGTTCGAGCTGTTTTAGCTGGATCGAAGGTGCACAATTTATATTTGAATTCTTCTTGTTGGTACATACGTAGAAATTAACTTCACTTAGAAACCAGCCATAGAAATGTGCTTCGCTTCTAAACCATTAAACAAACTGAGCAACCTACATCTTTTAAACGTCATTAAGATTAAGGTCTTTATCCGCAATAATCCGGACACCTCAAAACATGAATAAAACATAAATTTCGCATTATATTTCCGTCGTAGTTGTTTATTTCAGATTCATGGGATGTGTTTTAACAATTCGTGAAGACAAAACATAGTTATTCGGTATTTGCATAAAATTTTCGAACTTTGCGCTTAGCTCCGTCCATGAGGGTTTGTACAGTCTCTTCAGAAATCGTAGAAGCCGTCTTTGTCCAAATTTGCTGGAAGAGTTTGATGTCTTTGATTTCTTGCTTCTTTCCAGAAAGCTTTCGCTTCATCAGAGCCCAATATCTCTCGATTGGTCGTAGCTCTGGGCAATTTGGCGGGTTTGAGGTTTTTGGTACAATGTTCACTTGATTTGCTTGGTACCACTCCATCACAGTTTTAGCATAGTGGCATGATGTCAAATCGGGCCAGAACAAAGGTTTTTCTTTGTGACTTTTGATGAAGGGTAGCAATCGCTTCTGCAGACACTCTTTCTGATAGATCTCCTTGTTGATTGTGCCTGTAGTGACGAAAGATTTACTCTTTTTTCCACACGTGCAAATTGCTTGCCACACAAGGTATTTTTTGGGAAATTCCGATGCCTTCTTCGTTCTGAAATGCTTAGCTGTAGCATTTCTGGCGATAGCAGAATAAAAAGCCAGCCCCAGTTTTGATTTTTGGACAAAACCAGGCGACATCCCTATTTTACGAGCCACCGTTCGAATGGAGAGATTTGGGTTTTTCGTTAATATCCTTTTCACCTTTCGGTCCATGACAGGATCAGCGCGTCCAATGTTTTTGTCACTTCTCGGTTTCCTCTCCACCGTCAAACGTTCCGAAAATGATTTGAGCACATCGTGAACAGTGGATTTAGGCAAATCCAATGTTTTTGCAAGGTCCCGTATTGACAAGTCAGGATTTGCCATACGCCCGTACAAAATTCCTTGGGGAATTTGTTTTTCTTCGGCGGCCTTTTTGATATGAAAATGAAATGTAAACAATCATTATTGTTTTTTTCATATAGACTTCAGCTATACCGCAGTGTAATTTTTCTTCCTACGTGATATTTCAAAAGTTAAATGGTGGGGGTTGTGAAATTAGCTGCCGAGACGAGAAGGTTCGAAGTAAAATATATCAACAAATTTTTAAATATCGGTTATTTTTTATTGTGTTATTAATCTTATTACTTTCAGGAATTGTATACATTTGATGTCAAACATTGTTAGCAGCAATTTGGTTGTCAAATGAATGTAAGCTTTTCTAGCAAGTGACCGTATACCCAATAGAACCGCTGGCCAAAAAATCGTAGAACCCTTGTCATCGAATTTGGTTTGAAGTCAATTTTGTTGTTTCGAAGTTAAATGTCCTGATGAACTCTTCAACTTAAAAAAAAAAACAGTGTGCGATATGTCCTGGAGTAGACCATTTTAATTGAACTTCAAATCAACATCCGCTGTTTCACAAGAACCTGATTTAAGGTTTGTATGTGCGTATGTTCCAAACTAATTTATTCCATCAACGTAAGCAATGCACTCGGTAGTGTGGTAATTGCGTGGTAAACAATAAGCTACCTATTGAAAAGGCATATCTACGACGATTTGCGTGAAAGCTCTTTCGTGGAGTTTCATTTAACAGAATGCCACATTTCGCGAAATACCCCACGATGCAGTATTTTGTCATTGAATCCTTTTTCAAGTTTTATTCTCAGTGTTGGCACGAAAATAATCGTAAGTGCATATGCTTAAAAAGATTAATTGTTAGGTTTACGGTGAAGCTAACATTGCGAAATAATTATTTTCACAAAAAGATCTAGGCCACTTAATGAAGTAATTCAGCAAATTGGAGCTCCTCTCATTTTTTTTTTAAATTGTAGACGACAGAGTCGAACGGCTCCGAATCAATTTTCGATTTTTGAGATAACTTGGTTTTTGTTCGACGACTTTCGAAATAACGCGGTTTTCAAAAAAAGACTTGAGTGTAGGTCGGTTTTCTCTTACTAGGTGGTAGGACGCCATACGAAAATTATACGGCATGCTTCCATTAAAGACTGTATTTGATGAAATTCGGACACACAAAATAGGTCACCAAAATTTTTCCTTGAGCCCGATTCTTTTCAACCTTTCTGAAAATAAATTACTACTAAATGGTTAAGTTTTGACATCATTGGTTTATTGAACCTCTTCTCCCAACCCAAATGCCCGCACCTTTGCCTTGACCCCTTTCATCAAATTTTGGGCAATGATAGGACCGACTTGCTTACTTACTTTTAACCACACTTTCTTTAGTTCAAGTTAATTTTCTATCAGTTTTGGAGTTTTAACGAGCTTTGCCTTCATGATTGCCCAACATTTTTCAATTGGGCGAAGTTCAGGAGTGTTTGGAGGGTTGACGTCTTTTGGTACAAAAACTACATAATTATCTTTGTACCAGTCTAAGACGGGCCGGGCATAGTGGCAAGATGCCAAATCCGGCCAAAACAGTGTCGGGCCATCGTGAGATCTCAAGAAGGGCAGAAGTCGTTTTTGGAGGCATTCGTCCTTGTAGATTTGTCCGTTGACGGTCCCAGAGGTGATGAAGGGCTGACTCATTTTGCCACATCCGCAGATCGCTTGCCAGACAAGGAATTTTTTGGCGAATTTCGACAGTTTCTTCTTCCGTACACTCTGCGGAACGGCCAACTTAGAGGTGGCGACGTAGTGTTCCTGTCCTGGCATTTGTTTGGTGTCGGCTTTAATGTAGGTCTCATCGTCCATCACAATGCAGAACGGTTTTGTGAGCCACTCCTTGTACAGTTTTCTTGCACGAGTTTTGGCCACCGAGTTCTGTTTATCGCTCCGGTTCGGTGCCTTTTGGACCTTGTACACATGTAATCCAGAAGTTTCATTGTTTTCTGCACAAAACAAACTGAAACTTTCGCCTTTTTCGCAACATCCCTGATCGAAATGTTGGGATAACGCTTAAATTGGTTCAATACCATCCTGGCCTTCTCCGGATTTGATGTGCCACGTTTTTTGCCACTACCATTTTTCCGCTTGGTTGTCTTACGTTCCTTGAACGTTTTGATCACATGAGATACGGTTGAATGTGCGATTCCATGCTGTTTTCCGATCCATCGATGAGAAGCGTTTGGGTTATCGAAGTGAGTGCCCAAAATTTTTTGGCGCACTATTTCTTCATTCGAAGCCATCTCTGAAATCACTCGACCGATTTTCACGAAACTCATTACACAATTCACATAACACAATGAAATACATTCAGTTAAAATTTCAATAATTTTTACCCACACGCTAAAAAGTTACGAACAATTGCGTGTTTCCAAATTTCATCGAATACAGTCTTTAATAAAGAGAGATCCGATTGGCTGCCATCGCTTATTCGATTGCACACAGAAACAAATGCGTTCCCGAAAATGGAAACGGAGTTCACGATCCGTTTTCACGATTTTTACCTTTAAATGTAGTTTAGTTCATGATTTCGTGATTCAGTTCACGGTGTATTTTTGCTTGTTCTCGAATTCATAACTGCAGTTCACGGGGTCCTCCTTTAGCTCAGTCGGTAAAAGGCGCGGCTATAAAGCAACACCATGTTCGATTCCCGGTCTGGTCTAGAAATTTTTCGTTAAGGAAAATTTCTCGACCTCCTGGGCATAGGGTATAGTTGTACTTGCCACACAATCATACTAATGCAAAAATGGTACCTGGCATCGAAAGCTCTTAATTAATAACTGTGGAGAGCACACTAAGTTGAGAGCAAGCAATAAGCTTGAAACACTGAGCAAGAAGAAGTTCACGAATTTGGGCACGGATTTAAATCCGTGCACAAGCTGGTGAATGCAAAGAAAACTTAAAAAATACAACTTAACGTTGTTGTGCTCATATTTCGTTCGTCACTGTGTTTTCCAATTGAAGCATTCACCGACCAATCGTCAGCACAGCCCGTCCAAACTCGGCTGACAACTTTCGGAGGGCTTCCTGGTGATGATCCAACACGGTATAATGTAATTGAGGTGAACCGACACTCGATCGTATGTTTTTCCAGCCCCCAACAGATGGGGCATCATGAAATGCAACAATAATACGATTATCAATTCAATTTCACCTGTTTGAGTTTCACGGAGCTGGCTGGCTGCTTGAGATGCAAATTGGCGGAACTAAAGGCAGATGGGATTGGAAGTTTTCAATGTTGGTTTTTGTGTCACTTCTGTGTGGCAGACACAAAGCTAACGAAGAGAGAGGTTTGAGTTGAAAACGAAGTAGAAATTCAATTTAGTAATTTATTTATTTGTTATCATACATGAAGGGCAAAGAAAAATATTCAAAGTTAGGCCGTAACTGAAAAGAAGCAAAATATGTCATCATGTTGATTTTTACGTTGAATAACATGCTTCGGAAACATATGGGGGTACAAAATGGAAAATCTGAAATTGGCAACGTTACGAAAATGGTAAGCTTTTGAATGTAAATAATTCATTTATCCTTTGTTATGCTTTCTAAATTTTGGTAATTAAACGATTGTAAATAGGGTATATGACTAGTAGGTATATTTAAATTTAGGAACCTAGTAGGTATATATTCAGTTGCTTGGTCCCCTTTTTGATCAAATCATCCATCGTTTTGGCCACGAAATTATTTGAATATACCTACTCTCCTCTTCAAATTGGCCCAGATCATCTCGATTGGGCGGAGCTGGGGCACGTTGGGAGGGTTGGCATGGTTGGGCACCACCGAAATGCCCAACCGCTCCATTTTCTCCAGCGCCCGCTTCGAGTAGTGGGCCGACGCTAGATCCGACCAAAACACCACATCGTCATCCTTGTGGTACTTTTGACGTTGTTGTTGTTTTCAATACAGGGGTACCCGTTGCAAGTACGAGAGTTTGGAGCGTCACGAAATATGCTTAGGTTTTGGACGTTATTAACTTCATTCATTTCATGACCGATTTTCGAAATCTTTGCACCAATCTATCTGAAATATTTCTTCGCATCAGTTTTAATATTAAAATTTGTTGATTTTCAACATTAAGCTATTGAAAATAACGCGATGTCTTATAATGTCGATTTTTCAGAGTAAATTTACCAAATGCTCATTTTTTGAGATGCTGGCCGAAAACTCATGTTTTTACTCAATTCAAGATTTATGCCAAAACATAATTTCTTACTTTAAATCCCAATCGTTTGTCACTAAAACGTACAACCTGAAAGTGTCCAGCCTGTATATGCAGATAGGGTTCAGTCGTTAGCACCCCAGCTAAATTTTCCTATCTGTCCATCGGAGAGCACACAGTACTGTCGCCGGAAAGTCATTATTCAACGCTTCATTGCTTCCCCCCTCCCTCCCCCTCTACCCTGATTGACGTCGCATGAAGTCCCATGCATATCAATTCATCCCATTCAACCTTCGATAACGTTGACAGGTCGTTAATATGGTTCACGGCAAGCGTCAGCTGACATAAAGCACCGCGATCCACCTGTTGGTTGGCTTCGGCCAGGACAATACGGCCCAAACCGAAACACATAAAATTCACCGGACAAAAAATGTAAGGGAAGGATGACCGTTAAATTAATTTTGAATCCTGAAAACGGGTTGGTAATTGGGATGATGAATGAGGCCCACCGTCCGAAATGAGTTTGGTGGAAATTTGGGATGCGAGGTGACCCACGACGTGGCCTCTGATAGATTGGAAAATAACCTATTATATCTTTGATACCCTGTCTTTGTGCGCATCGTTCGATTCGATGAACTGTTGAACATGACTGGTAATTTGCTCATATAGGGATGATATTTCGGCCTTTGTTTGAACTTTCCACTGAACTTGCTTCCATTGTTTAATTTTCGTTTTAATTTATCAATACCGTACATTCCAAGTTCAATATCTTTTCATTATAATTAATACATTGATGAATGGCTTTGTTATTGCCAGGAGTATTATTTGAAAGGCATTGTCGTTTATCGAAATGAATGATGACTGATTTTGATCATAATGACCAAAGAAATCCTTATTAAAAGGTAATTAATCATTAAAATTGTATTCATTTCAGCTTCGAAGCTGTATTAATTGGTCCAGGGTAGACCCGTGCGATCCTGTTGCCTGATTGAGGAGGAGCGATCATTGCTTCCGAAAGATCACTTTCAATAGGTCAGTCCGTTGTCGATGCGATGCTATCAGTCGGCTTCTGAGAAGCTGACTTAAAGTTAATTTGTACACACAAAAAGACCTTTATTTCGTGATTCAATACGTTTCAAATGTCCATTAATGGTTGCTTGCAGTACTTTTATGAAAACTGCAAATTACAGCATTAAATTGTTACGTTTCTCCAGTTCGAACCTCTCGAACCTTTCTCTTGGTGGAGCCCATCAGCGCCCGCACAATGGAAACGGACATGGAATCACGCTTCTTCACTTGGGATGTCATCGTCGAGGATGTGACTAATGGTTCCGTTTTCGGGCCACAATGCAAATCGCTAGTTAAATCGTGGCATTCTTTGCGAACCCCCTCCCACCCGACGTCCAGTCACGATGTAAAACTTTTGACAGGTAAGCTGCTGAACATCGAGTTTGACGTATCGAGAGTAACATTTGTAAACAATGACTTCTAGCTTATTTTTCTGGGATCTGCTTGTTCCAACAAACAAAATAGCACTAGAAACAGATACAGGGAGTCGGTAGTGGATATACACCGGGTCCAATATATTCTCATACACTTTTTCATTGCTTTGGTGTCGTGCAACTACAGGGTGCGGCAGAAAATGCGAAAATTTGTTCTATTTCTTTCAAATAATATAATATATAATATAATATAATAATATAATATAATATAATATAATAATACAACATTTTCGAATGCAGTTATCTTTATAAAGTCCTTTTAAACAAATTTATTCAATGTGTCCTCCATTTTTATTAATAACATCCTCGAGCCGACGCCGGAAGCCAGAGCATGCCTTTCGGACGTAGTCCTCCGACTTTGACTGCCATGTGTGTGTTATGGTTGACTTCAGGGTTTTCACACTAGTGTGTGATGTTTTGCAGGCTCATGCTTCAACATATGCCCAAATCGAATAATCCAACGGATTAAGATCTGGACTGCTAGGGGGCCACAAATCCTTCGGCCAAAACTTCATGTTATCGTTCAACCATTGTTGGATTCGATTGGACGTGTGACACGGCGCTCCATCCTGCTGTAGGTCAACGTTTTGGTCCTCGGAGAAGTTGGCCTTCATCCAGGGAAGCACTTGGTCCTTTAAAATACCGATATACACTTCGGTATTGATTTTAACTCCAGCATCAATGAAAACAGGCGGCATTTTCAAACCGTTGGACGCCACCAAGCCAAACATCATGACACCAGCCGGATGTTTGGTTTGAAATTTGAATTTCACTTTTTCCGGAACGTTCTCCATTTTCTGCGGTGAAATGAACCGGTCCGTGTGGCTGTTGGCCACAGCATCGATGCTGAAAAGCTTTACGTTGGAGAACAGGATTATCATTTTTACCTTTATTTTTTCCTTTTTTTTGTGGAAGGCTAACATACATAATGCGACAATCGTGGGACATTATAGGTACTCCAAACTGTCCTAAAAATCAAAATATAAGACCTACAGTTCTAACAGTAGTTTTTTGAGCTATATATGGGTACCATATGTATTCAAATATATTCAATGAATCCAACCTTCCAACACTTATTATTTTAGGTAATCCAAAATGTCCTGGAGTTCAGAACTTGAAATCTACGGTAGTAGCAGTAGTTTTTTGGGCTATGCAATATTAAGTCACGTAATCAAGTAAATTTAGTGAATATTTTTGAACGTAAAAATACACAAGTAGATAATTTTGAGATGATCTAGGTCATTCAAACTGTTTTGGCATTCAGAACTAAGTATATGACATGTTATAGGTCATCTGAACTATCCTTGAAATCTGAACAAACGACCTAGAGTTGTAACAAAAGCTTTCTAGGTTTTGCAATGCTATGATGTGCATTAAAACATACTTATTGATCATTTTGGAAGAACAACAGACATTATGAGATAATCTTCTGATGTTCTAGGTTATCCAAAATCTCCTGGAATTCAACATTTAAAATCTACAGTTTTTTGGACTAAACAAAGTAACAATATGTATTCGACAAAAAAAAAGAGTCTTTTGAAAGGTCAACCGATATAATGAGATATCTTGGGATGTTCTAGGTCATCAAACCTGCCCTTGAGTTCAGAATTGAGGATCTATAGTCGTAAAGTTAGCTATATAATCTATGAAAGGTGACGTTATGCATTCAAACACATTCAGTGAAGCTTCTGTAAGCTCATCAGTCATCATCAGACTATCTCGGGATGTTCATGTTCATAAAAACTGTCTTTGAGTTCAGAACTTAAGATATACGGTAGTAACCGTAGCTTCCTGGGCTATACAAAGCTACGATAAATATTCGAATATATTCAATGAATATTCTGAAACGTCCACAGACATCAAAGGATAACCTTGTTAGTTTTAGGTCCTCCAAACTGTCCTTTAAAACTTAAGGTCTACTATTGTAACAATAGCTTTATGAGCTGTACAAAGTTATGTTAGTTTGTTTGGGATAGAATATCCTAAGATTATCTCATAATGACAGTTGGTCTTCCAGAACATTCATTGAATATGTTTGAATACATATCATAACATTGTATAGTGGATAAAGCTACTGTTACAACTGTAGATCTTAAATCTGCTCTCAAAAAAATAATATGTCCTAATTTTTCAATCATTTCCATGTTATTGAGCACCAAATCAATCAAAATTCACCAAATTGGTTGTATAAATTAGGCCTGAAAGGGTTAATTAAAAAATTGGCATTGTACCAGCCAAATGGCTTTTTAACCATGTTTCTTTCAACCAATCTTGAATACTAATAACACCACAATGTTGTACTTCTATCATGCAGTATGATTTGTTTCAGAAGTTGAACTTCAATTCACAAGAAATGTTCTCATTTAAAACAATTTTCGCTCAAATCTCAAGTACCACCAGATATGTCAGTGAAAACTTGATTATTTACATTGATATGACAACTCGAGTATCCGAGAAACGTCAAATCTAGCACTGCTCTATGATTCGAAATGTTTAGAAAAGTCAATGTGCATCGGGTAACACTAACACTGTTTAATTTCGAAAAAGGATTCGTACGAACGGGGTCGAACGAAAACAAGAATACCTTTTTCGAACTCGTTCGTATAGAGTCGTTCGAACGAAGTATGAATACGGCCGTAAACAAGAATAAGGGTGAATATTTCTCTTCGAATCGGGTCAGTTTAACAAGGTTGGTGGTGAGAATTTCTGGTGGGAGATTCTTTTCCTAGGAATTCATCTATTCTCTGCGCACTTCCATATTTTTCTAACATTTTTCGACACACATTACCACTGGAAGCAGCCACCAAAGCTTCCCTTATTTTGTTCAAGCATCATTTGTTATCGTATCCGAAATGGTCCAGCCCATAAATTTGCTGTCAGATGAAGTGCAACAGTATTAGTAGTTACAAGCATGCAGTCGATTCGGTCAGGTATTACCCCAAATAGATTAGTTATCGCACCTTGACCGCAAAACCACTTCATCGAAACGGCCCTCGGAGCAAGGATGACGAAGAGGAGTGAAACCAGAAGCGACCAGGGAGGGCGCCACCGTATTGGGTTGGGTGTGGTAGCAGGTGGAAAATAAATGATGTGTCGAAAGAAGATGGTAACATTAACATTATTTACACCAATCTACCGTCCCTCAAAACATGGGTTTGCGTACGACGGCGACGACGATGACGAACCTCGCTAGACGTGTTACACACATCTCGGAGTGTTGTGTTGTGTAGAGTCACTGCTGGGTGCTTGCGCTAATGATAATCCGTTTTCCAACATCCTTGATGGCTGTAGTGGCGGTACGTCTCTATCCTGGAGAGCGTGCTGTCGCCGTTGGCGTCGTCGTCGTTGGCGTCGTCGTCGTCGTCGTCGTCGTCGTCTTCGTGGATGGCGCAATGTTCAACAACCCAAGCGTTTCATTTGAGCTTATGTGGGATATTATCATCAACATTGGTACGTTTCATACCTGGTTGGTCGGATAGGTGGCAATCTGATGGGGTTGTTGCTTCCGAGCTAAATCATGTTTGGATGGGTGGAGCAGGAAATGAGAAATTTTAGGAGGAATGACGATGGCAATGTTTGAACTCGCCGACGAAAAGTGGAAAGATGCAATCTATTTTTGGTAATAGAACATAACCAAAAAATGGGAACGATGTTGTTGGTTAATGAGAATATTACGCGCCCAGGTATAACCGTTTCCGGTGGTTGGTGTGGTTTTTGGTGGCCGAACCATAGGGCCAACGGTGCCGAATCATTTATTTATCATCAAGAGTTTCTTTCTGTGGCGGAGCAGCACTCTCCAGCGATTACTCAGGGTGTTCCATCTATCATACGAGTGATAAACGTTTTACGGAATAAAATTAATCTCTTCATATGAGATGGTACATTTGCAGACACTCAATAACGAAAAATCCATTAAACAGATGTTGTAAACTCAACGAAAAGCATCCATTACCATCTGCATCTGCTACTTAGAATGTAAGCACATCGCATTAGCAAACATACGGCACTCGTATCAGCAGCAAATCTACGTAGGTATAAGCTCCTTTCCCGAACAGCATTGGAACGGTTTCTTCACGGCAAACACCCACTCAAGCAAAAGCGGATTCTCTTTCTAATCACTTCGATAACGACGAAATAAATCAAACCTCCATCCTTCGCCCTCCGTGTGGAACGGAGCGAATAAAAAACCAGGACAATATACTTTTTTTCCGAGCATGTGAGTATGTACATACGAGGCAGAGTGGTGGATCATAAAACCGAATGCCAAGAGATTGAAATTCCAACAGTTGATAAGATTCCGCATTGAGGTTCTAGGGCAATAATATGATGATTTAAGATGTCACAATCCATTTAAGGTACATTCCCAGAAAGAGTCAACCAACTTCAATAAAAAAATATTTAGCAAACCATGCTTCGCAACGTTTTTATTATAAATTTCGAAATGATTGGACTTGCTTCTTAGTGAAACTTTTTTTTCCGTTTTTCACCCAAATTTCGCCATATCTTATTTATGCCCCAATACCGACATTCGTCATAATAGCGTTCGACCTAGTAGCCCTACCCCCATTTTTCTATGTGTGTCAGGGTGCTGATGCTACCGGTAATTTTACATTCCATTTGATCGGATTCAATTACATCCAATCGATCGATTGATGGGAGCCCCGCCCCTCCTCCCTCCTGCCTTCACCATTCAAGATTGGTTTATGCTGGGTGAACTTACCCCGTCGGGATGGAAGCGTGACGCAGACGGTGTCGTGGGCGAGCAGAACTCTTGCAGGACATTTTGCAGCTTTTTCGTCGAATCTGTAGGCAAAGAAGGAAAAGAGAAGAAAAGCGAAATAAAACTTCAAACTTACTGAATGACGCGGAACGGTGCTGCAATTGATGACCCACTAAGAAACTGTTCACATTAGTGCTGGTTTACGATACTGCAAACCCAGATTTATGCGCAAATCTTCATGAGCTACGAAATTCTGTTTCCGTCATCCATGAAACCCTCTAATGTGAACAGGGTGTAAAACTAGCCGTTGCAGATTTTTTTTTTGCGATGAAACCGAGATGAAAGGCTCCGCAGTTAGACAAGGGTTTCACTTACATGAGGCGAGGTCCTGCAGCTGTTGAAATTCACTTGGCGAGAGTTTCTCCCACTTGTAAACCGTCGATGCCATCATTGCTGTTTGATCTGAAACAGGGAAAGAGAACAAAACCCGGAATTAAAAAAAGTAAGTCAAATGGAAAATTGCAAGTTCCCGTTGTTAGATTTATTCAACAGTGGAAGTCGTGGGCGATTGCTGAGGAGTTGAGTAATGAGCTCAAGTGCAATGTGAAAATGATGAATGGAAACGCAGTAAATAAATCAAATGTTATACAGTGACCATAATGTTTTAATCAGGTTTGAAAAAATATGCGATGAAAATAGGTTCATTGGGTTTAACGGAAAAAACGCTGGGAGAGATGATTTAACGGTTTCGTGCAATTAATTTGTTCATACGACGGATTCCACGCCAAATGACCGATCGACCAAACTTCATTTTCGTTGATTGGAATGAGATTTTGCACATGCTTTCGGTGTCGAAGACTGATCATTTTCTACTGATAAAAAAAAATTCTTCAGTAAGTTTTGAAAAGGTCGTAAGGGTTTTAGCATAAGTTTTATTCAAACAGTTTTAACTCGAAAACTATTGATTGTATAACAAAAACTGTCTGAGAACGAATTGTAGGGAATTAATAAAGACTGTATTCGATGAAATTTGGACACACGCAATTGTTCGTAGCTTTTTAGCGTGTGGGTAAAAATTATTGACATTTTAACTGAATGTATTTCATTGTGTTGTGTCAATTAGGTAATGAGTTTCGTGAAAATCGGTCGAGTGATTTCAGTGATGGCTTCGAATGAAGAAATAGTGCGCCAACAAATTTTGGGCACTCACTTCGAAAACCCAAACGCTTCTCATCGATGGATCGGAAAACAGCTCGGAATCGCACATTCAACCGTATCTCATGTGATCAAAACGTTCAAGGACCGTAAGACAACCAAGCGGAAAAATGGTAGTGGCAAAAAACGTGGCACATCAAATCCGGAGAAGGCCAGGATGGTATTGAACCAATTTAAGCGTTATCTCAACATTTCGATCAGGGATGTTGCGAAAAAGGCGAAAGTTTCAGTTTGTTTTGTGCAGAAAACAATGAAACGTTCTGGTTTAATTCAACGTAAAAATCAACATGATGACATATTTTGCTTCTTTTCAGTTACGGCCTAACTTTGAATATTTTTCTTTGACCTACATGTATGATAACAAATAAATAAATTACTAAATTGAATTTCTACTTCGTTTTCAACTCAAACCTCTCTCTTCGTTAGCTTTGTGTCTGCCACACAGAAATGACACAAAAACCAACATTGAAAACGTCCAATCCCATCTGCCTTTAGTTCCGCCAATTTGCATCTCAAGCAGCCAGCCAGCTTCGTGAAACTCAAACAGGTGAAATTGAATTGATAATCGTATTATTGTTGCATTTCATGATGCCCCATCTGTTGGGGGCTGGAAAAACATACGATCGAGTGTCGGTTCACCTCAATTACATTATACCGTGTTGGATCATCACCAGGAAGCCCTCCGAAAGTTGTCAGCCGAGTTTGGACGGGCTGTGCTGACGATTGGTCGGTGAATGCTGAAGTTGGAAAATACAGTGACGATCGAAATATGAGCACAACACCGTTAAGTTGTATTTTTTAAGTTTTCTTTGCTTTCACCAGCTTGTGCACGGATTAAAATCCGTGCCCAAATTCGTGAACTTCTTCTTGCTTAGTGTTTCAAGCTTATTGCTTGCTCTCAACTTAGTGTGCTCTCCACAGTTATTAATTAAGAGCTTTCGATGCCAGGTACCATTTTTGCATTAGTATGATTGTGTGGCAAGTACTATTATACCCTATGCCCAGGAGGTCGAGAAATTTTCCTTAACGAAAAATTTCTAGACCAGACCGGGAATCGAACATGGTGTTGCTTTATAGCCGCGCCTTTTACCGACTGAGCTAAAGTAGGACCCCGTGAACTGCAGTCATGAATTCGAGAACAAACAGAATCCCGAAATCATGAACTAAATTACATTTAAAGTTAAAAATCGTGAAAACGTGAACTAGTTCACGATCCGTTTTCATTTTCGGGAACGCATTTGTTTCTGTGTGCAATCGAATAAGCGATGGCAGCCAATCGGATCTCTCCTTAGCATGCCGTATAATTTTCGTATGGCGTACTACCACCTGGTAAGAGAAAACCGACCTACACTCAAGTCTTTTTTTTACATCGGGGATTCGTGGCGTGTGAATAAAAAACGCGTTGTTTCGAAAATCGTCGAAAAAAAAACGGCATTATTTCAAAAATAGTCGTAAAAAAATTAAGTTATTTAAAAAATCGAAAATTGATTCGGAGCCGTTCGACTCTGTCGTCTACAATTCAAAAAAATTTAGAGCAGCTCCAATTTGCTGAATTACTTCATGAAGTGGCTTAGAATCTTTTTGTGAAAATAATTATTTCGCAATGTTATCTTCACCGTAAATCTAACAATTAATTTTTTTAAGCATTACGATTATTTTCGTGCCAACACTGAGAATAAAACTTGAAAAAGGATTCAATGACAAAATACTGCACCGTGGGGTATTTCGCGAAATGTGGCATTCTGTTAAATGGAACTCCACGAAGGAGCTTTCACGCAAATCCTCGTAGATATGCCTTTTCAATAGGTAGCTTATTGTTTACCACGCAATTACCACACTACCGAGTGCATTGCTTACGTTGATGGAAAAAAATAGTTTGTAACATAAGCAAATACAAACCTAAAGTCAGGTTCTTGTGAAACAGAGGATATTGATATGATGTTCAATTAAAATGGTCTACTCCAAGACATATCGCACACTGTTCTTTTTTGAAGTTGAAGAGTTCATCAAGACATTTAACATCGAAACAACAAAATTGACTATAAACCAAATTCGATGACAAGGGTTCTACGACTTTTTGGCCAGGGTTCGGTTGGGTATACTGTCACTCGCTAGAAAAGCTTGCATCCATTTGACAATCAAATTGCTGCTAACAAGGTTTGACATCAAATGTTTACAATTCCTGAAAGCAATAAGATTAATTACATAATAAAAAATGACCGATATTTAAAAATCTGTTGATATATTTTACTTCGAACCTTCTCGTCTCGGCAGCTAAGGTCTGTATCCACATTAATCCGGACACCTTCAAATCATTGTAACTTTTGAAATATTGCACGTAGGAATGAAAAATATCACTGTAGTATAGCTGAGAGTCTATGATAAAAAAGACTATGATTGATGTTTACATTTCATGTTTAGTATTCAAGATGGCGACGAAAGAAAAAAAAGTGCGCGAGCGAATTTTGTACGGTAAATCCTGACTTGTCCATACGGGACCTTGCAAAAACATTGGATTTGCCTAAATCCACTGTTCACGATGTGCTCAAATCATTTTCGAAACGTCTGACGGTGGAGAGGAAACCGAGAAGTGACAAAAACATTGGACGCGCTGATCCTGTCATGGACCGAAAGGTGAAAAGGATATTAACGAAAAACCCAAATCTCTCCATTCGAACGGTGGCTCGTAAAATAGGGATGTCACCTAGTTTTGTCCAAAAATCAAAACAACGTTTGGGACTTAAGTCGTATAAAGTAAAAACAGTTCCAAATCGCAACGACAAACAGAACTTGGCAGCATGCCGTTGTTATGGACAATGAAACTTCAAGCAGCTTCCAAGGCTGGCTTTTTATTCTGCTATGGCCAGAAATGCTACAGCTGGGCATTTCAGAACGAAGAAGGCATCGAATTTTCCCAAAAAAAACCTTGTGTGGCAAACAATTTGCACGTGTGGCAAAAAGAGTAAATCTTTCGTCACTACAGGCACAATCAACAAGGAGATCTATCAGAAAGAGTGTCTGCAGAAGCGATTGCTACCCTTCATCAAAAGTCACAAAGAAAAACCTTTGTTCTGGCCCGATTTGGCATCATGCCACTATGCTAAAACTGTGATGGAGTGGTACCAAGCAGATCAAGTGAACATTGTACCAAAAACCTCAAACCCGCCAAATTGCCCAGAGCTACGACCAATCGAGAGATATTGGGCTCTGATGAAGCGGAAGCTTTCTGGAAAGAAGCAAGAAATCAAAGACAACATCCAGCAAATTTGGACAAAGACGGCTTCTACGATTTCTGAAGAGTCTGTTCAAACCCTAATGGACGGAGTTAGGCGCAAAGTTCGAAAATTTTATGCAAATACCGAATAACTATGTTTTGTTTTCACGAATTGTGAAAACACATCCCATGAATTTGAAATAAACAACTACGACGGAAATATAATGCGAAATTTATGTTATATTCATGTTTTGAGGTGTCCGGATTATTGCGGATACAGACCTTATAAGAGCACTTTGCTTTATCTGCGGAGAGTTATGGCTGCATCCTCTGTAAAGGTACAAATTTCACGCGCCGGCGTAACGTTAGTGCGATATACCATCTCTGATCAATTGAGATCAATTTTTGGGAGAATAATTCGGCGGAGTCAACTGAGTGAGGGAAAACTGAATCAACTCTGTCCGCGCACGGGACTCCTCTTCAATGAGCTCCAACACCTAGCAGCGGTGGAGTGAACAATCTGAACTTCTGTGGAGTATTTTGCCACAGGAAATTCAACACCTCAATTATCTTGAAAAAGACTGTTTAAATGGGTTTGTGTTGGCTTCGGTCGGAGGAGAATGAGAAAAGCAGTCGTGGATTTCAAATTAGGTGTAATGTCCAAGAATGTTCTGATCTTATTGACTAAGCTACTGTATGGTATGGCTAGTTTTATAGCTACGGATTGAGTGTGTTTGATTGGTTGGAGTGATTTGTAATTACAATTATGTGCTGTGTCATATTTTCAATGAATGTATTTTGTGTGTCGCTTGTGAAGTGGTATCTCGGACCATCGCGATTCACGACAAACTCCTTGGATCACCCCAATCTTCATTTTCAAAATCCTTCCTACTGTCTGTCTAGTTTCAATCCAAACAAAAAACAATAAATGCTCAGAAAAAAGTTGTGCCATTCATCAAAACAAGTTGTCAAACGTGCCGATGAGAATGAATATATAATTGAACTGCTTTCCGAAGTTCGGATAAAGACTTCAAGACTTCAAAACATCCACGCCGCTGCACCATGCTCCACGTCAAGGAAAGAGCAAGTTTCACTCTCATTTACATTCACAACATGAACCGGCAATTTGCTAGTTGGCTACGCAGCACACTGGAAATAATGGAGCCTACCCGTTTGACGTCATCGGTAGGTAACAAGAGGGTGCTTGGGTTATCCAACTTAGGCACTAACTCACGATAAAAACATGTCCGCCAAGGAGAAAAGTTTGACATCCTGTCTTTCCTAGACTTTGAAGACGACGATGTGATTGGGCTCCTTTGGCAGCAAATAATTCACTTCAACTGACGCGAAAGGTGGATGCGCGTCTTCAGTCATTTACGTAATGGTAATTGAAATTCAGCGAAAATTCAAATTACGAGTAATTGGATCAGCGTTCGGAAGTTACTCAAAAATTGGTGCAGCTGCTTGTGAGTGAAATTTTTGAATAAGATTAACTCAGTTGCAATCTAAAAGTCTTATCGCTTGAGTTCCTCGTAACTATTTATATTTCACGACGACAAATCCCCTTTCGAGTAAGAACCATTTCCCACATGTATGAAGCTCATGGATCGATTGATTGATGGCACAGAACAAATTATTAATATTGCATTATAATATCCAAAGCCTTTCCATATCGTCCCCAAGTGGTACGAAAGTCCCAATTGGAAAACACAGGAAATAAGAGAACGGAGCGGAAATCGAACCACAGTGCAGACAACAATGGAAATTCCCTTTCGCCATTATTCGTTCGGACTGTGCGGAATCGATTGCTCAGTTAGGTAATCTTTTAATCCACATCGACATTTGTTCGGAATCAGGCTTACCTCGAACGAAGCATGATGGTATTGGTAGACCCCTCTCCATTGGGGCCGAAATGCCATATCGTCGTCGCGAGATATCTGGAATATAAATCTACTGAAATGTTGACAATCCTATCGGAGATCGAACGCTTTTCCCTTCCGTTTTCTCTTTGGGGAAATCCTGCTTTCAGTCGACTAGGAGCAGGGCTGAGTGAAAATTACTCTAGAACAATAGTTTGAAAAAGGCTTTTTCACCATAACATGATTGAAATTATCCATGTTGACATCCGCACTCGTAGCAAACAATTGCATCTTTACCCTATCAAGAATCAAGCCCTTTCCCCGTTTTCAAAATATGCACTCAATCAAAACCACCCTAATTTGCTTTCTGCTAATTTTGTTGTTTTTTTTTTTTTCGCTATCACTTGCTACACGCTACAGTCAAAATGCACCCCGGGAAGAACCGGAGGCAATAATGTGCTGGAGTTAAACGGTATAATAGTGCGATGAAGGGGGTTGGCCTGAGCAGCGCAGTAGTGACTCAACTGCAATGGTAGAAGGAAAAGGAAAAGTGGAATCACAAACAAGACATTATGGGGGAGCTAGGGTCGATGAAGAGGCGAAGGAAGGTATTGGCCAACCTTGCGCATTGGCGGTGGTATTGTCAAGCATGGTAAGTAGTGCCACGAGTGGGAACGATGAAAGTTTTCATTTTTTTTTTTCGGGGGGGAGGGAAACACTTAATAAGGAGTTTTTTCCTATTTTAAGGAGTGTATCGAAAAGTAGTTATAAACTTCCAAATAATAAAATAGACATGAAAACATGGTTAAAATTAACATACTATTTCAGTTTATTATAGCTTAACATGTTTACAAAAGATCCAAACGGAAAAACTAGTCATCATGTTCATTTCTGTAGAATGCCCGTACCTTTGATTTGACACCTGCCATCAAATTCTGCACAGTGACCTTTGTGCACTTCCTGGATGCCGCTGCCCAATTTTTCTTAAAATCGGTCATGTTTTGGGACACTGTACCATCCTTCTTAAATATACGCTTGACTATTGCCCAATAGCGTTCGATCGGTCGCAACTGGGGACAGTTTGGTGGGTTGATGTATTTTTCTACGAACTTGATGTTATTCTCCGTCAGCCACTGTAGAGTGGATTTGGCGTAATGTGCCGATGCCAAATCTGGCCAGAAGAGAGGAGGGGACTGGTGCTTTCTATACAATGGTAGCAACCTGTTCTTCAAACATTCCTTTTGATAAATCTCACCATTTATAGTTCCTTTTGTATAGAAAATTGAAGAACGCAAGCCACATGTGCAAATAGCTTGCCAAATGAGCACCTTCTGACCGAATTTCTCCATCGCAACAGTCGTATCTGCGGTTGGCACACGTTCCCCAACAGATTTAGTATAAAACTGCGGCCCCGGTAGCGTTCTTGAATCTTCTTTAACGTATGTTTCGTCATCCATCAAAATGCACTGGTCGACATTGTCCAAAATGCAGCTGTACAGCTTTCGAGCCCTGGTTTTGGCACGAGACTTTTGTTCCGGAGTTTGTTTGGGCACTTTCTGCTTTTTGTACGTCTTCAAGTCATTCCTGCGCTTGATTCGTTGAATCATTCCGATGCTGGTCCTGAACTTCTTGGCTAGATCGCGAGTAGAGGCAGATTTGTTCCGTTGAATATAATCCACAACTTTTTGGTCCAAATCGGGGTTGCTGGAGCCGGGTTTCCGGCCACTTCTTGGTAAATCCTTGAGGGAGCACTCCTTACCAAACTTTTCGATGATGCGTTTTACACTTGCCGGGTGAACATTTACTCTTTTCGCAATCTGGTTGTAAGTAACACCCTTTTCGTTGCACCAAGTGTGCAGAATTTTCTTTTTAGTCTCAAATTCAATTCGCGACATTTTGAATACAACTTTATCAACGGAAATGAATGAACCGAATAATCATTTTTGACATGTAAACAAAGCAAATGGCGCTTACACGCTAAAAATATATACAGTAGTTTATGCGTAATAACGCATCGAATGTTTATAACTACTTTTCGATACACTTTGTTGTTTTGTGTGTTTTTTTTGTTTTGTTTTTTTTTTTTTTTTTTGTCTTTTTTGTTCTTTTTTTTTTTTTTTTTTTGTTTTTTTTTTTTTTTTTTTTTTTTTTTTTCTTTTTTTCCTTACGGTGAGTGAAAGCGTGCCTGTTGATGTGGAGAAACTTTGCCTTAAGCAGTGTTCGGTTTGATTGGGGTTGGTTGTTGGAGGTTTGGGCTCTCTGTTTTTGTGTGTTTTTTTTTTTCTATAAACATTTTTTTTGTTTTGGGGGTAATGGGGGTGGGGGCGGCGGTCCTTGGTTTGAAACAGATTTGTTTTCTTCCCTTTTTTTCATCCGCTTTTTGTATTGCTTTCCGAGTCGATAATTGCCGGCCGTTGATGGAATTGTGCCTGTATGCCATCGGCTTCATTCATACACAGAGAGAATTATTGTAGTAAAAACTACCAGTTTACCCGACTATGCCTATTTTTAAAACTACCATGAAATTTCAGTCAAACTTACTACGTTGATGGGACAACCTTCAATATTTGTGGTATATTTGACAGACCTCATATTGATTTCAACCGCACCATGGTTAATCTAATCGAAGCATGGTAAAATCAAAATTTATAGTCAGGTGAAAGTTGTTGGTGTTTGCGCTTAATTTAACCTTCGAAATGGTAGTTTCTACTGCGGTTTTTTTGCGTGTACAGTGCAGTGTTGTGCTTTAGTGCATCTGTGATCTGGTTCCACACATTTGTGCATATCGACCAGCGTTGCCAGGTATACCGATTTATCGGTATTTATACCGATTTTTATTCTCAATACCGATATACCGACAAGGGCTCTGAAAATACCGATTTCCAACTTTTTAAAGGGTGTCCACGATGAAATTGCCACACACAAAATTGGTTCGCAAAATTCGAGTTTTCATCCGATTGCCCTCAAATTTTCAGGGATTGAGAAATAACTATTAAACTTCATTTTACCATTTTAATCGTATTTTATTTACAGTCCATACGCAAATGCCCGCACCTTGGCCTTAACCCCGGCCATAAGATTCTGCACAACCTGTGAATCAACCGTTTTTTGCATGTAAACCCATACTTTCTTCAGTTCCTCGACTGTCTTCACTACCTTAGGTCGTTTAAGAAGGTGCTGCTTCATAATCGCCCAGTACTTCTCGATGGGGCGGAGCTCCGGAGTGTTGGGAGGGTTGAACATTTTCGGCACGAAATTGACCTTATTGTCCGCATACCACTTCAGCACGTCCTTGGAGTAGTGGCATGAAGCCAAATCCGGCCAGAAGATTGTTGGGACGTTGTGGGCCTTCAAGAGAGGAAGCAGCCGCTTCTGGAGGCACTCTTTTATGTACACCCGTCCGTTCATCGTGTCCTAGGTCATGAAAGGTGCACTCCGCTTCCCGCACGTGCAGATGGCTTGCCAAACCAGGAATTTCTTCGCAAATTTGGACATCTTCTGAGTGCGGACATGCTCCGGAACGCTGAACTTATCCTTGGCCGTGAAAAACAGGTTGCCGGGGATCTGTTTGAAGTCGGCCTTCATATATGTTTCGTCGTCCATGATGCAGCATTCAACTTTCGTCAGCATGATGAGGTACAACTTCCTGGCACGGGTTTTGGCGGACTTGTTCTGCTTCTCGTCGCGATTAGGGGCCTTTTGTACTTTGAACGTTCGAAGCCCAGCCTTAGTTTTGGCCTTCTGGACAAAACTTCGGCTTAGGTGCAGCTTCTTAGCCACATCCCGAACGGAGGCGTTCGGATTTCGGTTGAAGGCCCCAACTACGCGGTTGTGATTTTTGGTGTTGTACGGAATACTTTTTCCTTCACTTCTGGGCTTCCGATCGGTGGTCAACCGTTCCTCGAACCGCTTAATCACTCGCGACACCATGGAATTCGCGATTCCCAACGTTTTAGCGATGGAACGATGCGAGAGATCCTTGTTCTCGTGATGAATGCGCAAGATTTTATCACGCACGAGCTGTTCTTTTGGCTCCATATCCGCGAGTTTTGATCACAGGACTTTAAAACTTGCAGGATGTAAATAATGCACTATGAACTAAATCCACCCAAATTGTCATTAAGTTCTACCCAACGGTTAAAAAGTTACAGCAATTTCATAGTGTGGCAATTTCATCGTGGACACCCTTTATACCGATAAATACCGATTTTCAATGAAAGTTATTTCAACATTATATTTGGTTTATGATTTATCAGCGTGTTTTTTTTGGTTTTTTTACCCCCCCCCCCCGCCTTTCTTCAAAAGAAAACCCCGGGGGGGAAGGGGGGCGCTCGGGGGGGGGAGGGACCCTCTTTTTTTTGTTTTTTTTTTTGATTAAATCTTTTTTTCTTCAAGTCCACTAATTGCAACGTTTTGCAATTAAAAAGCAATTAACTGTCATATGCAAATGTCAAGCAGTAATCTGTCATTTACGATCTATTGTTCACGAGTTTTTGACAGTCGATTTGACGTTGTCAGATGTTGCAATGAGCGAATGCCATTCGCTCATTGCAATGTAAACATGTTGCAATGAACGAATGGTCACTGTATTTTGTTTTTAGCTTTAGCTTTAGCTTCTGTTTTTGTTTCCTCCGTTGCTCACGTGCTATGCGAGGCGAGCGAGAAACGGAAAAAGTTTCAAGTTAGAGTAAATGGATGCCTGCCATTTTAAGCATTTAATTTGAAAGTAGATGTGTTATGGTTGTAAGTCTGTGATAAAATTATCGAGTTTAATTATGATATTAAATGCGTTAACAAATGAAGACAGGTTGTAATTTTAAGCATAATACCCAACAAACAATCACTCATTCAATAAACATCATTATGGCGATTTAATTCAGCAGCGTGTTGAATAATCTCTGAACTATTTTCCATCACAGCTTTTGTTCAGGCATTATTCACACAAATTTGGAGAAGTTATTAAGCTGTCGCCAAATGCTTTTGAACACTGCCAATTGCATATGCTTAAGAAGCAAGTTTGCAGCAATGGAGTTCAGCTGATAATTGAATAACTGCTGTTTTAATGCTTTACAGAACTTGAGGATTTCATATTGTGCATATTTGGATTTCATATTGTGCATATTTAATTTGATATTATTATGCATAGACATCAACAGAAACATTTTGTAACATTTATCTATTACCATTAAATAGCGAGATTCGAACTATCAACTTTCGTACCCTCAACTACGTGACTTACCAACTGCGCTATTCTAGAATTGAATGAAGTACAAACGAATCGGCTATATAAGCTCAATGTTATATATTGCATAGTAGCAGAAGTGATGCTCTTATTGAGCTACATTGATATTCTATTTATAGCGTTGTCTGTATATAAGCAATATCAGTGCTCAAATAAACCTTATAAATGCTGTTATTAAACATCTGAATTACCAAGCTTTGATGGTTGATGTTCGGTTTTACTACGTGCATTACTGGCAAGGGCATATTGAACAAGAGACGATTAAAAGATATGACAATGTTTTCTGATGTTATTTGTAAACACTGCGCTGTTTTCTATTCTGATGGGCAATGTAAAGGGTAGCCTTTGAGCTATTTGCTTCAAGCAATTGACTATAATTTCAACTCTTGTACTCTATTACCCGGAAAGTCAACTCTATTACCCATTCTAACAAAACTATTTCGGACAAGTTTAACATTAAGCTACCTTCCGACAGCGTGGCGACAAGTGCGTGTGACGTTTATTCCTAAGGCTAATAAAAAGGAAAAAAGTTCACCTAAATCCTATAGGCCCATAAGCTTATCGTTAATTATACTTAAAACAATGGAAAAATTATTGATGAATACATAAAGTCAACATATTTACTTAAAACTCCTCTGAGTAAACATCAATTTGCTTATCAGGAAGGTAAATCATCGGTAACAGCGTTGCATGCGGTTGTTACTAAACTAGAAAAATCTTTTCAAGCTAAGGAAATCTCACTAGCTGCGTTCCTAGACATTGAAGGAGCATTTGATAATTCATCTCATAGTTCAATGGTTAAAGCAATGATGAAACTTGGTTTCGACAAATGTATTGTCGATTGGATTAACGAGATGTTATCAAATAGACAAATATCAGCAAACCTCGGAAGCTCATCCATCAGTATTAGAGCTGTAAAAGGGTGTCCACAAGGAGGCGTATTATCACCTTTATTGTGGTCTATAATAGTTGATGATCTTCTTAAAAATCTGAAAACCCTAGGGTTTGAAGTAGTTGGCTTCGCAGATGATATAGTCTTAATAGTACGCGGTAAATACGACTGTATCATTGCAAACAGAATGCAACGTGCCTTAAATTATGTCTCTTCATGGTGTGGTAAGGAAGGCTTGAACATAAACCCTTCCAAAACTACTATTGTGCCATTTACAAAGAAGAGAAAATACTGTATTGAGAACTTAAGGTTGAAAGGCACACATTTGGTATTTTCAAATACAGTCAAATACCTTGGAGTATTTCTTGACAGCAAACTGAATTGGAACTTTCATTTAGAGCAGACAATCAACAGATCGACAAATGCTCTATGGATAGCCAAAAGAACATTTGGTAAGCAATGGGGACTAAGGCCAAAAATGATCCATTGGATTTATTCGGCAATTGTGAGACCCAAGATTACCTATGCTTCATTGGTCTGGTGGCCAAAAACAAAAGAAACTGTTGCACAAAGAAGGTTAGAAAAACTTCAAAGACTAGCAACTTGTTCAATTAGCGGTGCAATGAGAAGTACACCAACGAAGGCACTGGATGCACTACTTTTTATGTTGC
Source organism: Aedes koreicus (assembly GCA_024533555.2). Taxonomy (NCBI): domain Eukaryota; kingdom Metazoa; phylum Arthropoda; class Insecta; order Diptera; family Culicidae; genus Aedes; species Aedes koreicus. The sequence continues at coordinate 78,488 of JAHHFK020005004.1, forward strand.
CATTGCATCAATTCATACAGTTAGAAGCTGAAAAGAGCGCTCTAAGGATCAGAAGGTTTGCGAACCTTTTAGAAGGTGATCTAATAGGACATCTTAGCATTCTAAAAATTGTAAAATTTAATCCTTTAGTTATGAACAACGAAGATTGGATGGAAAAAAAATACAACTTTGATTGTTCATATCAAGTTATTGATCTTGAGCGTGATTTGTGGGCAAGAGGTGGCCCAAACCTCCGCCAAGGATCGATTGTTTTCTATACAGACGGTTCGAAAATGAACAATCAAGTGGGAGCTGGGGTAACTGGCCCAGGGATTAACCTTTCAATCCCAATGGGAAAGTGGCCAACTGTATTCCAAGCTGAAATTCAAACAATTCGCAGAAACTATAGATATTCAAATGTATGCATTTTTTCGGATAGTCAAGCAGCTCTGAATGCTTTAAAGTCAGCAATATGCACGTCCAAACATGTTTGGGAATGTGTTCAATCACTTCGGAAATTGTCTTGTCGTAATCAAGTCAATTTGTACTGGGTTCCTGGTCATTCTGGAATTGATGGAAACGAGAAAGCCGATGAACTAGCAAGACTCGGATCGTCTCATCAGTTTGTAGGACCTGAACCCTAATGTGGTGTATCTGCTTCTTCTCTTAGAATGGAGATGAAAGCCTGGGAATGCTTGAAAGTGGAGACAAACTGGAACAACACTTTCAAAGCTAGGCAATCAAAGCGGTTCATTACTCCAAACATTTCAATGACTCGCAAGTTACTAGATCTTACCAAAAAAGATCTAACAATATATACAGGCCTTATAACCGGTCACTGTCCGAGCCGTTATCACTTGAAGCTGATAGGAAAACTTCAAGATGATTCATGTCGATTCTGTAACATGGATAGAGAAGTCTCGGAACACTTGTTATGCCACTGCTCGGCAATTTTCAATAATAGGCTGAAGTTCATTAACAAAGGGCTACTAGAACCCCTTGAGATTTGGAGAACAAATCCCAGTACGGTAGTACACTTTATTCGGAGCGTTATACCGTCCTGGGACAATGTTTTAGGTCAGACTTTGACGATCACTTCTATCAATAGTGATGCGTCATGCTGAAAATAACTAAAGCAACAACAAAAAGGGGATATGCCACAATAGATCTAAAAATTGGTCGCAGTGACGAAAATACCCGACACGGAAAAAAAAACTCTTGAAAACAGGTCAATACTTTTTCACCAGTACCAAAAATTAAACTCATAAACAAAAACATAGGCATTAACTGAATTCAATGAATATAGCATCATTTATACAGCATAACTATAAATAGGCTATATAAACGATGTTTCAACGGATTTATAAACTGTTATTCGACTCTTTGTTGAACTGTGTAAATTTAGTTACATATAAATACTAAAATAGCTTTTAATAAGCATGTTATTCAAACAAAATGAAACACTTGAAATAATGTTATTTTTTCAATTGAAGACATGGTTATTCAGCTTATATTTCAGGCCAGATTTTTTATTCAGCCACAAAAGTCTTAATTCAGTTGTAATAATGCATATATGCTTATTTACTGCTTTCGTTTGTTTGTTGGGTAAACTCATCAGTCCTATAGTAACAAGCAACAATACTTTATACATTTATGCTTTTTAATATGGGATTTTCAAAATAAATTATCTGTTTATTGATAGGGTAGAGCGCTACTTCGTCGTAGTCGCCTATTTTCGTTCTATCAAGCAAAAAAAATCAAAAATATCAAATTCACTATGCGCTCAAGAAGCAGTGTTGAATAATCGACCATATCTTAGCTTTTCGTGTCTAACAAATCCAGTGGTTTGTTTGGAAAAGTGTATAAAATTGGAAGCGGTATACACTAGAATTAATCCGTTTTTGTGTTAAAATCTATTAAAAAAAAAGGGATATGCTTAGCACAACGGGAGTTGGCTCAAAAACCTTATCGCTATACATGATTTTTGTAATCTTAATAACATCTTAAGAAGTGTGTATTCTAAAAAATATATATTGAAATGTATATTTATTCAGAGTATACATATTCAACCTTGAGATGGTAAATATAAAAAAATGGCTAATGTATTTTTTATTTTATTTTTCATGTTTACGTCAAACTTTGTCCATATAAAATTTGAAAATAGAAGAAAAATGATCGCAAAAATATATTGTAATCTTATATCAAAATTAAACTATAGTTCACTTGAAAAAAATCTGAATTTTACTTTATACCGATAAATACCGATATTTTTTAATAAGCAATACCGATATTGTATAAATCCACCTGGCAACGCTGATATCGACACTGTATACGTTCATACCCGCTGGCTGTCTCTCGCCCGAAGCGCCATCTGGAAGCTAATCTTGGAAGCTACAACGATACATCTAGATAGCATTGCCTACTCGTAGGCGCTTTCCTCGTAGTCACAACGACCATAGTTTTTCGGAGTATTGGAACATCACGGATATCGGATCTGCAAAATGGATACGTGCCACGCTTGTTCACGATCGTTGAGTTCCGGAAAAGTAACAAATTGCAGTGGTTCTTGTGGTCTAGTCCTTCATCACACCTGCGCGGGACTAACTAAAATCCAATATGCAGCGTGGACAGCAGCCATTGGCCTGTATTGGTTCCGCGACAGTTGTCGGTTGAATTTCATTCCTGCTGTGCATGCTGGAGATAAAACGATTATGAAAGCTTTGCGAGAACTATTGATTCGTACGGACTCCATGGACACGCGCCTAGGCAACTAAGGCGACAATCTTCGAACCATCAACAGAACGCTCTAAGGTACACAAAAGTTCAAACTTGCAAAAAAACAAATCGACCAGTCAACATTTCACCATACCATTGACCAACTGAACCTTGACGACACTTCTGATCCCATTAATCTTTCAAGATACTGTGATAAAACACCCTTCTTTGAAGTACTGGATGAAGTCAATAGTACACTGGCACACCAACCAAACAGGCTTGTTGAAGGAAATCGGCGTGTTCAAATCTTTCAAAATCAGCATTCCAGTACAATACTACTACCCCAGCGACTGCTTCTGCACCAGCTGCGTTTATCCATCAACCGAATTTTTAACGTAACAGCAACCTTCTACCGGTCAGTCAGGATGGAACCGAAAGTACCCAGCCGTAAATTGCAATTGCTTCTCAACCTAGAAGTGATTTTACCACTCCATCTGACAATGAAAACGGAAACAACCCTGGCTGTAGCAGCTTAAAGCCTAGTACTAGATCGTTGAGCGTCGCTAAACTTGGCCGGGCTACTGACGTTGCAGTAGCTTTCTATGTGTCTCCATTCACTTCAGTTCAGAAAGAAAATGGTGTTAAGCAGCACAGCCACGACATTGCTAATTTTGCTTCTTAACCAGTGATATACACACACAGCAACTAACATTTGTAAGGTCTGTATCCGCAATAATCCGGACACCCCAAAACATGAATAAAGCATAAATTTCGCATTATATTTTCGTCGTAGTTGTTTATTTCAGATTCATGGGATGTGTTTTAACAATTCGTGAAGACAAAACATAGTTATTCGGTATTTGCATAAAATGTTCGAACTTTGCGCTTAACTACGTCCATTAGGGTTTGTACAGACTCTTCAGAAATCGTAGAAGCCGTCTCTGTCCAAATTTGCTGGAAGTGTTTGATGTCTTTGATTCCTTGCTTCTTTCCAGAAAGCTTCCGCTTCATCAGAGCCCAATATCTCTCGATTGGTCGTAGCTCTGGGCAATTTGGCGGGTTTGAGGTTTTTGGTACAATGTTCACTTGATTTGCTTGGTACCACTCCATCACAGTTTTAGCATAGTGGCATGATGCCAAATCGGGCCAGAACAAAGGTTTTTCTTTGTGACTTTTGATGAAGGGTAGCAATCGCTTCTGCAGACACTCTTTCTGATAGATCTCCTTGTTGATTGTGCCTGTAGTGACGAAAGATTTACTCTTTTTGCCACACGTGCATATTGCTTGCCACACAAGGTATTTTTTGGGAAATTTCGATGCCTTCTTCGTTCTGAAATGCTCAGCTGTAGCATTTCTGGCCATAGCAGAATTTAAAGCCAGCCCTGGAAGCTGCTTGAAATCCTCCAGGACATAAGTTTCATCGTCCATAACAACGCATGAAAACTTCGTCAAATATTCGCAGTACAAACGTCGAGCCCGTGATTTTGCTGCCAAGTTCTGTTTGTCGTTGTGATTTGGAACTGTTTTTACTTTATACGACTTAAGACCCAAACGTTGTTTTGATTTTTGGACAAAACCAGGCGACATCCCTATTTTACGAGCCACCGTTCGAATGGAGAGCTTTGGGTTTTTCGTTAATATCTTTTTCACCTTTCGGTCCATGACAGGATCAGCGCGTCCAATGTTTTTGTCACTTCTCGGTTTCCTCTCCACCGTCAAACGTTCCGAAAATGAGTTGAGCACATCGTGAACAGTGGATTTAGGCAAATCCAATGTTTTTGCAAGGTCCCGTATTGACAAGTCAGGATTTGCCGTACGCCCGTACAAAATTCGCTCGCGTTTTTCTTTCGTCGCCATCTTGAATACTAAACATGAAA